>CAJGYO010000004.1:762118-1152680 GCA_904845875.1 Miscanthus lutarioriparius | reverse complement strand
CTCGACATTGTGTATCCGGTGCTCGGACATCCCCAATGCGGTTGGAATGTGGGTTCTTGAATTCATAAGCCTTCTTCTCCGTGCTCTTTCTTTTCACGAATCTTCATCTTTTTGATACTTGCTTTTGTGGCATTGGGACCAAATAAGAGGCTAGTCTTCAAAACGATCCCGGTTCATTGCTAAAGGACAAGGCCATGGCGGCGGCGAATCACCTACTCATGGTGGCCGGGACAAGAAGGTGAGGGAGCGGATGAAGAAGGAGAGGCGCTGAAGCGAGAAGCATGGGATCGGGAGAGGGCGTGGCGGTGATGATGACGGCGACGACGATGATGATGACGACGAGGTAGTCATCGACATGGATTGGGGCGTCCTGGAGGATGAGGACACGCTGACAAGTGCCCACCCGTCCCTGCAGGGACCCTTCCTCTTCCACGCGGAGGGAAGTGAGTCAGTGAGGTCGGTGGAGGCCGGAGAGTCCGCCGCTTCACATGGCATGCCAGCCGAGGATCGGTGGAGAGGGGAAAGCGGGTCTGCCGCCTCCGACCCCGAGGTGATGGTCGAGAGGGGTGGCGCTAGTGCCGCGCCCCATGAGATGATGGAGGGGAGCGGCTCTGGTGCCGCGCCCCACGAGGTGAGGGAGATAAGCCCCCCTGCCTCGGAGCAGGGGGCAGGCTCAAAACGGTCCCGCCCAGACAATTCGGGGCAGGGATCTGGGGATCTGTCCCCAAAATGCTTTCGCCGGCCAAGGGCGTCAGCGTAAGCTGCTGATTCCCCTATTTTCATCCTTTTTCCATTTCTATTTTGACCTAATGGCTATTACCTTTGTGTAGGTTCTTGCGGACGGGTCACCCCCTGGGGCTGGCGCCCAAAAAGAGTCTCGCCATTCAGGCGGGACGGATGGCGCTGCCCGGCGTCGCCCTGTTTCGGGCAGGAATGGTGCCAATGTTGGGGCTACGTTGGCCGATCTGACGGCGCCTATGGTGGCACCTGCGCCCTTGGTGGTTGCCGAGCAGAGCCAGGCTCAGCCGGACGCCGCCACGGTGGTGCTTGATGGCGCAGTGCAGTCCGTGCCACCAGGGGCCTAGGTGGATCCGCCCATGATGCTTGAAGCGGCCCAGGTGGAGGAGGGTCCGATTGGAGGGTCCTCGAGCATGGCGGTGGTGCCGCATAGGGCCAGGAGGGAGCTGCCCCCGACCCCTTTGTCGGGAGGAAGCCGCTCCCCCATGCGGGGGAGCCGCCGCTCCAGTGGATGGCCGCCCAGGATCCGATGTCGGCTCTTTTCTCGCTCGATGATCATGCCGAGAGCATGGAGAGGGAGGGTCTTGACATCTGGATTTCGACCATCTTTGGATGCCTGGACTAGGCGGAGGAGCCTGCGTGAAATCGTTGTTCCTACTACCCATGTACTTACTTGGTTTTCTTCTTTCTTCGCATGTTTTTGTGTTTTCGTATTTCTGATACCAGTCTTCTTCCTCTTGAGACTCTTGTTGCTCGTAGCCGGAATAAATCCCGATTCCTCCACGAAAGCGTAAAGAGTGGGATCGCCTTTTCGAGGAGGCTCAGGCTACAGGCGAGATATGGTCAAAGACTTCTTTTTGCCACCACAGGCGGGAGGCCCGGGCATGTTAGGGACACGGAGGAGGCCCACGAGATGTTTGAGGATTTGTCGGTGAGGTCAAAGCTAGATGAGGAGGATATCGCCAGGCTCCGAAAGGAGCGAGACAAGCTGCTGCAGAGGAATGCCGCGGCTAATGAGAAGGCCGGCGAGGTCCTGAAGGAGCTAGAGATGGAGCGAGACCTCAGACGAAAGGCCAATTGTAGGGCCATGGCCCTTCAGCAGAAGGTGGACGAGGACGTCGAGGTGGTCCGCTCCCTCTGGGCGAATCTCGGTGACGCGGTGAGCCGAAGGTTGAGCGCCAAAACGCGTCTCTGTCAAGCTAGAAAAGGAGCTTGCCCATGTAAGAAGGACCCTTCAGACTGAGAGCAACGAGCACGATCTTTTGCAAGCTACGGTTGGGGTGGTCCTTGATGCCCTGAAGGTGGTGGAGCCGGTGGAGACCACCCGCTGGCGCTCAGGCTCGTGCTGCGCATGTATCACGGCTCGGGTGGGCCACTTGAGGAGAGTGCTTTTCACGTTGGGATCACCCAGGCCTTCACCGTCACCCATGCTCATTACGAGAAGGAGATCAACCTGAAGGTGATGAGCGAAGGTTTCCCACCTACCTATGAGGATGATGAGCTGGAGGAAATTGAGAAGATGGTGGCTCCCCTTGCAAAAAACCTGGCGGATAATCTGAAAGAAATGGTTCTCCCTTCGCGGGAGTAGTTAGTCGAATAATTTTGAGCACAACTTATATGTAATATGTTAACAAGTGTTGGTATTTTTTTGAGTCCGGGCGTAGTTTCATGATTTTGCTTCGTAATTTTGTTTTTTTTTGATTTTTTGCGATCTTACTAATCTGCTCCCCGAATCTTGCCATTGGTCTTGATGCGAGGAGATTGTTTCAAAAAAGGAAGGGAGGTAGCCGTACCTTAACCAAATTTTCGAGTAAGGTCTCGACCCCTTGCATTTGGTGGGGTCGGGTTATCTAGGAGACCGAATGTTTGGATGGAATCCCATTCCGTGGTTTTTGTGGCGGGTCGGCGAAGTCCTTCGATGGCATTGCAATATTCCCATGCCTTCCAACGAATTCCCCAAATGGGGACTCTATGGGCTCGGCAAGGTAGGGGCCCTCTCGAACCTCGTGTCCCTCAGTATTGAGCGGCTCGAGCCCCGGCCTTGTCGTGGTCTCGATAGGGTCGGTCGTAATTTGTGTGTTGCCCCATCCTCGATTTTCGCAATCGGAGGGGCTAAGTAAACGCGACACTTGCCTCGACGGCTCGAGTATCACGCTTGATGAGCTCACTAATGGGTGCGTTAAATGTGGGAATCCAGGTCCATCATTTGTCGATGGGGTTCGGCGAGAGCCCTCTGGTGGCACCCACAACTTCTTAACCCGCCTCTGGTAGATGCCCGAGCCGTTCGATAGGCTCAAGCGGCCCGATGGCCTCTCCTCGATGGAGATTTTGTGGGTTTGGCTCGGGGTTAGAATCGAACGAGAAAAGGTTGAGACGTCCTTGTTCATTTCTGAGCGGGGTCGGGCAAGGCCGCTGGGGCTCGTCTCAGTTATTTCTCCTCAGCTCGCTCGTTGATGCAGGCGGCCTCAAGCCCTTCGCGGGCCGGCCTTCGAACCTCGTCCTGCTGTCACCTATATCGAATGAGGCGATGGCCGTTTCGTGACGCGACATGAAGCGTTGGGATGCAACGTTTTGCATATGTAATGTTTGAATGAATAATTTAATTGATATAAAGGTGGGGTCGGTAACGTTACCTTGGTAGCATGAGTGGTGGAAAAGCTCCTACCAGATGGGTTCGGACCCTGATGTTTGTGACGAGGTTTGGAGTAACCTGCATAAGAATCGCTATTCTTTGTTTTTTCGTATCTCGGTGGTGGTCCGAGCCGTCCGATCGACTTGGGCCACCTGACAGCTTCTCCTTTGTAGGAGATTCTGTAGGTGGTCCCCTCTGAACCCTTCTTGAGAAGGCAGATGTTGAAGCCGAAGACGCGGGGGGCGTTGAGTATGATTTTTTTGGTGAACAGAAACACCGTAGCTATCGAGGCGTAGGGTCTGCTAGTTCGTCTAGTTTTATTCAAAGTTTTATGCCCGTATTTCGCGCCCCTGGTTTCAAGCGTATGAAGGGGTCGGGTGAGGAGAATATCTAGACTGGTAGACATCCTCGGTAGCCCCCGAGTGATGTTCGTGTCCCTGCCGTTTGGCGGGGTCGGAAGCTCGGTAATGAATTTTAACGCATAAAGTAAGAAGGCAGAGATGCTTATCTTTCTTTGGACATTCGTTCATCGTTTGCTCCCCTTCACAGAGGTCCTACATGGGGAGGCGAAGGGTCGTCTGCCCATGTGGGCACCTTAAGTGTAGCGTCCAGAGTGGGTCAGTGGCGGGCCATACCCAGGCAGTATCCTGTTTGATCGGGGGGCGCCTCGTCGACCGGGGCACGTCCCGTCAGTTCCGGCGTGTCCCCTTAGGGGTCTATCAGCATTGATTTTGCATTTAAGTAGGAGAAGGGAGAGAGTTTTTCATCCCAACCTTTCGCCTTTCCTTGGCTGGAGCTCCTCCTCTTTAAATAGGGAGGGGGAGGGGAGTTCTCACCCCATCTCTTATTCTGCCTCTGAGCCGCTACCTCTCCTTCTTCCTTTCTGCTGGATACGTCCGTGCGTTGCGGTGGTTCCTGAGTGAGGAAGGGTAATGCCAGAGAGAGAGGGAAACTCACTGATCCGCTCGTGAATCCGGAGTGTGATGTCGAGCTGGAGGTCATCCAACGTAGATGAGGTGGTGCGAGCCACCTTTGCCGGGAAGAGCTTGCTGCCGCCGAAAGAGGAGGAGTACTAGAGGGTGTCGGACATCGTCAGCCTTGCCGTCGTTCGTTAGGCCTCCCCACGGTGGGAGGCGCCTCCCGTTTAGGCGCCGTTGTCAGGGTTGCGGCTGATGATGATGGCATAGTCCCCGGATGCCCCGGTGGAGGGGCACCACAGTTGCCGGCATGGAGCTCGACATTGTAGGTGACGGTGCCTTCGAGGGCCCCGCGGAGCGGCGGGACGTCACCGATGGAGAGCGTGGCGCGGTGGCCACAGTAGACGAACTGGCCCGTGCACATGCCCCGGGCGTTGCCGATGGAGAGCGTGGTGCGGTGGCCGTAGTAGTACTTGTAGTAAAGCTAGGCAGAGACTGTAATTGAATAATTTTGTGGGGAAACCCCCGAGTAAACAGTCCTCTAAATTTACAAGTATGTTAGTCCTTTTTGTGATGAAATCACTTTGTAAGTGGTGAATTTGTGCAAAAGATGAAAAAAATTTTTATCTTTTGTTACCAACAACGACGACCCTTTAGCTTCCTCTTTTTTGTAAAAAGGTTTTTGTGCCCTCCGACCCTTCCCATGGTTTAAGCCGTAAGAAACTAGGAGTGCGGGTAAAATAATTACGATCGTATTGGTGAGCAAATAGGTCACATTACATTTGGGCGTGGGTCTCCATGAGTCCTACCGATTATAGTCGAAATTTATTCCCAAAATCTTAGTCCTTATGACTTGTTTACGAGAAGAACGGAAAACTTAGAAAACGTTTGTAAATATAACACGGGAAGTTTTTGCAAGCGTACTACTTGTATTACTTATGTCACCCCGTGAGGTCTCGACCCTCGCTTTGGTGCGGTGGGGAAGTCACTAAGGATCGAGGTTTTGTAATGACAAAAACTGATAAGGAAGAGTATGCGCTTATTTAAGGGTAAAAATAACGTAGGCGCTCAATGTTCCACCCGTTGTTGAAGACCTCGCCGTTGATGGTTTTCAACCTATAGGTGCCTGGCGAAATACTTCTCTGACGATGTAGGGCCCTCTAGGGCGAGAGAGTTTGTGGCGGTCCTTGTTGCTCTGCACAAGGCGGAGGACGAGGTCCCCGACATTGAAGGATCGACCCCGTACCCGTCGGCTATGGTACCATCACAACACCTGCTGGTACTTAGCTGAACGGAGGAGGGCGATGTCATGGGCTTCATCTAGCTGGTCCAAGGCGTCTTGGTGGGATGCCTCAGCCCCCTGTTCGTCGTATGCTCTGATTCTTGGTGCTCCATAGTCAAGGTCCGTTGGGAGAATGGCCTCGGAACCATAGACCATGAAGAAGGGTATGTAGCCAGTGGCTCGGCTAGGAGTTGTCCTCAGGCTCCAGAGTACGGTCAGAAGCTTAGTGAGCCAGCGCGCGCCGAACTTGTTCAACCGGTTGAAAATTCTCGGCTTAAGGCCTTGCAGGAGCATGCCATTTGCGCGCTCGACCTGCCCGTTCGTCCGGGGGTGCACGACGGCCGCCCAATCGATCCGGATGTGTTGTTCATCGCAGAATCAAATGAATTTCCTACCGGTGAAATGCGTGCCGTTGTCTATGACGATGGAGTTTGGTACTCCAAAGCGATGGATGATGTCGAGGAAGAATAGCACAGCTTGCTCGGATTTGATCGTGGATATTGGTCGAGCTTCAATCCATTTTGTAAACTTGTCTATGGTGACAAGCAGGTGGGTGAAGCCCCCGGGCGCCTTTTTGAGTGGCCCAACCAGGTCGAGCCCCCAGACCGCGAAGGGCCACATGATGGGGATCATCTAGACTGCCTAGGCCGGGAGGTGAGTTTCCCGAGCGTAGTACTGACACCCTTCGCAGGTGCATACAATTTGCTCGGCATCGGCTACTACGGTGGGCCAGTAGAAGCCTTGTCGGAATGCATTCCCAACCAAGGTTCTTGGTGCGGCATGATGACCGCAGATTCCACCGTGGATGTCGCCCAGCAGGAGTTTTCCCTGTTCGCCAGGGATACAGAGTTGTAGAATCCCGATGTGACTCCGTTTGTAGAGTTCGCCTTCTACAAGAACGAAGGTCTTGGCGTGTCATGCGAGCTGTCGGGCTTCCGTCTTGTCTGCTGGTAGTATGTCGTGGAGGAGGTAGTTGAGGTAAAGCATTCTCCGGTCATCGGGAGGGTCGGACTATGCCGCTGGGTCCTCTTCAAGCTCCATGACCTCGGGGTCGGGCAGAGCAGTTAGCGGATCGACCCCGAGGGTCGGACTAGATGGTCCATCGCCGGCTTGTTCCGACCCCGCATAGCGTACCGAGGGTTTGTGTTGATCCCTGGCAAAGACGCCTGCCGGGACTGGCTCTCGGCCGGATGCTACTTTCGCAAGCGTGTCGGCTGCTTCGTTGAGGCGCCTTGGGATGTGATTGAGCTCAAGGCCATCGAATCTGTCCTCCAACCGTCGGACTTCTTGGCAGTATGCCTCCATCTGGGCGTCGTGGCAACTCGACTCCTTCATGACCTGATTGATGACCAGCTGGGAGTCGCCTCTGACGTCGAGACATCAGATGCCCAGCTCGATAGCAATTTGTAGGCCGTTGATGAGCGCTTCGTACTCTACGATATTGTTTGATGAGGGAAAATGGAGCCAAACCATGTACCTCATGTGGATCCCGAGGGGAGATAGAAAGACTAGTCCCACGCCGGCGCCCTTCTTCATCAGCGATCCATCGAAATACATCGTCTAGTACTCTTGATTGGCGATTGTTGGTGGCATCTGGACCTCAGTCTACTCTACGATGAAGTCAGCCAGCACCTGGGATTTGATCGCTATTCAGGGGGCATAAGTAATGCCCTGATCCATTAGCTCGAGCGCCCACTTTGTGGTTCTTCCTATAGCATCCTAGCTGCGGACGATCTCGCCGAGGGGGAAAGACGTCACGACTGTCACAGGGTGTGACTCAAAGTAATGGCGTAGCTTTCTCTTGGTGACGAGGATGGTGTAAAGGAGTTTCTGGATTTGGGGGTAATGAGTTTTGGAGTTGGATAGCACCTCGCTGATGAAGTACATAGGTCGTTGTACCTTGAAGGCGTGCCCCTCTTCCTCTCGCTCTACCACTAAGGCGGAGCTGACCACTTGCGTGGTGGCTGATATATACAGCAGGAGGGATTCTTCCGTTGCACGGAGGGACTTGGACCGGTGATTTAGTTAGAAATTGTTTAACCATGTCAAGCGCCTCCTGAGCCTCGGCTGTCCACTCAAAGTGGTCGAATTTCTTAAGGAGTCGATAAAGGGGAAGTCCTCGTTCACCGAGGCACGAAATGAATCGGCTGAGGGCGGCAAGGCATCCTGTGATTCGCTGAACCCCCTTTATGTTTTGGATTGGGCCCATTTTTGTGATGGCTGAGATTTTCTCCGGGTTGGCTTCGATGCCGTGTTCGGAGACAATAAAGCCGAGCAGCATGCCCCTCGGGACCCCGAAAACACACTTTTCGGGATTGAGTTTGATGCTGTTTGCCCGGAGTTTCGCAAAGGTTTGTTCAAGGTCGGCGACAAGGTGTTCGGCCCACTTGGATTTAACTACGATGTCATCGACATAGGCAGTTGAGCATATAATGGTGGTAAGTTGTTCAGGATTTAACTACGATTTAACTATGGTCCGCCTGATGAGGTCCCCAAAGTAGTTGAGCATACAACGCTGGTAAGTTGCCCCAACGTTCTTCGGACCGAACTGCATTCAAACGTAGCAGAACGATCCGAAGGGGGTGATAAAAAGACGTCACGAGCTGGTCAAACTCTTTCATCGCGATCTGGTGGTAGCCGGAGTATGCGTCAAGGAAGCAGAGGGTTTCGCACCCTGAGGTGGAATCAACTATTTGGTCAATGCGTGGTAAAGGAAACGGATCCTTTGGCACGCCTTGTTGAGGCCCGTGTAGTCGACACATCCTCCATTTCCCGTTCTTCTTTCGTACAAGAACGGGATTTTCTAGCCACTCTGGGTGGGATACTTCCCTGATGAACCCAGCGGCCAACAGTTTTGCTATCTCTTCGCCGATGGCCCTATGTTTTTCTTTGTCGAAGCGGCGCAGGCACTGTTTTACCGGCTTGGAGTCTGGGTGAATTTTTAAAGCATGCTCGGCGACCTCCCTCGGGATGCCCGGCATATCCGAGGGTTTCCACACAAAGATGTCTTTGTCATCGCGGAGGAAGTCGACGAGCGCGTTTTCCTATTCGAAAGAGAGCGAAGTGCCAATACGTACCCTCTTAGCCTTGGGGCTGCTGGGGTCCACGTGGACGTCCTTGGAGCCCTCTGCTGGTTTGAATGATCCGGTTGTTGTTTTGGCGTCGGGCATTTTTTCGACAACCTCCTCCCTGAGGGTGGCGAGTTCTTTGGCGGCGACGACTGCGGAGGCGTGATCGCAACATTCAACTTCGCACTAGTAAGCGCGCTGGAAGGAGGTGTCGATGGTGATTTCCCCATGGGGGCCCAGCATCTTCAGCTTAAGGTACGTATAATTGGGGATGGCCATGAACTTCGCGTAACACGGTCGTCCTAGGATGGCGTGAAAAGTTGGAGGGAACCCCACTACGTCGAAGGTGAGGGTCTCAGTCCTGTAATTGGACCGATCCCTAAAAGTGATGGGCAGATCGATCTGCCCTAGTGGCATGGCCTGCCTACTAGGTACGATGCCATGGAAAGGTGCTCGGATGGGATGGAGGTTCGTTCGATCGACGCCAATCTCGTCGAGCGTTTTGACGTATATGATGTTGAGGCCGCTGCCTCCGTCCATCAGTACCTTTATGAGCCATTTTGGGATGATGATCGGGTCGAAGACAAGCGGGTACCTTCCCGGGTGTGGGACGGTGCCCGGGTGGTCGGCCCGGTCGAAGGTTATGGCGGATTCTGACCATCGGAGGAAGGCAGGCGTGGTGGTTCAGCCGTATAGACCTCTCGGCGTGCGACCTTTTGGTGGCGTTTGGAGTTGTAGGCCGCTGGTGGCGATGTCCAGGAGTTCCTTGGTGGTCCGCGGGCCCCATCGTCCCAGCTTGTGGACCATGGATTCGCAGGTTGTCCCGGATAGGAAGGCTCCTATCACGTCGGCGTCGGCAATGTTGGGGAGCTCATTGCACTACTGGGAGAAGCGCCAAATGTACCCGCGGAGGGTTTCATTGGCCTTCTGGCGGCAGTTCTTGAGGTCCCATGGGTTCCCAGGGCATTTATACGTGCCCTGGAAGTTACCCACAAAGAGCTCCATGAGATCTACCCAACTCTGAATGGCGTTGGACGGTAGGTGCTCCAACCACACTCATGCCGAATCGGCCAAGAATAGCGGGAGATTGCGAATAATGAAATTGTCATCACTCACACCACCGGCTTGGCAGGCAAGCCGATAGTCTTTGAGCCAAAGCTCGGGGTTCGATTCTCCAGAATATTTTAGGATATTGGTGGGTGGTCGGTACCTTGGGGGGAACGCAGCGTTGAGGATGTGTCGGCCGAAGGCCCAAGGGCCTGGCAGGCTGGGACTCGGGCTCCGGTCCTCGCCGCTGTCGTAGCGTCCGCCGCGTCGAGGATGATAGCCACGACGGGTTTCTTCTCTTTCACCGCTGTGGGTGCGTCTGCGGGCGTCGATGGTGCTGCGCATGTCACGGCTGTGGCCGAGACGTTGATGTACTAGGATAGCGGAGCACTGCCTGTTGCCTGGCGGCGTCTGGTGAACGGACGCGTCCTTGGTGGGACGTACCGAGGGCGTGCGTTGGCTGGTGTCGGGTTCACGTCGTCGAGACAATGAGCTTTCCGCATGCTACGCCGCCGCACGCACGAGCAACGTGCAAATTTCTTGATGGGCGTGGCGATCCTCGGACGTCGCGGCCTCTGGAAGGCCGTGCAGCAAGGCCGTCGCTGCTGCGATGTTCTGGCTTGCCCAAGCGAAGTGAGGGAGAGTCCCATCATCGGTGAGGATCCTCTGATGCACATCACGGGTCGAGGTGCGTGTGTGCCCACCGTCTCCGCGATGCTTGATCTCCTCCTCGATGTTTCGATATTCCCGGACAAGCTGTTGCCCGGCGTCATCGATCTCCAGCTTTCATGCTCTTAGCTGCTCCATCCTTACGTGAGATGGAGCCACCGTCTTCGCCTTGATCCTGGCGTTGGGGTTGCCTATTGGGGTTGTTTCTTCTCCGGAGACGCTTTGGACATGTCCCTCGGGGGTTTGCGTCATGAAGCATTCCCGGGAAGGGTGATGGCTCCCCTTGCTGGAGTCAGAGCTAGAGGACGACTCTGGTTCCTCCACGAGGAGCCCGTAGAGTGTCTCCGGATCGTGTTCGACTACCCCCATGAACTCGCTATCCGTAGGCGGCTGAACCATGCGTAGTGATAGAAGGTGGCCGGCGGTCGCCGTGGCGTTGCGGAGACCGAATGGAAACGCTGTCGGGGCGCTTCGTACGGGGCCTTTTGGAAACAGGGTGATGCTACACGGGGGCTCCCTGGATAACTGATTTCCAAGGGAGTCACCCTGTAGGCCCTCAAGCCTCAGACGACTGAGGTTGATGGAAGGGAGAGGCTGTGCGGCCGTGTGGGTCAACGCCAGTTCTCCTCCTAGTGTGACGATGAAATCTAGGTCACCGAAATGCACATGTGCGCCCGGGGCCCAACTGATTGCGTGGGTGGCCATTCGAGGCCTGATTTGGAATGCGCAAGCCCCCTACCTGGTGCACCAACTGTCGGTGTTTCATACAAGCATCGGCAAGTAAATTTATAGTAATTCACGTTAGGCTTGGATGGTGCGCTAAAGGACACAAGATTTATACTGGTTCATGCTGAATATCCCTATGTCTAGTTTGTTGCTGCTCGTGTTATTAGCACCGTGAATGGTTCATAGTAGGGGATACAAATGATCGAGAGAGGGACATGTCCCAAGTCTCTGATGGAAGGGTCGAAAGGAAGCCAAGAGCTTGGTAGCAGCTTGACTATGTGTGTGTTTTGTGTTGTTTTTTGCCCTCGGGCGAGGTGGGGCTGGCCCAAAGGCGTCGGGCGAGACAGAACCTAACTTTCATCATTCGGGCAAGGAACGCAGCGGCGCCCTTGTCCGTCCAGAAGTTTTTAACGTTCGATGGTTATTGGTTCCACCTTCTGGGGTACCCTGGTATTAGGTCCCCGACAACCCGAGACCCCGTCATGAATGATGGACCCGGATTCCACTCGATCATACCCGTTAGTGAACTCACCGAGCGCATCACTCGAGCCCGAGCGATCAGGACAAGTGACAAAACTCAGCCCCACTGGATGTGAGGAACCGAGGATAGGGTAACGCACACAACTCAAACCGACCCCTACTAAGGCCCAACGGGGCTCGGGGGCTTAAGACACCAAAAACGCCCGGGTCAGCGACCCCGAACTCGCCCCATCAGGATCCACGACTCCGACTCGCCCGATCCCACGGCGCGCACCGATGCCAGGATCCGCGAGCTCCATCTTGTCCGATCCCTAAACTAACTAACTAACTGCCTTGGCTACGCGGGCTGCACTGAGGCCAGGGTCTGCGACCCCGAACTCACCTCATCCGGCTACGCTTCTACTGCACTCCAAAACTACCAGGGTCTGTAACCCCAAACTCGCCCCATCCGGCTACGCTTCGACTATACTCCAAAAACACTTGGGTCTACGACCCCGAACTCGCCCCATCAGGATCCGTGACTTCAACTCACCAGATCCCACGGCGCGCACCGATGCCAGGATCAGCAAGCTCTGTCTCAACCGATCCCTAAAACTAACTAACTAACTGCCTCGGTCGCACAGGCTGCACCAAGGCCCAGATCCATGACTCCGACTCGCCCGATCCCATGGCGCGCACCGACGCCAGGATCAGCGAGCTCCATCCCATCCGATCCTTATACTAACTTCCTTGCCTAATCCCATGGCGCGCACCGATGTCAGGATCAACGAGCTCTACCCCGTCCGATCCCTATACTAACTACCTCACCTGATCCCACGGCGCACCGACGCTTAGGATCGATGACCTCTACCTCGCTTGATCCCAAAACTAACCGCCTCGGCTATGCAATGACGCCTTGGTTGATGGCTCCATCTTGACTAAAAAACACGCACATGCCCGCCACTAACAACACCCCGACGATTTACGCCCAAATTACCCGGGGCTCGGGGAAGACACCCGCAGTGCCACGCTCAAGCACCTGCCCGACAAAATGAAAACCTCCCCATTGGCAACACAACCCCCCAGACGGTTACTTCGCCCGAACCGCCTGGGGCTCGGGGCTACACCCCTTGAGTGCTTCATGCACACCCGCCGTCACAAGACAAAAATCCCCCAAACGACTCTACACGAATCGCCCGGGGGCTTGGGGGTTCTTGTCGGGTTCATAAACCCAGGGTCCCTCACGGACCCGCTTCCCGAACAAAGGTTCGGCCCAAACAGACCACGCGCAACTCATGGGCCGGCCCAAGCACCCAGTCTCCGACCGGAAGGCCTGGCTGAGGAGGAACGACACCTACTTCTGACTCTCGCCCGCCTCTCCGACCGGGGCGCTCGCTTCGGTCTCTGGCCTACCTCAGACGTCCTCTCCGATTGGAAGGCTTGGCCAAAGCGCTACTTCTGACTCTGACCCCGTGTCTTCGACCGGGGTACGCCAAAACCCTACTCGCTATTCTTCTCTGACTGGCGCAACCAGAGCCGACTAGGACCAACCAACCGGGGATGCCCACTCGGAAAGGACAAGGGAACATATGGAGAAAGAAAGGCCAGGCGCACAAGTCAAACCACGATACCCGGGACTGTACCCTGTACACCTACAGAAATAGTACTCTGTAGCCTCCCTGACACAAACAGTGTTGTAGGCGCCGAAATTTTCCCCTATAGTATTATGGGCGCCATTAACTCCCATACGGTAAGGCACCCCCACATGCCTCTGGGCATCGACAGTGTTGTGGGCGCCGGGATTTACCGTATCGAGTGAACATTGTGAAACTCCTCATATGCCTCTGGGCATCAACAGTATATGCAGGTACCAACATCTGCCATACCCGAACAAGACGATGTAACCGCCCATGTGCATCTAACATCCAACAGTGTTGTGGGCGCCTACCATCATCATGTACCCATCGGCGTGGGCAACAAGGCTTAGAAGCAAACATACTCTTTCCCTCTCACTTGTAAGGCCATCCCCTTCATATATAAAAGGGGATGAGGTCCCTCCAACATGACTCAGTTCCTTCAAGGTTCAAGTCATCACAGATTCATTAGTTCACTAGTTCACAACCACAGAACCACCAGGTTCGAACCTCAAGCACACGCTTGAAACACTTAGCTCATAGCGGAGCTCCTGTCGCTCTTAGCCCTTCCGACCGAAGTCTGACCGGACCTCTCGTACACCCCATCTTTCTCCTTCTCGTTTGTAACCCCACTGCAAACTTCGAGCACCTAGGCTCAGGAATAAAGTCACCGACCGACTCAAACTGGACGTAGGGCACGTTGCCTGAACCAGTATAAACCCTGTGTCATTGAGTGCTAGACCACCTCCGATCACAACGTATGACAAAACTACAAATATTTACTAGTTGGTCACTTTCTGCACCGACAGTTGGCGCCGTCCATGGGGAAGACGCTGTACGTTCAACACTTTTTGGTCATCGGATGGCCCACTTTTCCGCCACCTTTGCCATGGCGGACTCAGGCGATACGATTCGCTTCGGCTCACTGGAGTTTCCCGCACTCCCACCGGTTGGGATGTGGGTTCCACTCGTCTTCGAGCCATCCCAAGCCTTCCTCTTTTGAAGCCTGGACTTCGTCACCGACTGGCTTGGCGTACTACACCTCCGCGAGGAGGCACTCGTTCCGGCGCCCGTCGGAGGGGCATCCTCCATTGGCACCGAGACGCGCGACGACTTCGACGACGAGGCATCTGCGCTTTGTTCTGAGCAAACTCTCTGCTCAAACCCAATGGTAAGTAATATACATACTGCTATTTACTTGCTATTCTCTATCATCCGCCAATTACCCGAAGGGACCCTGTTGTCCCTGCCGTGACTGCCATCGACCGGTTCCTCGATGGCCTCACGCCTCCCGCGGACGCGTACGCCCAGGGGCTCCGAAAGATGCCAGCCATGCCCCCTCTCACGTCCAAATTCATGGGGATGGTGAGCTATGCTCTCACCTATTTCCTTGACCTCATGGATGATGATGTTGAGAGTGACGGGAGTGTGCTATGGCGGACGCTTCGGGATAACCACAGGTGGTAACGGAGTCCTTGCGGACTCACACCCCTCCGGACCCTCATGCGGAGACCCCCGCGCTCTCACAGGAGCACGGTGAGGAACTACGACAACAGTGGCTGCACCAGCCACCGACTGTGCCAGCGCGCTCGGTGCACCACGCTGTGCCCCATGCGCATAGAGCGGCGAGCGGCGCCCGGGGTTGCGCCCGTCGGGTCCAGCGCAACACCATGGATAGGTTAAATGATCCCCTATAGTTCGCTCAGGCCAATTAGAAGATCGCCGCTGCGGCAATGCTTCTATGCGGCCTGCCCGAGCCAAATGACTCTTAGGAACAGGCGATCCACCGGAACCTCCGAGCACTAGTGGAGACCGCCGCCATTCAACAAGCGAAGAGCTCCGTATCGCGACACCGACTCATGGCCTCACTTCCCACCAGGGGAATGGGGACACAGCAGACGAGTCGCTTGACCAGCTCACCACTACAACCGCCAAGCGCACAAGAGGTAGCACCTACGCCTCATCTTGACTTAACGACCGCTCTGCACCGACCACCTGTATATGCACAGCTCGGGCCGAACCGAGACGCACGTAGCAGCGACCGGAGTCCTAGCCCTGATGTCCCAGGACCATGGACCTTTGTCCAACGCCTTCAAAGAGCGCCGCTCCCGCCACACTCCAATGGAGGCCGAGGCAAAGGCAAGGCCAAGCGCCAGGATCAGGATGAGGGCCCCTTCACGTAGAGGGGAAAAAAGAACACAAAAGACCGCCGCCGACCGGCCAACACCGCGTTGGTCGCCATGGTTGATCACACGGGCAAGCAGCCCCAGTAGGACCCTTCGGTCCACTTCCATGAGCTCATGGAGAGCCCATGCACCAACCACGGCTATCCCATCAAACACCTCTACAAGGACTGCGAGCTCCTCAAGCGCCTTCTGCGATAGGTTGGTGGGCCAAAGGAAGAAAAAGGCGAAGAAGCAATGGCCAAGAAGGGGGCGTAGCGGACAAGGATCCGGACAACTGAAGGTTGAAATGATCCGACCGAACGCCTACCGACTGAAGGACGACAACGACGACATTTTCACCGAACGCTTGGAACAGCTATGTTGTTTTTCTTCCCCTAATTTTAGTCTTACCATTGTTTACTTAGTGTTTGCTCCTACAAGAGCACCCCGACCCGAACACTTTTTGGCTCGGTCACTCGAGGGCTCCACGAGGGTACACTACTACCTCTCTTTTTCATTTTACTATCATATGGTGAAACTCCTTCCTACCCAAACAAAAGGGTAGTTCATTTCTTTGATTTGCCTTACGTAGCTTTGCTTTAAAACATTTTGACCGATCGCACCCCGCCTTTTCCTACGGTTACGAGCAGCCGAGCCTCGAGAGCCACGCCCCGAGCTCCTAAGGTTGCAGCCTACGGGATGAACAGGCAAGTACGAGAAAGAAAGAAGAAAAAACAAAATTATGCTAAGGGAAAAACTAAGGAACGGAAGGGACAAGCTTCCCCGAACGGAGTGACTCCATCACAAAAACAAAACCGATTGTAGTCATTGAATACACAAGTATGTTTACACAGGGGCTCCCCCACGAACTTAAAACTTTTTACGTTTACTAAACTACTTATATTTTACAAGCTATTGGGGTGGCTCGGCGGCATCTGCTGTCGGTGCAACCAGCGAAAAGCGCAGGCTGCTCACTCCTCGACGGGATGACATTTGGCTCGGTCGAAGCTGGGGCGATGTCCACCTCCGACCTAGGCTCCGTGCCATCCATAGGCTGGGCAACGTCCTCAGGCCGCACGCTTCTGGCCATGTCTTCATGGCGGACGTCCATCACCCACTGCATAGAGACTTGCTCTACCAATGACCTTGCGTGCGGTAGCATGCTCTCCCCGAGCATTTGGATGTCCTTCGTGCTCAAGCCGTCAGCGTACCCACTGTAGATAGTGGCGAAGTCCAGGTTCGGGTGGTACATCGCCACCGAGGTCAACACCCCCGACACTCCGTAGAACATCCCACTTGTGATAAGGTCCCAGACTGCACCTGGGACCTCCTCCAGCTGGACGGCGGGCGCGCTAGTGCTTGACACCGACCTGAAGACCTCCGAGACGACAAGCTGGGTAAAGTTGTGGATCTAGTCAAGTTCCCCCTCGTGAGCACGTCGCTCTTCATGGGACTTGGCCAGCTCCTCTGCATTCCCACTAAAAGTCACCTTAACCATTTCTAGGTCCGCTCCAGCGACTTCACCTTTCTGTCCAGCTCTGAAAGAAGGGCGACAAGCTAAGAAACAGACTAAAGGAAAAAACCAACACGGTGAAAACAAAAAGGGTACGTACCGAGGCGGAAGTTCTCAAGGGTGGAGAATTCCTCCTCCTGCTGGGCCACCTACTCGCGTAGCCGGGCACTTGCCTCCTCCGTCCCCATCACCCGACCCTGAAGCGCGAGCACTTCCTGGTCTGCCTCCGATCGGGCCTTCCGCTACGACACTAGGGCCTTCCGCGCCAACTCCAGGGCGTTCTGCTCCGACACCAAGGTGCTCCGCTCCAACCCAAGGATCTTCAGGGATTTTTGGAGCACCACCTCGGTGTCCACCAGGGATGTCCGCAACCCTGCCTCGGTCTCTACCTGGTAGGCCTTCGCCGCCTCAAGCCCCCGCTTGGCAGCGGTCGCCCGCTCTGCTGCACGCTGCCCCTCCACCCATGCTGCGGTCGCCTCGACCGCCCAGTCCTGGGACTCACGGCTGGCGGACTCCAGCTGACGCTCAAGCTCAGCCACCCGGGCATGCTCCATCCAGAGGAAGCAGGACTTGTGGGATGACATCTCCTTCAGACCCTACAAAAAACAAGCATGCTGAGGCAACCAAACAAGAGATTCAGAGGTCAAGGACAAATATGGGAAACTCACCTCCACGGCAAGCTGCTGGGCGGACTTAACCCGCTCCTAGGCATCCGCGAGCTTCCCAGACAAGTTGGCGAGTTTGGACATCATGGCAAGCCCTTTCCCCCCAAGGATGTCCCAGGCTGACACTCCTAGGAATCCCGAAGGACGAATCGCACCTTTGTCGGGTCCTCGGGGCAAGGCCACTCCAGGTCACCCTCCGGTAGCCCGTCGGAGGGCCCAGCCTCTGACTGAACCACCGCCAGCTCCTACGATGACACCAGCAGCTCCACCGTGTCATCCGCCTCGTCATTGGACGGGATATCCACCACCTCGGTTCCGTGGGCCACCGCCGGGCGTTCCGACTTCGTCCCGGCCGTGTCTTCCCCCGGCGCCGTCGGCTCCGACCACGAGGGTGAGCCATGCAGCCCTCCACCCAGCGAGGCAGGGAGCTCGGTCTCCCTCTCCTCTTCTGCCTCAGCTGGTGGAGGAAGGGCCACCAGAGTTACCTCCGACACAACCTCCGCCATCAGCACTGGGATCGCCGCCAATGACGTAGCCACCACTACCACCGTACCATCAACCGACCTAGGGGGCACCACCCCCGGAAGGCAAGAGTTCACTGCCGCTACCCTATTCCCCCCGCTGCTCGCCACGACACGTTGCAGGGTGGGCCTCTAAGTCTCCTGCATGGGAGTTGGGGCGATGCTCAACCCCATCATCACCCGGCCACTGACAAAAAGTACAGGTAAGTCAGACTCCAAAAAGACTCAACAACAAAAGATCGAAAGCAAACAAAGAGAAACATACCGGGAGGTAAGCGGCACGACTCTGAAGGCAAGACTCGATGTCGATGGGCCTACAGGGCAAGGACCGCTCCCAGGCTGCGACCCATGCCCCCTCACTTTAGCTAGGGATGGAGTCATCCCAACTGGCTCCTACCTGGCCTGTGGGTCACCGCGACCCTCGGCTCAGGACTCCCCAACCGGAGCAGTGGGAGGGACAAACTGCGAGTCGCGACGCTGGCGCCGATCCCGACGACGCACGGGTGCCAGTCCGCTCCTTGGACCGTCTAGCTTGCTCGGCCGCATCTGCGGCAGATGGGGACAAGACCGGCGATGCCACTGAGGGACGTGGTGACCGCGTCGCTTTGACTCCCGTTCGCCAACGGTGTCTGCGCTCGCCGCACGCTTCCTCGGCATGGGAACCACCGCGCTCCTCTCCACCTCCTGCTCATCACCAGCGGGCATCGCCGTAGGGTCACAATGCTCCACCGAGCGTCACAACGACCTCCTGACTTTCCTCCTCCACAAAGAAAACCATGTCATCCACATCTGTGGAATCCACTTACTGGAGCTCCGACTCGATGTCGCTCCTACGTTCCCCAGCCTTCATGTGCCGGGCGGTCTCCTGCTCCTTCTCCTGCTTCCGCCGAACCTCCTCGGTTCTCTTCCTCTTCCTGGCATCCGCCGCCTCCTTCTGAGCAGCCTGCCAAGCCACGCCTTCTGGTCCCTTGGGAAGGTGCGACCGAGACTTGTAAACACCAAGTCCCTACGGAACGGGTGACTCGAAATCAAAAAATAGGAAAGCAGAGGAAGAAGCACGGACTAAGGAGAAGGGAGCATACCAGTCTGGACATGATCGCAGAGTTCAAAGGTGTGGGCTTCCCATCGACCTTCTCTCTGGGCCTCAGCTGCAGCACCTAGCCAAGGCGACTTCAGACCTTGTCGTCCGGTAGCTCCTCCAACGATGCACGGTCTGGGCCCATCGGACCGTTGTACTTCCACATCGGCCGCGTCCTCTCCACCAACGGCGCAACCCAGTGACGGTAGAGGGTGTGTAATGGGGATGGGGATCCCAATCTTTCGTCAGGTGGTGGTAACTATCATTGTGGCGGAGAATGACACACCGATCCGGCTTCAGATCGAAAGATCGAACACTGCAATCTTAGCACCACAGCTCCTCTGGTTATCAACCAAGTCACGGACCAGGTTGACCTCACCAAGAAGGCTAATCCCTGCCTGTGCAACGAAGAACACAAGCAAGAACAAGAAAGAACGCAACCAAATTGCAGATGAATGATTAAACTCTCAAAGTTGCGGTCTCACAAACCGATGAACGGCGAAACTATTCTTGACAGAATAATCTAAGCAAAACCCAAACCCTAATGACGGTGGTGGCATATGATTATAAAGGTCTTAGGGTCATCGTCTACCCTAGATGCGCCCCCTAATGGGCCTAAACACGATACACGGTCCAATGGACCAAAAGAAGGTGTCGCAGCACCCTGGCAGATTCTGTATGCTTATTTATTTCGACGATTCCTGTTGATTCCGAAGAGCTTTTGATGTGAAACCACTTGAATTGGCTTCTTTATCAAATTAGCTTTCCATCCATATGTGGATCGTCGAAAACGGAGTCCAGATGCGTCCTGGGTGACCAGTTTAAGACAGACTGGTCCTGGAGGTCGAGGCAGACTCGAACTTGAGTTGCTTTGGGCCTCCACCTCGGGACTCGAACCGAATTAGCCTCGGGCCTCCTTCTTGACTTGGACACCCTTGCTGGCCTCCTTCCCCTCCATACCATGTGCCAAACATGGTCATATGCATGGGTGTCATGTCCTCATCAGTGTGGAACACCCGCACCTCAACAAGGCCACGCCGCACGAGCTTCCGCAGCTCCTCCTCGATGATCTCCGCCTTCTTCTTCTCCTTACGGGCATAACCCCATGACCAACTATCTAGCTTCTTCGGCCTCCCGCCGGTGAATGCCAGGAATGCCACCGTCGCCGGATTCCTGATATAAAACCACTCCCCGTGCCACCCCCGGTTGGAGTCATAGGGGATGTATGCGGGATACGAGCCTCCCGCGCTTGGTTTCCTCTACAGGGCGAAAGCCCCCACTGGCGCGATCTCGGGTGGATTCCATCATCAAGGCTCTCCCAGAGAACAGCCATCGAAAGAAGTCCGCATGCGGCTCCATCTCGAGGAAAGCCTCGCAGACGGTGACGAAGCCGATGATGTGCAGCACCCCCATCGGATTAAGGTGCTGCAGCTCCAGACCCCACTCATTGAGAAGCCCGCGCAGGAACCAGTGCACGGGGTATCCCAACCCACGCTCATGGAAGGTGAGAAACAAAACCACCTCGTCAGGCTGAGGTTGCGGGAACTCCTCCATCCCGGGAGCCCTCCAGTGTGCCACCTCCTTCAGCGGCAGAAACCCCTTCGCGGCGAAGTCCTTCAACACCGACTCCCTCATAGTGGACAACCTCTAGCCTAACATTTCGCTCCGAGATCACAAAAGGATTTGTGAGTTTTCCTCTTCTCCCTCGCTCTCTCCCTTTTTCTTTCCTAGAAACTGTCGCGGCTCTTAGAAACGCTCTCGGCAAGAAGGAAAAGGAAATGAGGCGGCAGATGAGGAGTAGGCAAAAGAACAAGGCAAAAACCTTCTCCCTTCTCCTACTTAAGGAAAAGGGTACAACAGTTAGGGGAGGGCAAGCCGATCGGGGAAGACAAAACGGCGGAGCGAAAAACCCTCTCTCTTTCCCATTTAATGCAGATAGGATGCACCTTGATCGATGAGACGCGCCCTGCCCGACGGAATGGCGCCTGATCAGATGGGACGTGGCCTAGGCATGGCCCACCACTACCGCACGACCAACCACTACCGCACGCTGGGCACAAGAACCAAAGTGCCACCACACACAAGCGGCCCTTCGCTTCCCCAGGCGGGACTTGGAAAAAACCCAAAAACAGGATCTCCGCTAGGAGAGACCATCGGGCTTCCTAAAAATCGATCGAACGGCACAGGAAAAACACACCGAGGGACAGGTAAGGAGCAAAGCGACGCCCCATGTAGGCCATGCCAACTCCATCACGAACGACGAGCACGGGTCCCGGTCGGGCGTTTCTGACTGGAGCTCTTCAAACCCCGTCACTCGAGTCATCAAGGTAACATAGCCGACCCCCTCTATTTCTTTATAAATCATTTCATACATCCATACGCGCATTCATTCCATACGCCCATGCCCCCCGGACGATTCGGGCCCTGAACCACCCGGGGGCTCAGGAACTAAGCATCGCACATGCAGCGAAATGCATCGCAACGCTCCGTGTTGCGTCACGAAGCGGCAGTTGCCTCATTCGACAGGAGCAACGACCGACCAGGGTTTGAAGGCCAGCCTGTGGAGGGCTCAAGGCCGCCCCACGTCAAACAGAGCCAGGAAAGAAAAACACAGATGAGCCCCATGCGGCCCTCGCCCAGTCTGGTAGACAGAGTCATCTCAACCTTCTCGTTCGATCCTAAGCCTCCGCCAAGCTCATAGAATCTCCATCGAGGGGAGGCCATTAGGCCACCCGGGTCGGTCTCCGGAATGACCCAGGCATCTGCCGGGTTGTAGGTAAAGGAGCAATGGAATGTCACAAGAGGGCTATGCCGACCCCGTCACGAACGACGGACCTGGATTCCACTCGATCATACCCGTTAGCAAACTCATCGAGCGCGTCACTCGAGCCCGAGCGATCGGGACAAGCGACAAAACTCAGCCCCTCCGGTTGTGAGGAACCGAGGATGGGGTAACGCACACAACTCAAACCGACCCCTACTAAGGCCCAACGGGGCTCGGGGGCTTAAGACACCAAAAACACTTGGGTTAGCGACCCCGAACTCGCCCCATCAGGATCCACGACTCCGACTCGCCCGATCCCACGACGCGCACCGACGCCAGGATCCGCGACCTCCATCTCGTCCGATCCCTAAACTAACTAACTAAATGCCTCGGCTGCGCGGGATGGACCGAGGCCAGGGTCTGCGACCCCGAACTCACCCCATCCGGCTACGCTTCGACTACACTCCAAAACTACCAGGGTCTGTGACCTCGAACTCGCCCCATCCGGCTACGCTTCGACTGCACTCCAAAAACACCAGGGTCTGCGACCCCGAACTCGCCCCATCAGGATTTGCGACTTCGACTCGCCCGATCCCAGAGCGCGCACCGATGCCAGGATCAGCTAGCTCCGTCTCAACCGATCCCTAAAACTAACTAACTAACCGCCTCAGTCGCACAGGCTGCACCAAGGCCCGGATCCGTGACTCCGACTCGCCCGATCCCACGGCGTGCACCGACACCAGGATCAGCGAGTTCCGTCTCGTCCGATCCTTATACTAACTACCTCGCCTGATCCCATGGCGCGCACCAACGTCAGGATCAGCGAGCTCTACCCCGTCCGATCCCTATACTAACTACCTCGCCCGATCCCACGGCACGCACCGACTCCAGGATCCACGAGCTCTACCTCGTCCGATCCCAAAACTAACCGCCTCGGCTACGCAACGACGCCTTGGTTGACGGCTCCATCTCGACTAAAAAACACGCACACACGCCCGCTACCAAACACCCCCCGGACGATTCTGCCCAAATCTCCCGGGGGCTCAGGGGCTACACCCGCTGACAAAATGAAAACCTCCCCCGCTGACAACATGAAAAACCCCCCAGACGGTTCTGCCCGAACCGCCCGGGGGCTACACCCGCAGGTGCGCTCGCGCGCACCCACCGTCACAAGACAAAAATGCCCCAAACGACTCTACCCGAATCGCCCGGGGGCTCAGGGGCTCTTGTCAGGTTCATAAACCCGGGGTCCCTCACGGACCCGCTTCCCGGACAAAGGTTCGGCCCAAACAGACCACGCGCAACTCATGGGCTGGCCTAAGCACCCAGTCTCCGACCGGAAGGCCTGGCTGAGGAGGAACGACACCCACTTCTGACTCCGGCCCGCCTCTCCGACCGGGGCGCTCGCTTCGATCTCTGGCCCGCCTCTCCCATCGGGGCGCTCGCTTCGGTCTCTGGCCTGCCTCCGGACGTCCTCTCCGATCGGAAGGCCTGGCCAAAGCGCTACTTCCAACGACCCCATGTCTCCGACCGGGGTACGCCAAAACCCTACTCGTTGTTCTTTTCCAACTGGCGCAACCAGAGCCGACTGGGACCAACCGACCGGGGACACCCGCTCAAAAAGGACCAGGGAATGAACGGAGAAAGAAAGGCCAGGCGCACAAGTCAAACCACGATACCAGGGACCGTACCCTGTACACCTGCAGAAACAGTACTCTGCAGCCTCCCTGACACAAACAGTATTGTAGGCGCCGACATTTTCCCCTATAGTATTGTGGGCGCCATTAACTCCCATACGGTAAGGCACCCCACATGCCTCTGGGCATCGACAGTGTTGTGGGCGCCGGGATTTACCGTACTGAGTGAACATGGTGAAACTCCTCATATGCCTCTAGGCATCAACAGTATATGCAGGTACCGACATCTGCCATACCCGAACAAGACGACGTAACCGCCCGCGTGCATCTGACATCCAACAGTGTTGTGGGCGCCTACCATCATCCTGTACCCACCGGCGTGGGCAACAAGGCTTAGAAGCAAACGTACTCTTTCCCTCTCACTTGTAAGGCCATCCCCTTCATCTATAAAAGGGGATGAGGTCCCTCCAACATAACTCAGCTCCTTCAAGGTTCAAGTCATCACAGATTCATTAGATCGACCAAGTTCACTAGTTCACAACCACAGAACCACCAGGTTCGAACCTCAAGCACACGCTTGAAACACTTAGCTCATAGCGGAGCTCCTGTCTCTCTCGGCCCTTCCGACCGGAGTCTGACCGGACCTCTCGTACACCCCATCTTTCTCCTTCTCGTTTGTAACCCCACTGCAAACTTCGAGCACCTAGGCTTAGGAATAAAGTCACCGACCGACTTAAACTGGACGTAGGGCACGTTGCCTGAACCAGTATAAACCCTGTGTCATTGAGTGCTAGGCCACCTCCGATCACAACGTACGACAAAACTACAAATATTTACTAGTTGGTCACTTTCTGCACCGACAGGTTCAGCACCTGAAGACTACTACTTTGGACCCTGGCACCACCAGACTACTTCACCTAGTGCCAGGCTTGGGGACTAAGTGGGCACACTTCACCTTGCGGTGAATGTGCTTATTTCTTTGACTTAGATTTCTTCAAAGCGGCTAAGTTCCTCCGTGATAACTAAGTCAAGGATGCCAGTGACCAACTTCGACGCCCGGAACCTAAGTGGGCACACTTCGTTCAAGATGGAGATTTCAAAAAATTTTAACTTGAGCTCCTTACATCCTTCTGACAAACCTCGGCTTCGCATAAGTCTGAGCTCGACTCCGGTTGAACAGCTCGAACATTGATTCTAACAGCTCGGACGCTCACTCCAATAGCCCGGACGCCTGACTAATTGCTCGGACATCTTCTTCAACAGCTCGGCTCCCAGTCAGACAAGTCGGAAGCCTCTTCCTGACAATTAGCGGCATGTTGATCAGCTCGAAAAAGCTCAATACGGTGTTGCTCAGCGGATACAAGGCGCTCGGGGACTAGCTGTGGGGGTATGACCCCCGATACCCATAGGGCTGCACATGGGCCGAGCCGCCAGAGGAGGCCCAGCCCGTAAGACTACACCACGCGGAGCACGACACAGGTCGGAGTGCCTCGCAAGATTGCGTGAAGATCCTTGGCGATCAAGGATGATCTGTTCGAATATGCTAGATTCCGCAATCTCTGTAATTCCTATCTTGTAAACCGATCAGGATAGAAACAAGGTGGACCCCCCTCGTTTCCAATCTCTCATAATACAATCCACAAAAACATAGGACGTATGGTATTATGTCAAGCTGACGGCCTAAACCTATCTAATCACTGTCTCTTGCGTTCTGTGTCACCATCAGGTTCACTCACGCGCACCTCCACCGATTCATCTACTACCGTGGGCATACCCCTCGGTAGACTGCCGAAAGTATTTCGTCGACAGTTGCAAGGTGGTGGTGCTTGTTACTCTTGGAGGTTGCCACCTAGACGGCTTGGTGGTTGTGGTCTCCGTTGTGAAGCCCGCGTGAAGGTTGTGCGTGGCTCCAGAGAAGGCTTTTGTGAGGGGTGTTGTGCTCGCCCCACGATAGACGCGAAGAGTAACTCTAGTAGAGCTAGGTGTGAAGAGTGCCAAGTGGTCCGACTAGATCGAAGTGCTAGAGCTCTTGGGTGAGCACTCCCTTTGGTGGAGAGAGTGAGCTTGTGGGCTCATCACTAACAAGAGGATCGGCGGTAACCTTGGGCTTGCCTTAACGGGGATTAAGTGGTTGGCGAACCACCGAATTTCGGGATAAAAATCACTTTTCATCATCTTCCTGTTGGTTTGCAATTCCCTAACACAAACTTGTTTACTTGTTCATATATTGTGCTGGTGTGGTTGCTCTTGTGCTAGCTGCTTAGCTTGTGTAGTTAAGTAGTTGAGCTCTCTAGATTAGCTTGTGTATCATTGCTAGTGAGTAGTGCTAGTGTGCTAGTGTTGCTCAGGCTTTGTGCTTTTTTGCTCACTGGTATGTGTAGGAACTCTCCGTGTGCTTGTTGACTAGTTGCATAGGTTTTGACCTTGCTAGCTAGAATTGTGCAGGTGAGCTTCCACTAGTTCGGCATTTTAGTTAGTTAATTAGGATCTTTATGAGGTGATAGTGAACATAGATAGGGGAGTGTAGTTTTGACTAGACCGATTAATTTATTTTCATATTTGTTTCAGTTAGCCGACACAATTAATTCTAAAAAAAACTATCCACCCCCTCTAGTCCGTCGTCTCGACCCGCTCAAGCCAGCCTTGACCCCTGTCATTGTGAAGTCATTCGCCTATGCCCAACAGAGGGAGGGAGGGAGGGAGGGAGTACTTCAATTTGCAGTCCTCGGTGACAACTGACAAGTTAAGAACATCCAGAATCTCAGAATGTCACAACAGAAATTTCCTGATGAAACGGTTCATTCAATAAAGCAAATTCTCATGTATCTTTTTTTACAAAAATAGCTGTATACATTTCCTCCGTAGGGATCCCAAAACTTCTGATACACAGTATGAGAAAGAAAATTGAGCTCTGAATTCAGGCATTGATCAACAACCAAACTATTGCCTATGATATATGAGAAGTTCCCAGCCATGGTTAACGGTCACAATGAGGATCCTCTAATACGTTGGGATGGAGGAGTCGGCTTTAACCGCATAGGCATGAATTCCACCTGCGACATTGTAAATTTTTTTGAAACCCTGCAAAATGATGGAAAATGAGGATTGAAAAGCACAATATTATTCACATATCGAATAAAAGAGTACGAGCACCCTTTTGCAGGAGTGTGAGTACACCAATTACATGTGACTGCAACCATTTAGCCACCTGCATTGAGCGCATGCCATGGTGGCACTGAGAAAAAAAAACAGACGGCAAAGGGTCATTAAGTGGCATTATGCACCGCTGCTAATATAATCAATTTACCATCTCAATTTTCTTGAAAGTAGAAAGTACCAAAAAAAAAATTCTTTTGAAGTTTAAAGAGGTGCAGTACTTGTGCTTCAAGCATGGAAATCTATATACTCCTATTCACTAGGTCATTACCATTAACTCAACACGAGAATACTGTCAGCAAGATTCATGGAAAAGAATTTACCAGAACATAAGTGTCCTTTTGAGGATTAAACTCATCTGTCATAACTGGTCCCCAGGTCCCAAATTGGCGGAGCGGTAGAACTTTGAAGCCTGGAAGTGAAGCTTTCACCCTGCCATGCAAGTAGTAGAAATTCAACATCAATCCAGTAGAAAATAATTAAATAAATAAAAGAATGAAACTGAACCTCATCACAATATCATTCCTGGAAATGCAAGAGAACTAAAAGTAATATACTAGCTGAATGAAATAACTGTACGTCCCGATTCGTGTGCTACAAGCATGTGAGGCACACTCTAAAATTTGTGCAGTTAGGATCTTCCAACTTCCAAGTATGAGGGGGTTGGTCCATATGAGATAAAGCTGCAATTAATGCTTACTTGTTTTAACAGCTTTAGCCTGATGACTTACAGATTTACTTTTGGAAACCACATAAAGTTACTGCAATTATTTAATAATTTAACATTTATGATCCAGTTCATTATTTGTGAGATCACGACAATGTATGGACATTACTCTCGATTCTCAAATGAGGACAAGTCCCAACTTTATCCATTCTGGTTAACACATAACCTACACCTTACAAAAAACCAATGTCATTGCAAAAGTTACTGATCTTTTTACCAGAACGCAATATCAGCAAAGTATTTGCATCCTCATTCATAAATGCAGATCTTACATTCTAAGGACAAAAGGCCACACATGTCTCACACACAAAGTTGGGGGCATTTGTCATGAATGCCATGTTAGTTTGATTATTGTGTGGAGACAAAATAAAAGGGAAAGAAAGTATAATGGTGAAATATCTTACACTTCATCAGGCTCCCGAACATCAATCAATTGAGCCTCTTCGAGAAAACTAGGGTCTTGCATTTTTGTGTGAAGCTCTTCTGGGTCAATGTCTTGCAGTACGCATTGATCCCTGGCATTTAGTAAGGAAGGTATCAGTTTCTGTTCATGCACACCTAATTACCAACACACAGTATTTCAACGTTAGTACCATGTACCTCTCAGCAAGAACTTGCAATAGATGCCATCCAAATTTTGTCTTACATCGTACAACTTTGTTCAAAGGAGCACTAAATGCTGCCTCCTCAAATTCTGGTACCTGCCCAATGCAAGTTTGAAAGTTCAAACTACAACTGGACAAACAGTACGAAAGTACATAAATGGATGAGAACCTAGACAGATAATTCAGTGGCTTTAGGTGCATATGCAGGTGACAGCCTTCAGTAAGCAGATAGTACAAATGTCTCCAACAAGAAGAAATAATTTGCGGTGAGACTCTGAAAATTATGTGATAATTATGAGAACCAATCCTACTACCTCGCATACCAGGGTTTCCACAATTGAAGAAAAAAAAAGCATAGGGCGTACTGATCAAATTATTGAACCAGTGCTGGATATCACTTTTCCCCCGGGCAAGTTGCCTTAAATTTCTAATGCTTTGATAGTCAAGAGTAGAGACTATTTTGGCATGTGGAAGAATGAAGTGGCTGTACCAAAACAACAATATTTTCTTGTCTATCAATTGGTTGCCAACTCTTAACATGTTGCAAGGAAAGAGTAAATCCTTATCACACTACATAAGTCAATTGAATGTCACAGTAGCCCAACGCAATGTACTCTGAAGCATAATTCTTTTTAGTTTACTGAATAGATTTCACCGACACTGCCCAGGTAAAGGAGGTAATAAATATATGTAAAGGCTACAAGAATACTGTCTTAGTCTACTGCTATGCTAGAAAAACAAGTTAATGCTGTACCATCTGTCCCCTTCGAACCCACCCGAGCATACCACCATTTTCTTTGGATGGACATAAGGAGTGCTCCACAGCCAAATCACTCAAGTCTGCTCCTGAAATGTTCAATAATGCCATTTCCATTGTAATTGCATATGTTCCCAATTAACCCAAATTATGTACGTAAGCTGAACACGTTAAATATCACGGTCCAAACAAGATTAGAAGGTCATCCAAAAGTACATACAAAGGTAGTTTGAGAATCAGATGGTACCTCCTGCAATGATACTCTTTTCGAGATCAACCAGAAGTCTGACATCCTTTTCACCGACAAGCAAGTGCTGAACTAGCAATTCTTTCCCCTCTCTTTGGACGCTGCCGGCGGCAGTGCAGAGAACTGAGCAGCAAAGATTTGTTTGAGTTTCTCAATTCAACCTTGTGAGTAGTAACATTCCAAGTGCAAATGACTGCAACCAGTAGCCACGTTACATGATGGAAAGTGCAAAACATTCATTTCCACCAGGTGGCCTTCAGCCTTCAATATAAGATAAGTAGCAAAATCCTGCCAAACTACACAACTAAAAATGCTAGTACCAAATTGTCTGCGATTTTCTGAGCATGCAACTACTAGAATGTGCTAGGACCAATGAATTAATTTGCAAAACTAGCTGCACACAATCACTCGAGAACAAGCCCCAGAAGCAACGCTATACACACTATGGAATCTAATGAGTATGATACTAAACGCAATACAGGAAGCTCAACAGCTCGCCATAAACAACACCCCTAAACTACGCGAGAACACGGCGGAGATGAAACCCTCTACAAGACTACAACCATTCGACCACTGGCTCGAGAAACACACCCCCACCCTCAAAAATCACACACTCACCGCGTGTGGTCGGCCTGGAGGGGCCACCGGTTCCCCCGGGACGCATGGGCGCGGCCCACCTGGCGGACAGAGAGGCCGGCTGAGTCGCCCTCGCCGACGGCGGTGCGGCCGCCAGAGGCGCGAGGGCGGCGAGCGGGGAGGCGCACGCGAGCCTCGCGAGCGAGAGCGACGCCGCAGGAGCGGAGGAGGGAGATGGGGACGGGCGCGGGAGCTGCGCCGCTGCGCGGGCGCGAAGACCAAGCATGGCTGCCCTGCCCTGCCGAGGAAGGGGAGGGAGAGATTCCTTTGTTGGGAGCTGGATGCTCTACCTCTCGCCTCGTGCTGCTGCTTCTCCCTGAAGATTGAAGAAGGAGCCGGGCCCGGGCTTTGTCAGACGATGGGCCGAGCCTTTCAGCCGCTCCTTCCTACGTGGACCGAAAGATTTTATGGGCTGAGAAGAAATAAAAAGTGAGCCCATGAACTTTGGCGTGCACGCGGTCGGCACTCCGGCCGGAGTCGCGTGATGCATGCGTCGGAGCGTGGGTCCCGCAGTTGCACGGCACGGCACAAGAGAAGCACGCACGCATCCCGCGGCAGGCAGGCGTGTCTCCGCGGGGATCCCCAGGCCAGGCCAGAGATGGGCAACGCGAGCGGCCGGGCGGAAGACCTCGCGGACGCCGACATGGACGACGGCAACCACGTGCGCCGCGCCTCCTCCTCCTCCGCGGGCTACGTCCGCGGCGGCGGCTCGTCGTCGTCCCCGCCGGCGAGCCCGCCGAGGCCGCATTCGCCGCGGATGTTCGTGCCCCAGGTCAGATCGCCGGCCTTCTCATGATTCATCACATATGAAATGCTATGATTACGCCTCGCCTCCTCGAATTCGAATTATTTGGCTCGGCCGGCCGCCGGCGTTCCTCATCGCCACGACGCACGTGTACGTAGTTGATCGCTTGGGATTTGTGTCCGTTCTGGTCCGGGCGTTTGGCCTGGAATGTTTTTGGTTTTGTTGCGAGCTCGTTTAATTTGGCTGATGGCTGCGCTAGTTCATGGTGCGAGGATTGTTTGTGTTTTGACGAGCTCAGAACATGCATGATGATGCGCCAAGGCATTAACTAACTAGACTGTTCAGCCTTATGTCTCTGACACTCTAATGTTGCCTGAAGATAATAATCTCTGTATATGTCTGAAAAAGGGGCTAGCACGTCAAATCCTGTACAAGTATAACCAGTTTTTTCCCACTGTACAAGCGGGTTTTTCTTTTGCTCTGAGCTATGATAACATGGGTTTACTACTAGTGTATCATCATCACTCCCTTAGTTTTATTTAACGTAATTATTATGTTTTTAGATTTTGATAGTAGACAATGGCTGTATCCAAGAATGTAGGCCCTTTTAGTGTTTTCTTACCAAGGGATCAAAGATTTGGCAGGAAAAAAAAAAAGACTTCTCATAGGGACAACAATATGTATGAGATGGTGTACGTCCTCCTATTATTATTGTGTTGTTATGAAAAATTGAAAATTAAGGCTACTGATATGATACTTTTTATACGTGTATTGTAACCTCTTAATCGGCTAAAATCTAGTTTTTATTGATGTTAACAATGTTGCAGAGTGTATGTATACACGTGGACATTGATTTTTGTGTTATTCAGATTTTGGTGGAACAATGCAGCTTTGCCAATTCATTAGCAAATTTTCCAAGGCCTGCTTATTATACTTCTATGATTCATTTGTAGCATTCTACTATCTCATAACATGCAGGATTCTCTGATCTATATATCATTTTTTTCTCTGGTAAAATGAATTGGAGTATTTGATATTTCAGAGTCCTGTAACTCCGTTGCAAAGAGCTGCAGAAGTACCTCCTCCAATGTTCAACCAGATATTGATGAATCAACAACAGGAGGATTCTGATGGCCCACCTCAAAAGAAAATTCCCACGTTGCTTACGTGGACTCTTGGAGGGAGAAATATCTATGTAGAAGGATCATGGGACAAGTGGACGTCAAAGTACAGTCAGACAGAAATATATATGTCTTCCATTTTATCCTATGCCTCTGAAACTTATCAATAGAAGAGAGTTTATTCTGACTATTAATATATACATACATGACAGGAAACCTGTTGAGAAATCCGGAAAAGATCACACCATTCTGTTGATGCTTTCATCTGGAGTTCACCGTTATAGATTCATTGTAGATGGAGAAAGAAGATTTATACCCGATCTTCCCTGCGAAACCGACAATATGGGTCAGATTGTGAACCTAGTAGATGTCCATGTAAGTATTCTCCCTTTCACACTGAATATCTGACTCCACTTACTGTGTGTTTGAATTTGAGCTTTACTGAACTCAACATGCTGCTATTAGTGTTCTGTGTTTATATAGATTAAACATATACTTAACCACAAGAATCAGGCAGAATGCATATGGAAATGTACCATTTACACATGATATAATAGCCGGTCAAGTCCGTTTGTCTGAATGTTATAATATTGTAGTCATCCTTTGTTGATTATTACAGACCAATTAACTGACATTAAACTAATTGCTCACTGAACTTTTGCTGGAGAGAAACCCAAATTAAACGAGCTCACAATTTAGACTTCTAGATTGTTACAGGAAAAGAACCGAAAAGATATAACTGTGGAAAGACCATCTGTAAAGAATGGTTTCAATTTTTTCTTCAAAAAAAAAAAAAATGGTTTCAATTACACCAAGTCGACTGCTCACTGCATGTACCTTCCTTTATGTAAAACTCGGCTGGCTAGCTGTTGCATGTAATCTTACTCTTGTCTGTAATCATGCAGGACTTCATTCCTGAAAGCGTGGAAAGTGTATCTGAGCTCATGGCCCCTCCCTCCCCGGACTCCAGCTACGGTTTCCATGTTCCCGGCGAAAAGGAGTTCGCCAAGGAGCCTCCTCAGCTGCCGGCCCAGCTCTACCTCGGCGTGCTGAATTCCCGGAGCTCGGAGGAAGGCTGCGCGAGGCCGAGGCACGTCGTCCTCGACCATCTCTACATCGGGAAGGGCTGGGGCGCACAGCCGCTGGTGGCCCTCGGCTACACCCACAGGTTCCGCTCCAAGTACGTGACCTGCGTCCTGTACAAGGCCATCGAGCGGTAGCCTGAGCGCTGCTGTGCTGCCGACAGGCTAGCTCATCCAAAAAGAAAAGCTGCAGTGGTGAACTTTGCAGTTCATTCAGGTTTGGAAGTCTCTCCTGCATAATTTGTTCATCTGATAAACTAAAGAGGTGGGTGCAAATCCATGTGAATCTTTTTTTTAGATGTTAGAGCTTAGCTATTCTGATTCTTCAATTTTTGGGTGATAATGATGATTTTGACGGCTTAGTGCCGGGACAGTAAGGATGTCAGTCTCAGGCCTGCTTATTTACATGTGCCAATAGTGGAGATTTTACTGCTGTGGTCTGCAATTTTTTTTTTTGATCATCGGTCTGCAATTTTCTGAGCTTGTTATTGAGTGATCTGCTACTGCTAGTGCTCAGGAAAATTCCGGGGCCCGTTGGGCCGGATCTCAGAAATTGATAGAAGATCAAAAGCCCAAGAGCACCAGACGTGCCAAAATCCGAAAACCTACAAACCGAAGGGTTCCTTTGAAAACTGATTGGAATTTTGGCACTCCGCGTCGCAACCGCGTGGAGGCTATATACGTCATTTCCGTCGTTTGAAAAAAGCCAACTACCGTCCATAATCAAGATTCCCTAGCTTTAGGGCCCCACGTGTTCGCATCGTCCGGCAAAAGTCATTGACCTCACCTTAACGGAGTTGTTCCCAAGTTACCAAAATGACCAAAATTCTTATATCTCCATGATAATACTTGCTTCTATTGTGGAATTTAATCATTTTGTTTAAAAATCCTAATTTTCATTGATGATTCATGTTAAACCAGCTCTCATGAGTACCACATAATAAGCCTATAAGAAAGTTGGTGGGCTAGTCCCCTTACATCCTTTTCGTAAAAAATGATCTTATACTTCCATCGAGATGATGCCCATGCAAACTGACTAGTGCTTGAATGTGGCAAAAAAAACATCCTAACCATCCTCTTAAAGGCACATGGAGTTTTTCAACAAGATTTCATTAGTGGTTTGGGGTACAAATAATGTGTATATGCCAAATTCTTAACATCCTAGCGATTTAGATTCTTAAATGTTTTGGGATAAAATATATGCTGCCATTGTTGTACTCAACTTTTGCCAAAGATAAAAGTGAATGAGAGAGAGAGAGAGAGAGAGAGAGAGAGAGAGAGAGAGAGAGAGATTCTTAGTATTTGAATTTGATGTTTAGCGTCCAAGAATTTTGTTGACACTTAAATGTTGTAAAAAAAGAGAGAGATGTTAATATGCCCCTTCGAATTGTAGGAAAAACACTAGAAAAAACTTGGGATTCCAATATAATCCATATGGATGAGTTATTGTAGCTCATTTGGTTCGCATATGCAAGGACCATCTGTATGGACTATGGAGAATGTAGGAAACTTTCTTTGGGTTCATCTCCATAGGGAAAAAAACACATCCTCTCAAACCCCATTGCTTCTCGTTTCCTATATTTTTCCTGTAGTTCACCCCAACATCTATTTCTACAAAATTTCTATGCTTTTTTATTCCTCCATTTTGCATAGAATTCCTATACTATTTATGTTTTTTTTCTATTCGTGCATTTTTATTTTATGCTCCAAAGAGGTCCTTCCCTAAGTGGCCTTTATAAGCTCAAACTTGGCTCAATTAAACCCTACTTTCTCCCACTAGAAGGATAAGCCCATTAAAACATTTATAAATATAGCAATATTTTGAATTTGCAATATTTATAAATATATATTATTTTAAGTGAAAAGAGTTATATGCTACTTTTTATAATGATATAGAAATATCATTCTTGTGGCATTAATTATTATATGCTCCTACAAAAAATATATTTTCATAACTCATAAAATGTCAAGTAGTTTGACATTGATTTTTTTCACGGGTATATATGGATTGTTCTGTTCAAATTTCGTCGGAGCACTCCTTGTATGGCATGTACTCCCTCCGTCCCAAAATAGTGTCATTCTCGCTTCCTGAGAAGTCAAACACTTTTAACTTTGACTAAATATATATAAAATATATTAATATTTATAATACATAATTAGTATCATTAGGTAGATCGTTGAATATACTTTTATAATAAACTTATTTGAAGATATAAATGTTGCACGTATTTTCTATAAATCTAGTCAAAGTTGAGAAAGTTTGACCTGCACGCATCCCATAACGACTTCTATTTTGAGACTCCCATAACGACTTCTATTTTAAGACGGAGGGAGTACTCATACAAAAAAAAAAGGTCATTGGATTTTGTGTCGAGTAGGTTTGATTTGAGTCTAGAAGGAAAAAAGAATAGCCCAGGGGTAGTTTGGGAAAAAAATATTTGGATGTTGCCGAATGTGACGGCCACGTCTAGTGGAAGCTCGTATAAATTGTGAGAAGGAAAATTCCAGCGGACGCCACGCCACTGAACGCTCGGAGCCCTTTCTTCCTCGCTCGTCCCTGATCCACTCCCCGCTTCCCGCTCCGATCGATCTGATCCCTCCCCACCACCGCGCCCATGGCGGACCAGCTCACCGACGACCAGATCGCCGAGTTCAAGGAGGCCTTCAGCCTCTTCGACAAGGACGGGGATGGTAAGGTTCCCTCTCCTCATCCTCTCTCTCTCCGTGTTCCTTCGGATCTGGCCTCCACGGAGATGTTCAACGTGCGCGGCTGCCTGCGTAGTGGCATTGCCGCCCGCAAGTCTGTTTAGACGGGGGCAGATCCGATCCAGCTCGGATCTGGACTGAGTCCGCGGCGGGGCTCGATTGCGTCGCTGTCGTGTGCATTTGTCCCTATTATTAGTGGCGGAATCGGCGATGTGGACCTAAGGCTTATCTGCTGCTTTGACCAAATCGTCACTGGCAAATCATGTCGTTCTCTGTTTGTTTGGATCGTTACTACTCTTGAATCCTGCGAGATGTGCCAGGGATTTTTTTTTCCTCTTCTGAGAGCAGTTTAGCCTCTGACCCAGTCTTGCTCGTTGGGCTTGGCCGCGTGAGCAGTGTAGCATGATGAGGTTGCATCAGGCTGATTGCTACCGAACCTTTTTTCAATTTGTTAGGTTCTCACGATCCAGGATTACCGGAGTTTGGAGAGGGTTAAAAATTGTTCTCAGTTCAGTTTGTGTAAGTAATTTGCTAGTAATTATGTGATCCAGCTTCAACTTTGAACCTTGTTTTTTCCCCCTATGCGTGTGTCAATACCTTGTTCCATAGTCATACTGTGCAGTAGTTGACCCAGAAAAGGAAATCTTGGACTGATTTCTGTTGTGAAAACGGTAACGCTTAGCACCCTGATTGGTTCAATTCCTGTTGCTACGCATGCTCGGTCAAAAGCAGATGATTTACCACTTAGAAACTGCCCTGCTTTCCACATAGCATTTCAAACTTTTTGACTAATATTTCCCCTTTTGACATCTTGATTCCCCCCCTAACGTGCCGAATTATTTCTCTCTTCAGTCACTATTTATTTCCTAGTTATAATTACAGAAATGGTTGTGCGTATCTTGTACAGGTTGCATCACGACCAAGGAGCTGGGAACTGTCATGCGTTCACTGGGGCAAAACCCTACAGAGGCTGAGCTCCAGGACATGATCAATGAGGTCGATGCTGATGGCAATGGCACCATTGATTTTCCAGAGTTTCTCAACCTTATGGCTCGCAAGATGAAGGACACGGACTCTGAGGAAGAGCTCAAGGAGGCCTTCCGTGTGTTTGACAAGGACCAAAACGGCTTCATCTCCGCTGCCGAGCTCCGCCATGTCATGACAAATCTTGGTGAGAAGCTAACTGATGAGGAGGTGGATGAGATGATCCGTGAGGCTGATGTGGATGGTGATGGTCAGATCAACTATGAGGAGTTTGTCAAGGTCATGATGGCCAAGTGAGCCACAGAACCATAATCCGAAGGCGGAGAAGATTGGGCATTGCATATTAGTCAAGATGCAACTCTTATTTCATCGACTTCCAGTGAAACATTCTGCTAGTTGTAGTTGCTGAAAGGCAATGTAGTTTCTGCTTTGTTCTTCCCTTGTGTTTTCAGAAATGTTGTTTCATGTGAACCTGTAATGATTGCCCTCCCTGCTGTGTCTTGATTGCAGTTGAAACCATATGTAGTTATACTCCCCCCTCCCTCCACCCCCACCCCCTCCCCCTCCCCCTCCCCCTCCAACTCACACATCAACTTCTGCTTCACTCTGTTAGTATCAATGTATGGCCTGTTGTTTTTAATGCGATGATTTTTAGTTACCGTGGCAGATGCTCTTTGAGCTTAGTGCAAATTTATTCCAAACTGGGGATTCGTATTGTTGGTTTAAGATGCATGACGTGTAGTATTTAAGATGCTCTTTGTGCCAAGTCAAGTGAAATGCAGTCTCGTCCTTTTCTGTGCTGGTTAGGTTGCAACTATTTGTTGTTGGCTGAAACGTGAAAGCGACATGCAGCCCTGGAGTGGTAGGTACCAGCTACCACACGTCCTCCAGGTCTTCTTAAGGCCTCAAGTTTCTTGTGTTTGTCGAAACTTACGCTGTACTTGGGAGGGTTGAGCTCATGGAGCAGGACAAGAGAGCCAAGGTGCTGTGCCTGCATGGCTTCCGCACAAGCGGCAGTTTTTTGAAGAAGCAGATCAGCAAATGGCACCCTTCCATATTTCAGCAGTTTGAGATGGTTCTATGCTGGATTCAATGATCTGATCTAACCGGTTTCCTTTGTTTTTGTTATTGAACATCTTTCGTTTCTGTTTTTTCAGGTCTTCCCTGATGGCATGTTCTCAGCTGGTGGAAAGTCAGAGATAGAGGGCATATTTCCGCCGCCGTACTTTGAGTGGTTCCAGTTCAATAAGGTTAGTGCTTTAGTTGGAACCAAACTGAAATCAGCTCTCCTCATGGCATTCTGATACGTGAGTTATATTTCAGCTACAGTTTGATCACCATCTATGCCTTAGCTATTCATGCCAGATATGACCACTCCTTTTTTTTTTGTTCCTATGTGCCGAAACACTCCATTTCTTGCATGTTTTTCCACACAGGAATTCACTGAATACACAAATCTGGATGAGTGCATTTCATATCTATGTGATTACGTGGTGAAAAATGGACCTTTTGATGGCCTGCTCGGATTCTCCCAGGTAAAAATGGAAACCAGAAGTTGCTTTTTACTGAGCACCTGAGAATTGAATGTTTCAATCTTTTGGGGGATTTGAGTTTATTCCTGAGATTCCTTAGTGTATGATAATATCTGCATGAACTAGAATTGTGGTCCAAGCTTACATATGAAATGATTAAATGCAATGAACTACACCTTTTGAGCTGCTGTAAAGTTTAATTAATCTCTTAATTTCTCTGTCCAAGGTGCACCTCTGATAGGATTGTAACTTGTACACATAGAACATCTATGAGGCCCTAGCACTTGCATAGGAAAGCCAGTAGAAACGGATTGGATCCTGATCTTTAATTTCTAATCAGATCTGCCTTACTGAATGATGTGGGCGCTGTCAGTCTTTCAACCTGTGCTTTTTTCTTTGTTGAGCATAAAGTGGATTCTTGCAGCTTATGTATCCATTCCTCTTTCCAGGGCGCAACACTTTCGGCCCTTTTGATAGGCTACCAAGCACAGGTAATTTCTACTCCTAAATTCTGTAATACTTGTGACCTAAAATTATAGAGATAGCACAAAGTAGCAAGAAACAGAACACTGAATCTGTAACTCTTACCATGTAATAAAGCTCTTATTTTTAAACAGGATAACTTGCAAAAGAAAAAGAAATTCTTATAAGGTAACAATAACTAGGTAGTTGCGAGTTTCAGTACTATAGAAACGCCAGCCCTCTTCTGACAGAATTTCGAAATTGTAAATTTAACCATTTTAGTTAATTGTTATAACTAAGCTGAGCAATTTAGGGCAAGGTGCTGAGTGATCATCCACCAATTAAGTTCATGGTCTCAATATCTGGGAGCAAGTTCAGGGACCCAATCATCTGCGATGTTGCCTACAAAGACCCGATCAAGGTGAAATCAGTGCACTTTATTGGAGAAAAGGACTGGCTCAAGCTACCTTCCGAGGAGCTGGCTTCTGCCTTTGATGAGCCTCTCATCATAAGGCATCCTCAGGGCCACACTGTCCCTAGGCTTGGTTCGCACTCCTCCCAAATCTTTCTGTTCGATTTGTCTCCATGGAATCAGCATATACAAGCTGCTTGTTTTTCACTCAGCTGTTCACCAGTGTTTATGCATAGTGCTTTCTCACTGATTATCTGATATGTTCTTTCGCAGATGATGTGTCTGTGAAACAGCTTTCTGAATGGAGCTCATGCATCCTGGAAGACCTCAAGAGTGCAAATGTTCCCGAGGCCTTAGATTCAGGCAAACCATTTGATAAGGAGGCTACTGGTGCGGAATTTGCAGAAAACCTGGTGAAAGCTTGAGGCATGCCCACTTTCATGGCATGGTTGCATTTGAAACTTGTACCGTTTTTACTATGATCTGAGTAGTGCGTGGAACTTGTTTGATCGCATGTGTATTGCATTTTGGCAAAACAATAAATCGTTATCTAGAGCTACAACACAACAACAACAACAACAACATAGCCTTTCAGTTCCAAGCAAGTTGGGGTAGGCTAGTTATCTAGAGCTACAACTGAAACAAATGGATTCAGACATCCAATGCATTACATTTGTTCGCAAGGTATTGTTGGATGCAACATTGACTGAGATTGATACCACAGGCTGTAACGGTGGTCCATTTCTTCCTGAAGGTTCACCAACTAACAACAATCATTCTATTCTAGAAAGATTTGGAGTAAATTGAACCAATGAATATGAATAGCTCAACACCATATTCAGTGTTTCACTGCAACCACTCAACCAGCCTTCTGATCTATGTTTCATCTACCACTTCATTCATTCCAGACCATCATTAGCAGGTCTTGGGCGCTGAAAACCTTCGGCTGCATTGTCTAGCGAAGCCTATATGTACACTGGGCACTAAACTTTATCTTTTGGAGTTGTAACAAACAAGAGCTATGTACAGGCAAAACTAGCACTATATTCCTCATCTCGGCCCCCCACTAAGTTCTGTAAGCCTGAAAGCCTGCAACTGTTTCATGGAGAGGAGCTTCTGTCTTCGATTTCATCATCACACGCCCAAACGACGTCCTTCAGCTCCGTGGACAGAGTTTTGTAGAACTGTGAATGGTAGATGTTAGTTTAGATACTGAATTGACTATTTGAACTATTTTGAGTAAGATTAGTACATTTTGAAACTCCAGAGTATCTCCCTTTGCCTTCTTCAGCTCAACCACATGAAGCGATGGAGCCACTTGGAAAACCTAAACATGCCACAGGATAGTATCTCAATTAATAATTCTCTTTTATTTCCAAAGTTTTTTCTTATCGTTGTGTGTTCTCCCTTACCTCAGTCTCAACATTAAGATTTCCTTTTCTTCCTGCTGTTGGGTTTTCCAGTAACATCTAAAAGAACAATGGGGGAGAAAAAAATTATGTGTTGTTGGTAGGTGGTGATAAATATTACTGTATATATTGATACTCAAATTTGCTTCAAGCTTTGAAGGATTAGTTCAAGAGTGCTATTGTGATAATAGGAACATCTTTTCTGAAGAAAATGATAATAGGAATAGAGGCAAGTCATCATACCTTGTAATTTTTCTTTTGGACATCAAATCCAAGTGGCTTAGCAGCTTCTTCTATTCTATTGATGATTTCTTTCGGAGGACACTGTGATGTGAATCGTGTTTCTCGCTTGTACTTCTGTCAGAGATTAGTAAAATTGAGCTCATCAGCACAATTGCACATTTCAGACTGTTTTGTAGAAAATGTGTATAGTAAAACACATTATATAGGCGATATAAACTGATTCATGATACACACTTCTGCAACTGAAACTGAAATATCCTTACCTTATCAGATTCAAAAAAATTATCCAGATTCAACCCTTTGTTCATTGAAATCAACTCAAATGCATTCATGGAGGCTGGTTGCCCGTCAATTTCCTCAATCACATGATGTTCCTGAAAAATGTACGGCACCGTCAACTTAATAATATTATTTCAACCACAAAAGCCTTATACTTTTAAGTGATATAAGCTGGTTTAATCAATTAATTCACCTCTGAGTCTCCAAAGGCAGCATCAACATCATCTAGACTAGCTTGAAATATTTTATCGAAAACAGGTTGCTTGTAACCTTTTTTAAACCATGGATCTTTTTGTACTTGAGGGATTGTAATCCGCTGTTAAAGTAACAATAAAAAACCAAGTAAGATAGAATTCCACAAGCAACACAGGCACTGACAAGCAGTGGTGATCTAAGAGTGAAAATGTTTATCTTGAAAATCATCCAGTACTGACTTCAAGCTGTCACTTGTGCTTCATGAAAATTGTTCTTTTCTACATTCATATTTAAGTAGTGACTTACAGTGGAAGGATTAGGATCCAGAATTCTGTTGATCAGCCTTTTTGCTCCAGCAGAAAACCAAGATGGACATGTAAACTGAGCTTCTGAGATCTGCAACAGAGATAAAATAAAAGAAAATGTATCCTAAAATGTCAGTTTTTCAGGTGTTTTTGTGTGTGTGTGTGTAGGGGGGGGGGGGGGGGTGTCAAAGAAGTAGCAGTTTCATGTACATACCTTTTTATATAGGGATGCGATGTTGTCATCCTCGAAAGGCAGACACCCTGCGAGCAGCACAAAAAGGATCACCCCACAAGACCAAAGGTCAGCAAGGGCACCATCATAGCCTTTGTCATCAATAACCTACGTATTGGATATCAATCTGCATTAGGTAAACTTATTTCTGGTTAAAAAAAAAGTGATGTACAAAAAAATATTACCTCTGGAGCAACATAGTTAGGTGTTCCACATGTAGTATGCAGCAATCCATCATTCTGCTAGCATTGAATTAGTTAAAGATTGTGGTGTAAATTAGTGAAATGCAGTGAAACCAAAAGATAGAAAGAAAGAAACAGAAAGAAATAAAACACAATAATTTCTGTAGTATCTTGTCTGATAGTACCTTCACTTGGTCTGATAAAGCACTTAACCCGAAATCTGAAATTTTGAGGTTTCCAGCAACATCAAGTAACAGATTCTCTAGCTGCATACGTGAAAAATCAACATGTAAATTTCATATTATTTTCTTGATCATAACTGATGATACAAACAAAGAGCAGAATGAAGGATGAACATTGCACCTTCAAGTCTCTGTGGTACACGCCCCTACTGTGGCAATAGTCTACAGCATTGATCAACTGCTGAAAGTATGTACGTGCTTCCTCCTCCTTCAATCTTCCACTTGTGGCCTGATTGTGAATTTGGACATTGTAGAGAAAAGAAGCAAACGTGCTATATATATAAAGCATGGAAATGTTAAATGTCTCTGCATGCAAAGTTTAGGCTACGAAAGCAGCTAGCAGCTAGCATGGCAGAGGAAGCATTGGCAATGATACAACAGTGCTTACAATGATATCATGGAGCTCTCCACCCATAACAAACTCCAGCACAATGTAAATCCTTGTTTTACTTCCCATCACCTGTTATAAAAAAAAGGAACAAAAACAATGCAAATAAATGGTTATGAACTGTAGACTTGGATGTGCATCCCATTCCAATGCAAGAAACATAATACTGAAAAAATATAGTTTAAGCTTTATTACCTCATACAGGCGAACAACATTGGGATGATGTATTAACTTCATTGTACAGATTTCCCTCCTAATCTGTCATACAGTTGAGAGGGTGGGATCAGTAATTATCTTTTTTCTCACTAGATATATATCGCAAACAGAAGGGAATTCACTGTAAATACTTTTTTTTTTAATTTTGCAGTGAAAATCTATGGAAATAGAATGCAGAGTCTTAACACTTCACCTGTTCAGCTAGTTTGTTCTTGTGAACCTTTGCCTTGTCAAGGATTTTGATAGCAACATGATCCCCGTTCTCCATGTTCTTGGCGATCCGAACCTTTGCAAATGTTCCTTCCCCAATGGTGCGTCCGAGCTCATACTTGCCAACGCGGCGCTTCGCTTTGAGCGAAGCAGCCCTCTTAGCCCTGTACATCCTGCTGCTCTAAAGCCAGTCTTTGCCAGGCGCCTTGAAACTAGCTAGCTACTTCTCAAAGGCCTGCTGCACCTGAAAGACGGGCAAGGATTGAAATGATCCGGGAGTGTCAGTCAGAATATTGTACTTTCTGCACAAAGCATAGTAATTTGGCATTCAGAATTGACAGGCATAGCATATATACAATAACTGTGGTACTGCATTGCAAAGGGAAATCTGTACAGAACTGAATATGAACATAGCAGATAGAGATATACAATAACCCGAAAGGTGAAAGCCTTTGTCAGTACAGAATACAACACGAACTGCATCAGAAATACATTTACAAGCAAATGAAATGAATAAACCAAAAGTAGGCGTGGGCAGCCGATTACACAGCGAGAGCACATAGGCTAGGAAGAAATTCGATGAATTGGATCTATCTCGAACTGATCTGAATATAATCCAGTTGTCTCCAGCAGGCATATGAAACAGGCTAGGCTATTTTCACTTGTCAGGCATCGTGGCGGGTGAATAAAACGTACAGGAAACTGAATCTCGTTCTCGCTGTGAATACAAAACCGAGCACAAGTCTGAGCTGGCCAGAATTCCGCGGCAGCAAGACTAGAAAAGGGTCAAAACAAAGAAGAAAGAAAGAAAGCACAAGAAAAAAGAAATCGCGCGCGGTCTCAACCTCCAGCAGCACAGCAGGAATCAAGAAACACGCACTGACGCACGCACGCACGCACGCACGCACGCAGTGGTACGATGAAGCAGCCTAGCAGAGTCCCGAGGGAAGCAGAAGGGAGAAGAAACTCGCATGAAAAGGACGTCGCCCCTACCGTACCTGCTCCTGCTTCGTGACGGGGACAGCCGAATGACGACGACGATGTAGCAAGCAGGGTAGGGGCCGGCCGGTGGAACATAACTAATCGAAATTCACTACAGGCGAAAGTCCATGGAATGCTCAGGTCAGGTGTACCTTGGTTGCGGCCGGGGAAGAGCGAACGAGCGGCCGGCGGCGTCGTCGTCGTCACTCGTCAGAGGAATCAAATCAAGCGCGTGCAGAGACAAGACCGACCGAAGAGAGAGCGAGGGCCGGCCGGGAGAGATATGGAGGGAGGAGTGGAGGACATGCGGTTTGGAGGTCTGCAAGAGACGAGCGTTACGAGTCGGAAACTACGAGGAAGGAAGGATGAAGAGAGGTTGACGACTTGGCTGCGTTGCGGCGACAAGGCAATAAAGGAAGGTCCGAGAGCATGCATGCCATGCGAGGCCGGCAAGGCAACAACACGAGTACAACGCGGAGGAGCCGAGGAGAGGAGAGGATCCGGACACACAACACAAGTCGATCGATGGATGCTGGACAGTTAACGGAGTGCTCCGCCTATCCTATCAACTAGTATCATGGTACGGTTGGTGCTGCGAATTTTGCCATGGATGGGATTCAATTCGGATGCTCATGCTCCTTTCTCCATCTCACGCACCTTGGACAACTTCATTCCCTTTTAGGTGCCTGTCAGCTGCTTCCTTTTTTTTTTGTCTGTCTGTGGGCGCCGGCAGGCCTGTGGTGCCATTGCATATTGCCATCCATCAGATGAGGACTACGACGGTGACTTTTTGTGTCCACGAGGTAATTTGATTCTGTCATCTCCTTGTCAAGACTTGCTTATCCATCAATCACTTTCGTTAACTGTTACATCTCAGATCAACGGTATATGTATACGCCAAAACCGTAACTGTGGATCTCAAACCAACGGTACCCGCATGATCCATGATAGATCACAATCACACTCACTCTGAGAGTTCATGCATGCATGGACCCAGATGAAAATGTAAGAAGAGCTTAAAATCCACCACGGTACATTTCACTCTTTTAATTTCTTTTCAAACGCCAGACTAGCTTTGGTTTAGTATTATTATTACGCGTCTGGAATACTGGATGGTGGGCGTAGTACGTGATTAGCATGCTGGAGCTGGAGCTGGAGCATTAAAAATATACGATGGACGTACTGGCCTGCTGGCTGCCATTGGCATCACCATATATATACTATTATATTATGCAATGCAAACACGATCGTGCCTAGCTACCTAGATCCAATCGCAAATTGCACTAGTATTCAATCAGTTTCTCTTCATTGGTCAGAGGACGAATTCTTTTTTTCCTCCTCCCTCCCTGCTCTGATCATTTTGTTGTTTGTTTCAGACGCGCGGACGCACGCAGAGAGAGCTGAGAGGCTTGGCAGTTAGGACTTAATTAGGAGCGCAATGCAAGCTAAGCGTGATACAGAATATTTACAATACAAGAGGGGACATTGTGCTGTTGCAAGCGCCGATATACATATTTTTTTTCACATGATGCTAACTTTACAGTATTTATTTGCATATGGCCACCGCTTGGAGGTGCAGAAGTGTATGCTAGGCACGAATGACGATCTCATGCGCTAGCCCTAAGTACAAAGAATATACCTTCATCTAGCTCTAGCAGGTACATCCAAATTGCTGCTCATACATTCTCTATGGAATGCACTGCTTCTCATGTATTGAACCGGCCGTTCGTCCCTACCAAGCATGGAACAACCTTAGGGGCCTTTTGGTTCAGATCTTGAGAAACTTGTCCAACCCAAGCAACAATCTCTTGTGTTCTGTTATTGAACTCGACACGGGCCAGGTGTCGTTACGACTGCGAGATAAACAGATCTTTTAATTGGTGTCGGTGTATCATATAAATGTTCGGTTTGATCTCCCAAACCTTTGGGCCTTGTTCTCGCTATTGATCGGGGCCCCAACCCTACATCCAACCAAAGAAATCAGATCCGAAGTGAAACCGACCGATCAGATCGGATCGAAAAAAGAAAATAGAAAGCCAAACCCTAAGCAACCCTAATTTCCCAAATCAAATCGAAAGAAGGGAAAAGGGGAGGCGTCGATTCGAGAACCCTAGACGCGCCAAATCCGAGAGAGAAAAGGGAAGAAGAAAGAAAGAAAGGTCAAACCCTAACCTAATCCCAGTTTTCATTGGATGAGCGAAAGAAAAAACGAAAGCAAGAGAAAGCGAATTGACCTCTAACCCCAGCTTTTTCCCATTCCGAAAAGAACAACTCAAAATCGAAAGGGAAAATCGTTAGGGTTGAGTTGCGTCAGATGAACCTTTTTCGCCCGTACGGAGAAGAAGCCGATGCAAGCCAGGTCGGCCACCGGAAGCGCCGCTTTTGATTTCGGCCAAGGAAGCTGGCACGCGTTAGCCGCTTGCAACAATCTCTTGTGTTCTGTTATTGAACTCGACACGGGCCAGGTGTCGTTACGACTGCGAGATAAACATGGTCGGTTGCTCTTGTGAGAAAGGAAGGTTTCAGAAGCGATAGAAAAAACTTTATTTATTTTAGTATTAAAAAAATATAAATACGAATACAACCGAGCACACACTTTAATTGGTCGGTGTATCATATAAATCTATGGGCATGGATTGCATAAGTCAATTTGCCTAGAAAGCTTCCTCTCCTGAAGTGCATGTGGTGCGTACATCCAGGCACAGGGCAGGCGACACGTGAAACAAAGCGAGGACCAGGTGTCGTTACGACTGCAAGATAAACATGTTCTGTTGCTTTTTGTGAGAAGGGAAGGTTTCGGAAGCGATAGAAAAAACTTTATTTATTTTAGTATTAAAAAAATATAAATACGAATACAACCGAGCGCACACTTTAATTGGTCTGTGTATAATATAGATCTATGGGCATGCATTGCATACGATAACCTGCACCACCTGCTAGGAAGCTTCCTCTTCTGAAGTGCATGTGGTGCGTACATCCAGGCATAGGGCAGGCAACACGTGAAACAAAGCGAGGACCAGGTGTCGTTACGAATGCGAGATAAACATGTTCTGTTGCTCTTATGAGAAAGGAAGGTTTCAGAAGCGATAGAAAAAACTTTATTTATTTTAGTATTGGAAAAATTAAAATTCGAATATAACTGAGCACACCTATAATTAATTGGTCTATGTATCATATAAATCTATAGGCTTGCATTGCATAAAATGACCTGCACCACCTGCTAGGAAGCTTCCTCTCCTAACGTGTAGATGGTGCGTACATCTGAGCACTCAAGGCAACAAACAAAATGAGAACCCACACCATACCACGTCAGCATTGTTGGCAAGGGACTCGGGATTGCAAGGGCAGCATTGCTGCCTTGTCAGCACAAGCACAATCTAGGTCTCGTCGCCGCACCATCGGACCAGTCTCCTCTAACTTAAGACTAACTTAACTAAATTAGATTTTAGGTTACCATTCAACGACTCGTGTTCCTCTAACTTAAGTTAGATGAACCGATTCTCACCACATCCTGGCAGCATAACACCGCTAAGAATCCCTTTGGAATATGCAAAATTCACAGAAATTATACATGAATTTTGCATGAATCAGTTTATTTTCACAGAAAAATTAAAACGCATAGAAAACAGAAAAAAAAAATCCCGCATGCAGAGAGGGCTTAGAAATGAGTCCTGTGTAACGACGATTCAAGTCCCGCGAGATATATATACAACACAAAGCTAAGACGATTGCACCCTTTTTAAAATAAATAAATTTGTTTTTTGTAGTGACGTACCGATACAGTTGTTTATGTAATGTAAGTGGATGCTGGACGTGACTGGCATGCTTGCTGGCTCGCTCTTCTTTAAAAACGCCGTGGACAGGCACCAGTTGTCATTTATTTAGAAAAACAAACAGTTAGTCAAGTTTTTTAAAAAAAAGTTTTCAGCTCATCATCACAAACTAAAAGAAATGAGAAAGGGCCCGTTCATTGGAGGAATTTGGATGGTTTAGATGAATGCTGGAGGAATTTGTGAGAGAAAAATATTGTTCCGGATGAAAAAAGAAGCGGATCAAGCCGGATTTAAGGACACGCGAACGGGGCCAAAGTTGTCTGATGCAAGCAATAATCTTATGCGTCCGATTTTGATTGCCTGTGGTTGGATGAAGCAAAGGTGACAAGACTAGGCAACTTTCGTAGGGGTAGGGCAAACATGTTTTACGTAACTCGATCGAGTAGCAATTGGACGAGGACATTGCCACCAACAACTTAACGCCGTGGATGCGGTGTTTAGGTCCTGATTAGATCATGTTTGCTTTGGAGGAAAAAGGAAGAAGTTAATGGGGCAATCCCTGTCACGTCTGAACTGCATCACATTGAGATGTTCATAAAGAAATCACGACATTGCATGTGCATGTAAAGTTGACGAATGCAGAGATAAACATGTTCTGTTGCTCTTATGAGAAAGGAAGGTTTCAAGCGATAGAAAAAATCTGATGATTTAAATCCGATTGATCATAAAGAAATCACGACAATGTGATGTATTGATCCTAGATGTCCACGTGAGAACGCTTATTTTTAGATAATGAAAATTGTTCCGGCTTCAACCTCACCAAAGACATGACAATGATTATATATGAAGGCACGGAGATGGATATGCATGCATAGATGAGACTTGACACGGGCCAGGTGTCGTTACACCTACGAGATAAACATGTTCTGTTGCTCTTGTGAGAAAGGAAGGTTTTAGAAGCGATAGAAAAAAACTATTTATTTTAGTATTAGAAAAATATAGATATGAGAATACAACTGAGCATACCCTTAATTAATTGATCTATGTATCAATACAATGGGCTTACATTGCATACGACTACCTGCACCACCTGCTAGGAAGCTTCCTTTCCTGACGCGCAGATGGTGCGGACGTACATTGGCACGTAGGACAAGCAATACGTCAAATAAAACGAGGACCCACTAAACCACATTAGCATTGTTGGCAAGGCACTCGGGACTACAAGGCGAACATTGTTGCCTTGTTGGGACAAGCCATCTTGTCGCCGCGTCACCGAACCAGTCTCCCCTAACTTAAAACTTAACTTATTTAAATTAAATTTTAGTCCAACCATTCAACAACTCAAATTTCTCTAACTTAAGTTAGATGAACCGATTCTCACCACATCCAGTAGCAAACCAATGCCGCTACGAATCTCCTTAGAATGCAAAAAAATTACAGAAATTATAATGAATTTTTACATGAATCAGAAAAATGTAGGAAAAAAAAATCTACATTCAAAGAGGGCTTAGAGATGAGTCTTGTGTAACAGCGATTCAAGTCCGGTGAGATACACAAAGTTAGGACGACCACACCCTTTTTAAAATAAATAAATAAATAAATTTGTTTTGTGTAGTATCACGTACTATATACAATAATTGTTGTTTATATACCCCTCTATCTCTTTTTAAGTGTCACTACAGTATTTATGTCGGTCAAACTTTCTAAGTTTGACAAGGTTTACAGAAAATATTAACAATATTTGTATCTTCAAATAATTTTATTATAAAAATATATTCAATGACCTATCTAATCATACTAACTATATACCATAAATACTAATAAATTTTTTTATATATTTGGTCCAAATTAAGCATGTTTAACTTCTTGAAAAATGAGAACGATATTTTTAAAGTAAAAGACGTTGGGAGTAAGTGGACGTTGGACGTGACTGGCATGCATGCTGGCTCGCTCTTCTTTAAAAACGCCATGGACCAGTTGACATTTATTTAGAAAAAAAATTAGCTAGCCAGGCTTTTTTAAAAGTTTTCAGGTCATCATCACAAACAAAGAGAAATGAAAAAGTTTTCTGATCCAAGTAATAATCTCGGACGTTCGATTTTGATCGACCTTGGTTGGATGAGGCGACGGTGACTGGACCACGCAACTTTTGCAGGGCTCCAATAAAACATGTTTTAATTACGTAGCTCGATCGATCGAGTATAGGTTTTGGACGAGGACATCGCCGCCGACAACGGCATGGAGACTGTCCTGAAAAAAAGGGCAGGGCAATCATATCGCTGTCACGTCTGGACTGCATCACATCGGCTATGTTCGTTTCTCTTATAATTCGTATTTTCAGTTTGTTTTTTTCAGAACAGTATTTTAACTTGTTTTTTCAGCAAAACGAACAGAGCCTAGTCGTGATGTTCATAAGAAATCACGGCAGTGTCACGTATTAACCTAGATGCCTACATGACAGCGCTTATTTTTTAGATATAAATGGAAATTGTTCTTGTTTCAATATCACCAAGACATGACATTGCTTATATATGGAGGCACGGAGATGGATGCATGCACAGGCCCTGTTTAACAGAGTTATCAGGCTGATTCTTCTCCGTTGAATCTGGTACGAGCTCTTCCAAACAGTTTATTCTCTGCTGATTATATAAAGTGATTTTCTAAAATGAACTAAGAGCCTGAGAGCTGAAAAGAGTAACTTCTTCTGCTTTTGTGAAGTGATTTTTCATCGTGATTTTGAGAATTTATGCTAAAGAATCAAATAAAATCACTTTCAGTCATAATCACTTTTACGAGAGAATCAACTTCCATAGAAAATTGAAATCAGATAGAGCTCAACCAAACAGGCCCATAGATAAGACACGATACTTTTGCAAAAACAAGATGAGACACGACACAACACACGGGCCAGGTGCCATTATGACTACGAGATAGACATGTTCTTTTTTTGCGGAAAGAGATAGACATGCGCCCTGTTTATTTGAGCTTGTTTGGCTGATAAGTATTGGTTGAAAGTACTATTGGCTGATTTGGTATGAGAGAAAAATATTGTTCGTTGACTGAAAAAATACGGTTTATAAGCCAAACAAACCCAAGCGAACAGGACGAGGTTCTGTCGCTCTTGTGACAAAAGAAGGTTTTTAGAAGTGATAGAAAAAACTTTATTTATTTAATATTAGAAAAAATAAATATGAATACAATTGGGCAGGCCACCTTTAATTAATTACCGGACATATGCCCATGCGTTGTATCGGTGTCATAATTTTTTTTTGTCCGAACCTCAGTAATCAGACACACATGTGTGCTTCGAGGACTTCGTATCGAACACGGAATGGATCTGGTTTTCTAATTGGAACTTGGTAGGACGCGGACGCGTGAGCTTCGACTGGAGGGTGATTCGTATCGGTCACAGACACATGAGCAGGGATCACGAATCGGTATCACTGGTAGATGATGATGTTGGAGTCTTTTTAGGTGTATATAATATATATAGAGATAGAGATAATTAGTATGTGTATATCATAGGCCATGTTCGTTCTCTTCTATTCCGTACTTTTCAGCTTATTTTTTCAGTCGGAACAATGTTTTCCTCTCACAACAAATCAGCGATACACTGTTTCGGCTTGTTTTTTCAGCGAAGCAAACGGGGCTATATAAATCTATGGGCTTGCATCGCATACGAAGACCTAGACCACCTGTTAGGAAGCTTCCTCTCCTGGCGTGTAGGTTGTGCGATATCCGGATGTAGGACAAACAACACGTCAAACAAAACGAGGACCCATCAAACCACGTCGGTCGGTAAAGCCCAAGAGTGTCTTCTTGGACGCGGATGCACCCCCAAAACAATCGAAAACAAGTTATTACCATCATATTTCATCCCTATATGCAACCCCTTGGCCCAATATGCTGCACCGCAGCCCAGCTCAGAGCACCAGCCCAGTTAACTTGAGCCCATCGCAGGAAGCCAGGAAGATGAAGCATGCATGCGCGCCCTGCAATCTACTTATTTGCTTTTCCTCGAGGCTCGCATCCGTCGCGATGGTCTTTCTTCCCGTCCGTGCCCCCGTGGGCATTGCGACTGAAATTCTGAATCGCTGATCGGCAATCGCCAATTGCCATTGGCCGTCGCCGAGCCTAGGCTTTGGAGTAAAGATGAGCATGAGCTCGCGACGCAACACGGCCCAGGGCCAAGCATGGTTTTTTGCTGGCAAGCAAAGACGACCGGTGTTGTGCGGGCCCAGCTTGCCGCACGGCCCGATGATCGGGCCGTGCTTGAAAGTACTATTGCTCAAACGGGCGGACGACGACATTGGCCCGGTATTTACTAGAGGCCCGGTGAAGGCCCGCTCCATTTATAACCCTAACTAATTTCACCCTAGTCTCGCATCCCGCCCCCAGACACAGCGCCCCTCCTAAGCGCATGAGCGCGTCCCCGCAAGGTCGCACCCCGCCCCCCGCCCCTAGTCGCTCTCGCCTCTCCGCCCCGCGTTCGCCGCAGCCGCGCAACCCCCCCCCCACCACCGCATTGTCTCCCCGTCTAATCTCCCACCCCGCAGGAGGCCACCGGGAAGGCCGAGCAACCGGCGGTGCCAGCGGTGAAGCTTCAGCGGCGGGCAACGGCGCTCCCCATCGAGATCTCGGCGACAGCTCCTCCCCAATGGCGTCGAGCGCGGTGGCCGGCCTCGAGCGGCTCCTCCGGATCCGGTGTCGAGCTGCTCGGGACGTGTGCACCGAGCTCCTCCACGCCTCCTCTAGATCGGCGTCGAGCCCCTGCCTCCCCTTCCGGCCTTCCCCCTCCCTCTCTCTGTCTGTTTTTTTAGAATATCTGTGTATGGCATCTATGGGCCTCGGGACGGCCCGGTGTGCTATTGGACCCGTGCTTTTTGGGCCGGCCCGGCACGGGAAACGGCCCGGAGAGCCGTCAGCTAGGGTCTTTTTAGGTGTGCGGCATGGCCCGGCGAGATGAGATAACCCTTCCATGCCGTATATCATAGCCATGTTTGTTCGCACGGCTTTTGCAGCTTATGCCGTCTGCGGGCTGGCGACTCGTTTGCCCATCTTTACTTTGGAGCATGTTGCTTTGCTCGCCTCTCTGCAATCCGCATCCCGGCAGCAGCCTTTGTCGTTGAGTGGTGAGTGCGGAGTGCCTAAGTTTGCAACGTTGTTTGCTCAAGAAGTTCGACCAGCTCAAAAGCTTGTTGTCTCTCTGTCCGGCCGGTCTACATGCGATCCGGTGGTCCGGGCATCAAGAATTCAATCTTTCAAGGTACGAAGTACTATTTTAGGTCTGTAGCTGTAGTCTTGTACTCTTGTAGATATTTGCCTCTATTTCTTTCTCAAGTTATTTACTAGACAATGTACTAATGACAAATTAATCGAATGAAAGATTTTACAAAAGAAAAACACTAGAGCCAGATAGTGCCAACAATGCTCGTAATTTGTGTTTGGATGATATCAACTGAGAAGAGGAGATTAAATACAATCCAGGGTTGCGGAAATAAATTGATGACTACCATCCTAATCATAGAGAAATGGTGAGAAGGAAATACTTGGAAAAAGGGCCTTGTCAGCCTCGCACATTTAGTTTTCCTGTGACAAATATTGGAGGAGGGCCAAGAAGGTTTATTCCAGAGTGGTTCGATGAGTTTGGAAGTTGGCTTCAATACAGTGAATCTAAAGATAGGGCATATTGTTTTTTCTGTTTCCTATTCAGAGAAAAGAAGGATGGTGGATATGAAGCTTTTGTGAAAAATGGTTGGAATGGTTTTCATAGAAAACAAAGGCTCAAAGATCATGTGGGTGATGTTGGTGGCTCACACTATCTAGCAATGAAGAAGTGTGATGATTTGTTGCAAACAAGACAACACATTAATGTGCCTTTCCGTGGTGTAAATGAAAGTGCTAAGAGGGACTATATTACTCGACTGAATGGGTCTAATGATGTTGCTAGAATGTTAGCAAAGCAAGGCTTGCCTTTGCGAGGCCATGATGAGTCGAAGGATTCTTTAAATAGAGGAAATTTTAGGGAATTTTGTGATTTTGCAGCGGAGCAAAATCCAGTCTTAACAAAGGCAACAAGTAAAGAAAAATCAGAAAATAGTCTTTTGGTTTCTCCTGAAATACAAAGGGACATTGTGCATTATTTTGCAAAGGAGGTGCTACAGGCTATTCTAGAAATTGGGAATGATGTTTTTTCTTGCTAGTTGATGAGTCAAGTCAAGAGATGTTTCTTGGAAAGAACAAATGGTTGTGGTCTTGAGAAAAGTGGAGAAAACTATTAGATGATGTGTATGGATTTTGTGATTAGAATGATATTTCCAAATTAGAAATGGAAGATGAATATATTGATCTAAAGAAGAGGAGGCACAAATCTGGAATTACAAACAAGCATTACTACCAAGTAGATTGTTTCAATGATATTATTGATTGGCTACTTCAAGAGCTTGACAACCGCTTCAACGAGACAAGCTCTCAATTGCTTGCATGCTCGGCCTCTCTTAGTCCAAGAGACTTTTGTTATTTTAATGTGGACAAGTTGTTGAGCCTAGCAAAGCTTTATCCACATGATTTTGATTCAAGGATCTGAGGGACCTTAGCAACGAACTTGGCCTCCACATATTTGATGTGAGATGATGATAGGTTCTCCAGCATACAAACTATTGCCGAGCTTTCTCAGAAAATGGTGGAGACTAGAAAATATGAACGTTACCCACTGGTTTATTGACTTTTGAAGCTTGTACTAGTACTGCCAGCTGCTACTGCTACAGTTGAGAGACTTTTCTCTGGCATGAAGATTGTGAAAACGAATTTGCGCAACCGCATCGGTGATCAATTTATGAGCGATTGTCTTATTTGCTATGTGGAGAAAGAAGAAATAACGAAAATCACGAATGAGTCCGTGATTCGTCGCTTCAAGAAAATGCAAGAACGCAGATTTGATGACAATTAAAGGTAACATAATGTATTTTTGCACATCTTAATAGTTTTGACCATGCTAATAGTATTTATATTGCTATTTTTTTGTTGTTACTTCTTTATAGTCGCACCCCTCTGTTACACTCTAGCTTCGCCACTGACGTCGGTATTATTATTGGTAAGGCGCTTGTTGTTGCCTTGTTGGCACAAGCCTAATTTAGGTCTCATCACAGCACCATCGAACTAGTCTCATCTAACTTAATAGTAACTTAAATTAAATTTTAGGTTGTTCACCAATCAACATCTTGAGTTCCTCTAACTTAAGTTAGATGAATCGATTCTCACCATATCCTGGCAGCAAACCAACACTTTTTTCGGAATGCAGAAAATTAAACAAAAAAATACATGAGTCAGTTTATTTTCATAGAAAAACGTAGAAATAACCAGAAAAAAATTCCCTCATTCAAAGAGGGCTTAGAGATAAGTCTTGTGTAACAGCTATTCAAGTCCCGCTAATATTGCTACTCTCTCCATCGAGATACATAAAGCTAAGACGACTGCACCCTTTTCTAAAAGAATAAACTTGTTTTGTGTAGTGACATATACAGTTGTTGTTTGTAAGCGGATACTGAACGTGACTGGCATGCATGCTGGCTCGCTCTTCTTTAAAAACGGCTTGGACCGGCACCAGTTGACATTTATTTAGAAAAACAATAGTTTGCCAAGTTTTCATGACTTCACTTTCAGTGGCTTGACCCTTGGCATAGCCTTGGGCTCTTCGCTGGTGTAGTCGAAAAAGACATAGTAGGTGAAGTGGTCGCGGATGATCGTTGTGACGCCTTTGAGTCCTCTCGTTCATGGGCACTAGGCAAGGCTTGCATCTTTGGGTGGATTGCTTGTCCAATGTGTGCCTCCCCAACCCCTCACGGCGTCGTTGTAGCCTCTCCACCTCTATAACTCTAGGGTATCTCTGGATGAAAACCTAGCTTCGGTTCTCTGGGGCTGGTGATGGCAGCGACATCGACTTCACGCCTAACTTTTAGGCGTTGCCGCGGAGGGTCATCTTAGATTTAACCACAACTCTTCTGCAGGGTCCTTTTGTTTGCACGCACTTCCTATATGGGTGGCCGATTGCAGGATGGGTCTGCTGCCACTGCCAGTGTCTTTGCTCTTACGTCCTCCGGGATCCTTGATTAAATCATCTCACCATATGCCGAGTTAGCGAGACCATGATCTACTATCTTGATTTAATCTTCTGGTTCTCTAACCGTGGGTCCTCCCCTCCTTGAGGTTTCCTCCCCTCAAGGGGTGTTAGCAGACGACAATTGGATCCGGATGTGCTCGATGATGTATATCACGGCTGTCGTTTGTCAAATCTCGACTCAGTGCCTAATAGTCACATGTGGAACAGAGATCTTCAGAGCATTGCCACTTGGTGGTGCATTGTTTGGTGAGCAACGACGACATGCCGGCCTCCATCGTTGGAGTTTATACTTTGACTCAATAGCTTGGCGATTCCTTCTTGTGTATGTTATTCGTTGGTGGTTTTCTTTGTAGTTACCTTGATATGGTTGTTCCTGCAATAAGAATATAGTCAAAGCATGCAATGATGTTCACTTGCGTGTAAAACATATGGCTGAGCATAGGCGATTCGATAGTACTTCATCTGTTCTAAATTATAAGTCTTTTTAATTTTTTGGTACATTAAATTTACTATGTATCTAGACATATTCCCTTCGTCCAGGAAAAAAAAAACACAATTCTAGCTTGGACGGAGGGAGTGACATATACTATCTAGATACATAATAAATTGGATGTATCAAAACAGTTAAATCGACTTGTAATTTGGAACGGGGCTGGAGAGCAGGATTTTTACTGCCAGCGCGTGTGTACCTCCCATTTGTGAAATACGTGCATGTATTGAAAACAGCGCGACCTGCCATTCGAGCAAAACAAACAGAATGGAATGCGACGGCCTGTACAGGAAGCTTCCTGGGCAGGTGGCAGCTGGTCATCACGTCGTCGAGTGGCGTGACGACACCATCGGCCTTCGTCACCTCACCTTGCCGTTCCGTTGAGAGGCGAGCATCCTAACCAGCTACACTACAATGGATTCTGCTCTGCTCATGTTGTTTTCCCTACTGATCTTGTTCTCTGCAGCAATCGATTTCACAACTGATCCTCTACGAATCAAGTGATCATGCAACAGGATACAAGCTACTCTGTAATCCTCCATTCAACGTTGCTTAACAGTAATAGCACAGGATCGGGTGAAAATAAGTGGTCTTCTACGAATGGTGCCCATTGGTATATATCTTAATGACAATCACACTTATTTCTTGCAAATACAGTACACGTCTACGACACCAACTTGAGCAGCACAGATCCATATCTGAAGAATACAACTAGTAGTCTAGTACCAGCATCTATCTGTTCTTTCCTCCTCTTTGTTCATTTTGCCTCTTCAGTTGACAGTTCAAATGCTGTCATGCTTGCTCGGCTCCAGCAGCAGGTCAAACGAGGTGAGGGAGTACGGCCCCACGAATGCGCCCATCTGCTGCCCCACGTTCACCATTGGGCTCAACACTGGTGCCACCTGCACAGTTCATTTCACCAAACAGTATTTGCGTTATACTTGCTAGGGTTTACTTCCACAGCTATCTGTAACCATTCATTACTTGCAGTGATTTTGTTTTTTCAGTCATTGACTGATTCAGTAGGTGCACTAACCTTCTCTGGCTGCTGGAAGGAGTTCTCGTCAAGCGGGCTGCTGGATGTTAGAACCGTCTGTTTCGTTCCAGACTTCTTGATGCCAGTGGGCAGTTCCACAATGGATATGTTGAGATCCACAGCTTGGTTGCCAAAATTGACCACCTGCAAATGGATTGCCACCATGCCTGTTAGTTCTTTTTTTTACAGAATCAGTATTTGCTGGAGCTGATTGAGCATGCGTGGAAAGAACAAGATTAGTTACCTTTATCCTGAGGTAAGTGCTTCTGTCTTTAGCATTCTGCCAAGTGATGGCAGACGCAACCAGCTGATCATAGTTGGAGATCTGAATTGCTGTAGGATGAAGGGTGGCGCCACTAGATTCCTTGAAGAAGTGTAGCATCCAATAGTTGGGACACCCATAGTGCTGCCACGAGTTGAAGACAATGGCATCTGGGTTCCACCTAATTTCACACATTCTCTTTTCAAATTATGTGGATTGTTGAAACTCATAGCAGAAGGAAACAATTATGAAGTTAAAATGATAACAGGATAAAAAGGCTGAACAGTTCTTATACTTGCACACAGGCCGAAATCAGCTGGATAATAGAATGCTGGATTCTGTTCATATTCAGTGGAAACTGGAAAGATACTAGTATTGTGTCATGTCACTTAGCCACTCCCTTAAGGTGTGGAGTCCTTACCTGCGATCATTGTCATTTACAAAAAGGGGTGCACAGCTTGCCATCTCAACCACATCACTACAGTAGAACAGACAAACAGTTATATCTGCAATATGATTTCTTAATCGAAAATTTAGTATCATTCATTAATTTTGGCAGCCACCAGCAACACAAATCTGAGAAATGGTTATATGGCAGAACTCTAAAATGAGGAAGCAAGGGTATAGTACAGCTAACCTGTTCCTTTCCAATCCAATGAGAAATGCAGCTTCTGCCAGTGCGGCTACCAGTGTTCCTTTGCCAGCATCGTTCCCAGTCACAGCGTACTCACTAACAATTGCCTAAACAGTCAAAGTGTTTCCCGTCATTTCAATGTGTAAGTTTCGGCATAAATCATTGCAGATATACAGAGAGCATCAGAACAAAACCTTCGGTGCTCCACGTGGTGTGTTGTCAAACATACTAGCTTTTGAAAACATATTACTCGAAGAGGTGTAGACCTGAGGTAGAAGATTATGTTTTTGTCAACCATGACGAAAAATTTGCTCAAGCAAGCAAGGAACATAGCATTGAGACATTACATGAACATCATAAAGATCGGCAGGGTTGGATGGAGAAATAGTTGGCCTATCACAACTTGATATAATGTTGATGTCTGGGTAGGCAGATTTAATTGCAGAATAAAACTTTTGGTAGTTTCCTATAAAATGAAAAACAAAAGAGCATGAGCGTTTTATGCGTACAGAACATAAAGAGCACACTGAATTATCTCCTTAAACATCAAACGCAAATGACTAAAAAATAGAACCTAAACTGGATATGCATAAAAAGAATTGATATACAAATATGCCGAATTGGTCGGAGTTGTATGTTCTCGGAGGGTCTACCCCCCCCCCTCCTCTTCGTATATATTTTTTCTTGTTAATGAAATGACACGCAGCTCTCCTGTGTTGTCCGAGAAAAAAAAATGCCAAATCATGTGAGTTCATGTGTAATGCACTACAACTATAAATTAGCTGGTCTACCATTTAAGTGTAGGAGTGCCATAAATAAATGGAGTTCAAATTTGTTTGTTTCCTCCCTTCCAAAATGCAACCTTCTGAACTCTGTCGCTTTGTAAATTAGCTCTTGTTTAGAAACTAGAAATAAAGAGCACACAGCTGAACTGAATTACCAACCTCTGTAGTACAGCATCCAACATTCTTGATTTCCTATTGAAACATAATCAAGCTTAAACGGTTCTGGGTGTCCCATTGCTGCACGAACTGAACCCCAAGTTGTCTTGGGTCCTCCCCTAGCAAACTCTATGCCATTAACAACATCCTGAAATCGTACAAGCATAAACAAATTGCAGGAAATGACAACAGTGTGCTGATAAAAGACGATCTTAAGAAATTTGGGCCAGCATAAAGGGTACAAATAAAACTAGGTGGCTTTGGTACTGGAAGTGAAAAATAAACAGTATTCTTGGTGTCAATAGGGTGAATTTGAGAAGACACAAATCACAGGACTCTCACATTCTCATCACCTTTTCCAACTAAAACAATACTAATCGGCCATCTCACACTCACACAATCCCACGTCCCACCAAAACTATGAAATGATGTTTTATGTAAATTCAACAAAACATCAACAATTTCGCTGGAAAACACAGCTTCCACCACAAAAAAAAAAAAGATCGCGTGGTTCAGTTGTTAAAATTTGCGAGTTGTAAAGTTTGTTACAAAGAGTAACAAGTTACCTTTTGAGTTTATTTTTTCTTTTGGTCACAGACCAATAGTTACCTGTTTAATAAGATCATGTCACCCCATACACACAGGATTGAACACATCATATGTGCAATGTGCTTGTAATTCATTGTTGTGAGGAAAGGTGTACTTGCAATGCTTTCATGATATGTTTAACTTAAGTTCCAAAAGATAATGAATGCGTGTGATTTTGATTGTCCAGCTAAACTAACAAAAATATTGTACAAAATGAATTAAATAAATTAAAACCAAGGATTTTTCTTGTTTGCAGCTATATTCCATTCTTTTATCAAAGGAAGATTTGACTAAATAATATGCAAGAAATACCTTAACCAATGATGCAATTGTTTTTGTGGAAACTTCTTCATTAAGGCTTGCTCCTGGATTGTTAATAAGAATCCGTTAACTTAAATCAACTGATGGCTGCATATCAAATATCTGCTGAGACTGAAATTACCATCATTCACCACCCAAACTGGGGAAGCACCAAGGTCTTCAGCCAACTATAATCAAGGAAAGTCAGTATCAAGTACATTTGGGTTTGATAAATCTTAGGTCAGTATCAGATAGGAGTATACCTGAAGGAACTCAAAAAATCCAAGTCCATCATCAGTCCAGTATCCCCAGGCATCATTAAAGTGACCAGGTCTTTCCTCCCATGGCCCCACAGTCTCACTCCACCAAAATGCATTTCGTAGATAATTTCCCATGGCATAGTTGCCGCCTAAAACATGGTAGGTACAGAATCTTACACATACCATCGCAATAAATACGGTGTTTAACTTGACTCCAGTATAATGTAAGAATAATCAAAGATAATAAACCTGGAAACTTGAGAAACTGAGGCTTGAGATTGGCCAACATAGAAGCAAGATCTTTCCGAAAACCATGCCCCTAAAGACATGTGGTAATGAATAAAAGTCAGAGTCAGACCATCCCTGGACAACTACATTCGAGTAAAATAAGCATTAACTGTATAGTTGGACCAGCAGCAATTAATTAATAAATATTCTAATCCAGCTGGTCAGAAATAAGCGCCACTAGAAAATAGAGAAAATAAAAGCAGAAATGAATGCTAGTAGTATACCATGTAAGTGTCCATTGGCATAACTGATACTTGATCAAGCCAAACTACCCCACTTTTACTTGTTGTAAGTTGAAGCCTTGAGTTAGTGTTATTTTGGTTGGATCTCAAATGAAATTCTATCTTTGTCCATTTTGCAAAGGTTTTCTTGCTACCTCTGAAAGTGAAACGAAAAATCATGTAAACATTACATGACAATATATGCATCCATTGATGCTAACATTAACAGCAGAAAACATTACGTGATGGTATGAGCAGCAAGTTTTTGTAGACCATCGGAGCTTGTCAAGGAAACAGTCAAGGACACTGCGTCTGATGACCTAATATGCAGGCTCACCTTATAAACCTTTCCTTTTTCAATGTTCTGGGAAAGAGAAATGAAACAGATCAGACAGAGCAAGGTAGAAAACAGTCATGGAATTTCTTAGGACAGGAAAACAACACGTCAGCTCCAAATCCTCCAATGTGCATAGTTGTTCCAAAAACAAAATCATGTATACATGGAAATATCATACCATGCCCCAGTAACCAGGATTATAGACCCCAACACCTCCTGATGGGCAGGCATTAGTTTTTTTAGAAGCACAAAGAACTTCCATCCGAAGTGCAACCGGGTTACGTTCAAAGCATGATGTCCGATCAGTTTCAACAATGATACTTGATTCATCCCCAATGATCAGCCATGGATCAATATTGGAAGGTGTATTAGGCCCACCGGCCTCGAATCCTGGAGATAACTTTGTGAGAGTTTACACGAATAAAGCAAAACAAAGGGAGAAGTGGAGAATTAGGTAACAGGTACAGGTATACAAGCAAGTAAGAGCTTCTTTTTTCAGTACCTCTGTTGCTTACAAGCTCTGCCCACAACCCACCAGCTCCAGCATGGTTGATCTCCTACAGGTACAACCAAAAACTTATCTGAATTACCATCTTTTGTCAGGATAACCATCAGAGCATAAAAAATTAAAAATAAAAATAAAAATTTGTTTCAGAATTTGAACTGTTGATGTGCCACCAGATGATGGCTGCTTCTAACTGATAAGACAATTGTAACCTGACTCACACCTCAAAAAAGATACCAAACATCTTATCAGGGATCTTCCTAGCATTCTGCGGCGAGGCATCCACACTCAGCTGACCATTTGGGTTCTGCCCCTCCGCACACCAAGAAGACAATGCCCAGCACAGGGCGCACACAACAACTAGTGCATGGAGCAAGGAAGCGCCATTGGCTCTCTGCACGCTCATTGTGTGAGCTATGAGCGAAGCCACAGCTCAAACACAAAGAGGCATCAAATATATATGTACACACACGCTACTACGTTACGGAACTAACAATTTGCACAAAAAGGAGTTGCACGAGTGGAAGCAAAGCTAGCCAAGAAGAAGAAGATGATGATGCGAAAGGAAGATAGGAACGGACAGGGACGTCGTCAGCATTCTGTTTCAAGCTTTACTTCTCCGTTCACTACCGCACCACATCGCGGGGAAGCAACAACGTGCAATCATTTTTCAATTCCTCGATCAATCGCACGAATAGAAATATACGTTCAAAAAAAAAACTATGACCACCACACCAATGTCGCGGTGAAGCAAAGCTGCGATTTTTTTCCCACTACTAGGGTTGCGGTGGCTCACCAATGTCGTGGAGCCAGGAGGAGACGGCGCCAGTGGGGGTCGGCCACGAGGTATCCAGGGCTCCGCCGTCCCCGCATGGAGGTCGCTGTCGTGCGGCGGCCGGCGGCCGCCCCCGACCCCACCCCGCCGCGGCGTCACTCGCTTGACGTCTCGGGTTGGTGGCGCTCATTCCGCAACTGCTAGCCTGCTACTGCGCCGGGCGCCGGGTGCTTCACTTCTACTGGAGCGATTTTTTAATATTTTTAACCCTTTTGTAATACAATTTTTAAGAATAACACGTTTGTTTTTTTTTCAAATCTAAGCCGCGCCTAATGTCCAAACGCGGCCAAACTAGGCTGACGCGCCATGTATGGTGACGTGACGCCCTCTGCCGCACCATCGACGCCGGTGCGGCGTTGCGGCGCCAACCGGCCTGGCGCGGCTGCGGCGACTTACAGAGCCGCGGGCGGCTTCCTCTCTCTCTCTCTCTCTGCCTCCCCTGTTCGGCTGGGAGCTCCCAGCGGCCGCACCGACGCCACCGGCCAGATAGGCTTATAGGCTTATTGGGTTCATATATTTCCTATAGAATTTGATAGATTTTAAGAACAGAATTGGATGGTCACGGGCCACTGCACAGATGGTTGATGGTCACCTGGCCCAACAACAGCAGGTCTCTTTTACTTGAGATCCACAAGTACTCGTCTCTTTTTTTTTTTTTTTTTGAGAAACCGTAAGCACACATCTGTTATGCTAAAAACGAATGATACAGGCCGAGGGGGCGTGACAATCGCGACAATCGAGATACTACGACCAGAGAAGTCCATCGCAAGCTTCTTCTGAAACTGAAAATATCAAAGCGCAGAAAATTCACAAGAAATATATCCATATAGAAACCAGAGAACTGTAAGGCGCCGAACAATAAAATAAGGGGTTCTTGAGATTAAGATAATCTAGAGTGCAGGTTTACAATTGGCACATACAGACTTGTACAGAATGCCACGTGTTCTGGATAGAATAATTCGCTGACTGTACAAAAGCATATAGCCACGGATCGACGGCAATGCAACGACATTACGTCAAGGCAATAACACTGGCAGTAGTAGGCTACAACTATAGCATGTCGCCCTGCATCCTTGCAAAATGTTGTATAGCTATAATGCCCCCCTCCAAAATACTACAAAATACTACTACATAAGCAGGCTGGCAGCACATACAAAATAACAAAATACTACACAACATCTGTTTGATTCATTTGCAAGGTTGTTCCTGCATATTCGAGCAGCATCCCTACTCAATCCCTAATCGTTGTGGCATAGATTTGGTACCTTCTGCTGCCCCAACGATCGTTTTTGTCCAGATAGTATGATATCAAGCAACACCATATCCAAGGTGGATTCCTCGTCAAGGGGGCAACTTCCTCGCTGTCCTCTGGTTCTGGGACGCCCAGTAGCTTGTTCATCTTTTTTATGACCACTTCTTCTGTCAGAAAACCACCGAAGAATTTGACCTGCCAAGGATTTAGTTGAAGACATGATCACCTAATTCAGCAAGACTTTTAAGCATCCATAACTATTTTACCACCAACACTGATTTTTTTTTCACTAGTGATGAATGTGGACACCTGGGATGGTCTGTAGGCAAGGAAATCAAGCATAAGGGTTATTTAGTAACATATTACCACATTATCCTTATGGACATACGCATGAGTTCTCGCTGTAGGATCCTCAAGAGTCAACCGAATACAATATTTACGAGTCGAAAGCAAACGGAGTTCACTAGCTCGACAGGGATATGCTGCCACAACACGGACCAAGGTTTTCAATTTGTGCGTCACCTACCACAAAAAAAGGAGATATTGAAGCTGGTTAGCTTTAGAGTCAGAGTTCAGAACACTCATGGTTCTGTGTTACTAACTAAGGAAGCAAAATATATAGTTTTCTCATGAAAAGGGAGATATAAATCACTGGGATACAACTGAAAGTAAACATGCTCGCATGTTCTCAGGGGTGTTGGATAATATTAGACCAAATCAAAAACAGAAATAAAACTAATAAATAACTGGAGAAAAATGGGAAAGAAGTAATACCTCATGATGAGTTAAAGACTCCATTAACGTTGAGTAACCTGCTTTCTCATATTCTACATCTGACAGAATTGATAACAAATTGTCACGAGGCAAGCCTTTGTGGGCAACAGATGGCAGCCAAAATGCATTACAACTATATGCAGCGGTTCATCAATACAACACATGTAAACAAGCACTTTGACAAGATCATCATGTGCTTCATTTAGATCTCTATATATACATACCACACGAGAAAAATATTGAGGTTTGTTTTTATGCACAACAACCTTCATATGCAAATAGAACGGATGAATGCTATAGTATACACTTATTCAGGTAACAATGAAGATAAGGCCTAATGAACAGACTTAAATATTGCTATTTTAATTAATCAGTTAAATGCTGAATCCGAAGCTAAATTCATGATCTGAACGATGAAACAGAATATGTTCATCAGTGATTCAGAGGAGCAATGCAAACTATCAGACTACTAGGCTCTATACCAGCAACATTAGAGGGGAAGCTTGCCATCGGCTGGCGGTGAACTTTGTTGGCGTTGCGGCTGTCATACATCCTGGAGGTGTTCATGTAATTGGTAAAATTTACTTATACGATGTCCAAAGAACAGTAAAATTCATCAGAAAAGAAGATTACTTCAGACGATCAACAACGCTACCATCTTCATGAGATAAAAGGCGAACTCTACTAGAGTACAAGAAAACGCCTTTCCAAATGCCAAACTCTTGCTCGCAAGTAATGTTGCAGAACCTGGCCCAATAAATACCCTTTTGCATGTGTAATACTTTATTGACAGACCTGTCTGAAAAAATCCTCAGAACAGTTCCGACACATGGCATTGTGCATAAAACCTCCCTGGGTAGAGGTAGTCCTTCAAGTAGAAGGGGTGATTCAACTGCCTCAGCATCCGAACTATACGTTCACCAATCAATAGCAGAGAGGCACAAAAAAAAACAGGTCAATTAAGTGAAAATAATGACGTGACTGACGTCAGCAAATGTTTTTCGAAGATAAAACTAATTTTCTTTTCATTGACTATGCTTAAGTTCAGTGCACCATATAAGAACAACCAAATAAAGATTAAAAGCTGCAACAATATTTCAAAAACACCAGAGCACCATCCTTATTGCATAGATTTTTTCTATGTTATTGCTGAAAAATTAGAAACAATAAATAAACATAGACAAACCTACATTGCCTGAAACTCAGCTGCAGGGGTATCAGTTCCATCCCAAACATAAAATATCCATTTGCCGCTATTTTCATGGACATGCAAAACCTACAAGAAGGCAGAGAGAATTTTTGGAGCACTCCCTGTACCAAAATAAGTCTTGAATTTCAATATGATTGAATAAAGAACTAACCTTGCATACTAGATCAAAAGTAGAACCAGACTTTAAACTCCTTAACTGCAATTCGAGATCTTTCAGGCCTGTGGGTGCAAAGTAGTTAGATAGCAACAGATGTTAGAAAAGTTGCTAGTAAAGCATTGTTAGGGACGTACTAGTTAAGTATTTCATGAATCTCTGCAAGGAGACAAAGATAGACACAGAATACATGCTATAGTAAAAGGTATATATCCTAAAGAAACAGAATATCATATATCAACCACTTATCGGGAGAGCAGGTTGTTAAAAAGTAATATGAGATCACTGCAAGAAGCTGACAATCTAACAAAATAGGAATAATTATAGACAACAAAATTCAAACTGTTGTTGTGTTTGATTGAAAGGCAGCAGAGACCAACCTTAACTAAGGGCTAAAATGAGATAATGCAAGTTCTGTTGCACTCATAATTTATAAAATACGTAACTCCTTTGGGTAAGAAGAGTTCATAAATAGAATGGCTACACTATACTATTTGATCCTACATATAATTATCGATTAGGAGTCACCTAGAGGATTATTGGGTAGCCACGTTCTCATCTGGGTTAACAGTTCTTTGTCATGTTTCCTGCCATGATATTTCATAGATGTCTGATATGGGCTGCACTCAGCAGATACTTTTCTTTCAAACAGCGCAAATGAAGAAAACTTTTTGTTAAATGTAACACAGAACTCCCCATGATGCTGTATCTGCAGATCAAAGTAGGCATGAACTAGGTGCTGTGCTGCAGAATGTGTCACTAAAATTTCAAAAATGATGAGAAAAGAAAATAGGCTTAAATAACAACACATATAAAAAGGTATGTGGAAATTTTATAACTCCGAGAAATACCCAGTGACAAATGGCATAATTAAATAGAGTTTTATGCTGTACCTCAACGTTATGGAGACTGATCACATCTCCACTTGACTTAACACAGGGCAACAGGGCAGTTTCTTCAGCAAAAAATGTTGCAGATATTCCAGCCTTGCATGATTCATCCACAATCCTCAACGTAACAGTGAAATCTGCAAAAACTATAGCCATGATCAAGGGTTCTAGCATTGATTTGAGGATCAAAAGCGAGACTTAGCAATGAACACGGCAACAGAAGGTCCCTCTCAAGTCTCAACGCATAATGCTTCATACAAAAAGTTGTGAAAGAGGCGATCCAAGGACAAGCGGACAAGCTAAAGCATGTGTCCCCCACAATAAGCAAGCAGCATTTGAGCAGAGAACTAATCCTAATCAACACTATTCAACAAATCTTTCCAAATATATATACTTATCTAATTTCACAGCAAAAATCACAACGGAACCCCACAAATTTCCCTGCCTCCGCAGCATTTGCAACCGATAACAAACCCTAGGTGAATCAGACTGAAGAATAACTGAAGAAGGAAGCATACAGCCTGCAACAGCTTACGCACAAACCGCCAACTCTTATCCTGCTAAAATCCGGACTAAACCCTAAGATGAGGCCGACGGCGGGTGCGCGGTGCGGAAGGAGAGGAGGGGAGGGGTTGAGAGTGAGGCTCACCCGTGCCACGGCTGTGGACGGCGGCGCCGATCTCAGCGACGACGGCGAAGAGGCAGACCCGGACGCCGGGAACCTTGAGGGTGTCGGCGATAGGCAGGTACGTGTACTGAGGCTTCCCGGCCGCCGCCTCGAGCAGCCTCTTCCATACCTCGCGCATCCTCGCGTTGCCCTCGCTCGCATCGCCCTCGCGCGGCCTCTTCCGCTCCCTCGCTGATGCCTCCTCCATAGCCAGCGTGTGAGTGACTGTAGCGTGCGGCAAGCAACCCTGGCCCAGGCAGTTCAAATCGACCTGTTCATTTAGGTGCCGTTTGGATCCTAAGGCGTATAATTGCGGATAAAAGGAATCCAACAGTTTTATTTGATTGCAAGTGGTTTTGAGTTAGGTGCCGTCTGGATTGCAATTGGTTTTGTGAATCCTGATAAAAACTCCTAACAAATTTATTAGATTTCGAGATTCTAAAATTATGAGAGAATCCCTATAAAATATAAAGCTAATTAGATCTACGCCATTATAACTTTACTGTTTCTTAAACACATCATTGCTGTTCAAGAAACTACACCACTGACATTACAAGCTGAAATATGCCATTATATACGTATACAATGTCTTTGAGCCCATGTGCAAGCGTACGGACAATTTTATATTTTCGTATAGACCCAAATGCCCCTCTCACTCTATCTCACTTACATGCAGGCCCAATGTGTCATCCCCTTTCTTTGTCCTCTTCCTAGTTGAACACAGTCTCACACGCGCCTCTCGCCGCAGGCAGCCTTCGTCCGACAGTTTGTCCCATCCATTTAATGCGCTGAATGCACCTTGCCGAGCCACGACCGTCGTGCTGCAAAGCTGCAACGGTCAAATCTCCTTTTTACCATCCCTCATCGGCGGCAGGTGCGAGGGTTGCCCCACGCACACACGCACCGGCATTTTCCACCTAAACCGGTGCAGCCGACCGCCGAGGCCCCGCCTCGCTCACCTCAAGGCCTCGGCAAATCGGCCCAACGCCACGATGGCATGGCATGTCACCTACGGCCCGCCACCCACGACTTCAACACCCGCCTGCGTGGCCTTTACTAAGCGCCATTCATGACACATTGCACCACACTAGAGTACTAGATCTTCCTTCTAAGGTTCCACGTGTAGCTCTCTCATGTATTCGTCCCTCCTTACAGCCTCCCGCATTTCTGAGGCCGACTTGTAGACCCGCCGAGCAAACGCACTCACTCAATTCACACCCACTCTCGCTTGAGAGCAACGCCTCAAGCAGCCCGCACCACGCCACGCCGAGACACAGGACGAGCTCCCTCTCTCACCCCCTTGTAACCCCCTACAAGCACTTGATGCAAGTACAAGACCGATTTCTCGGCCGCCCAATTAAACCTTGTGTCTCTTTGCATCATCATCCGGATTAGGGGCATGCGGTTCATTTCTATCGGTTGAGGACCCCGGTCCGAAACACCAATAGTTGGCGCGCTTAGGGGTATACTGCATGTAAGCGGTCCCGGATGGCGGACCCCATCGACCACTACATCTCGGGCCCCTAGAGTTCAATACAAGTACGACATGGTACTCTCCTCCCACCCGCTCTCCACATCACGCACCATGGCGGCTCCCAAGCCGCCGCTCTCATCACGCCGCCATCCAAGGAAGAAGAAAGCCATTTTGCGGAAATCCCCTTCTAGTTTGTCCTTTTCGTTTTACTGTTCAATAGAGTGGGAGGGGTGTCCATACGCCTACACGTGGGCCCAAAGACGCCGCAGACGTATATAATGGCATATTTTATTTTTCACAAGAACTATCATGGCACTGGCACAGTATCGTGAATAGCAATGGCGTGCTTCAAAAATAACAGAATTGTTATGGCATATATCTAACTAACCCTAAAATATAAATCGTTGGCATGAGGATTTAGGATGTGGGATTTTTTCGATACGAATTCTTAAAATCTGGAGGATCCAAACAGAACAAGGAGCAAAGGCCGTCACATAGAATTTGATACGGAGGAAAGAGGGAGGGGAGAACAAAAAGGTCGTTGTTTCGCGAAACAACCGCCTCATGAGCTAAAATTTAAGACAATGTGCTGTTGTACTATTATATTAGTTGTTGTTATGTAACTCACAACTTTATTTTTACTCTATGCATAAATTAAGAAATTATGAGTTACTACAAGATAATTTAAAAAACAATAATTGTACATACGTCAATTAAGTTGTCTTAAATTTCGTGGCACTATACGAAGGCAACGTCAATATACTTGCCCTCGTGGTCCTAGGTAGTTGAAATTAACATGTTTGATTTAAGCTCGGGTAGGACAGAGCTGTCTGGCTGACCTAGGCATAAATCCCACACAGTCAAAAGCATGTTTTGATGAGATCCTAACATGCGGGCTCTCGCCCAGACAAGTGCATCCATCCCATAGTCGCTCGAAATCGAACATCTTGGAGCCATGTTTGGCCTAGGCAAGGTTCCTAGATCAGAGACCAAATAGTCCCTTAGGACGTGTTTGGTTGGAGCATGCGTTGAATTTTGGAGGTTTGAAGTTGGGATAGATGTCTGGCCAAGTTGTCTCCCAATAGGGCTCCAACCAAACCACCCCTTGATTTTAGAGGTCTGAAGTTAAAATTGTTGCATGGACTAAAAGTTGTCTGGGAGGCCTCCAAATAAAGATTTTTTTTTAATTTTAACACCTTTTGAAAACTAATTTTAAATCTAACACTGTCTGTGTTTTTTTAAACTAACATTTTGGCGCGCTATTACCATGCCATGCGCCACCGACTTTTCCAAAATGCCCGCCGAGGCCCCGCCATGAATGGCAATCAGGCGGCGCGGCGGCTTAGCTCGACGACAGGCCTCGGCACCCCACCAAGTCAAAAATCCACAGGGCATGGCATGTCACGTGGAGGCCATGAATCGCATCGACGGCCGCACGACTTCAAACCTGGCGTGGCGTGGCTTGCCGCACCACCATTCCCGATCTTGGCGTGGCGATGTACTAGATCTTCCTTCTAAGGCTCCACGTGTAGCTCTCTCATGTATTCTTGGCTCCTCCTTACGGTGTATAAAAGGGGCGCCAGGCGCGGCACTCACTCAAAACCCACTCTCCCGGGTGAGAGCAACGCCGCCGCGCCCACGCCGAGACTTGGGACGGTCCCTCTCTCACCCAAATTTGTAACCCCTACTACAAGCACTTCGCCAGACCGGGCGTAGGGCACCAATTGCACGCCAGCGCTCTTTGCATCACCATCCGGATTAGGGGCACGCACATTCTTGCCCCGTCGCAATGCACCCCTCTCCGCCTCACTTACATGCGGACCAATGTGTCATCCCTTTTCTCTTCTTCCTAGTTGAACACCAGACGCGCGACAGCATCACCAGCGCCGCGTTCGCGTCGCTCAGCCGCCGCCCTCATGGCACGGCATGGCCGCCGCCGCCGCTTTCCAAAACCCGCGCCAACGCGCGCCACTGGTCCAGCGCGCCACACGCGTGCCTTACCCCTTACCCACGCCACACCGCCGCCACCCGCCTCACCTACACCTCCGCTGCGTGTTGTAGAGCCCGCCATCGCCACCCGCGCCACCCCTCCGACCGCCACCGCCGAGCCTCGCATTGGGCCGCCACGCACGGCGGCCCTCACGCCCATGCGGCCCTCAAGGCTCTCCCGAGGCCGATCCGCGTCCTTTTCGCTTTTCTTTGTTCAATAGAGTGGGAGGGGTGTCCATACGGAGACGTGGGCCCAAAGACGCCCATGCGATATAATGGCATACTCCCCTCATGTAGTTAGTATAGTTAATAAAGTTAGTAAAATTAGTAAAGTGTAGTTAGTATAGCTAATAAAGTTAGTTAGTTTAGTTAGTATAGGTAATATAGTAAGTTAGTATAGATAGTAAAGTTATGTAGTTTAGTTAGTACAATTATTGAGTTTAGTTATACATTGGATTTAGTCTAATTAGTTATTGTAGTTAGCCTTGTATAGATGTTAATATTAGATTAGTTAGTATAGTTATAGTTAGAATATGTATTAATATTACTATGGACATTACGTACGACGAATTCGACGACTTGATAAAGTTTGTTGAAATGCTTTTGCAGATGGATTGTTGTGTTAGAGTTTTATTTGGAGGAAGTGTTAGGAGAGAAGATGGTATGTTTGAGGATATAGAAGAAGAATTGGAATGGTTTGATAAACCTCCTAGCTTCAACGACTGTTGTGTCCGTTTGAATGCAAAGTTTAGCGGTGATTTTACACTGAAGGGGAGGTTTGATACTGGGAAGACTAGGGTACACTATGTCCTCATGCACTTGCGCGACCCTGCTCACTGGTCCTGCTACACTAGGGTTCTCCAAGGTTCCAATGTGCCCATGACTGAGGTGGTGGTGGAGAATGGGTACATGATGCAGGGTGTTCAAGACGGCCCGTCCATTGATGGTTTTGGAGGCAATGAACACGAATTAGGGGTCGAAGGGAAAGTAACTCAGGATAACATGAATTTGGACGATCAGTTGACGCAGGAACAGTTTCATTCAACTGCAGTAGGTTGTATAAACAATGAGTTCGATGTGAATGAGTTCGAACGGGAAGATGAGGAGCAGGAGGAGGACAGGATCAGTGATGTAGTTATGTAACACCCTCGGTGTTACATTGTATAGTTTTTGCTAAAACCATGTCATGAGCATCATGTTTATGTATTATTGCATATGGTAAAATGAGAAATTAAATCTTGTTGCATTAATTCTCAAATTGAGCTCTAATTTATTCCTTGTCCAAGTATTCTCTCGTAGCCCAAATCACTTTCATTCATCCTGATCCAACTTCAGCTCTTATTATTCTTCTCCTCCTTAATTTCCCATGCACGCACTTTTCGGCAACTCAGATAACATGGATTTGGAAGCCCGCGTAGTTTCACGCTTGAAGACATTCTTTGGTAAGAGTTCGCAAGATGGGGAGCAGCTTTTACTTTATCGTGTCAAGCAAGTCAAGTTGGCAAAACACATGACCGATTATTGCATGTGCAGAGAAATTTATCGCACACGCTACACATTAATCTCAATCACAAGCTTCTCTTGCGCCGAATCACTTTCATTCATCCCGCCGCTCTCCGATTGCTCATTGTTCTCTTGCTTTTCCAAACACACACTCGGACTACCTTTTCCATATATTCTTTGGCAAGACGCCGCTTTTTACTTTGTCGTGTCGACGAAGGAACACCGTTCACCATAGAAAACACATTATTCATCCGAATCACAAGCTTTGCATTGCAAGACATCGTGCACAAGCATTGCTTTATTACCTTTAAGCAAGCTAGTTAGCCATTAACCTTACGACACGTCGCTGTCGTGCCTTCGCTTCTCTTGCCTATAAAAGGACACGCCGAGCCGTCCCGCTCCGCTGCTCACTGGCTTCTCCCAAATCAAGTTTCTCTGTCTTGCTCGAGAAAGCTACACTCCGTCGACCTCCCTCCCCGAGCTGCAATCGGCCGAGGTAGCCAGCCTATAAAAAATCCCCACCTTCTCCTTCTCTGTTATTTCCTTGACCTGCGGTCTCCTTCTCCCTTCTTAATCTAATTAGCACATATGCACTCTTTAATGCCAATCCAGTTGACACGTTGAAGGACCAAAGACCCACTCAAGTCCATCACGTGAAATCCAAACACGTGACCAGCTTGTCAAGTGTCATTAATCGCTTTCTTTAATCACCCTTTACGTGATTAATTAGTGGCCACCTTACGCAATCAATATCTCCCTCATACGAACTCTGATTCCATTGATTCTTTTTCCTAAATTCATCTAAAATCACGCTCTACCCATCTATATCATTTTCTTCATCTCTAGAGCTCATTTGAATTTATTTATTTATTGTGAAATAAATTTTGTTAGATTCCTAAATTCATGATCTATCTATTAGTGTAATTAGTTCGTATAGTTTAGTTATACCTTTAGGGTTACTTTATTATTTTGAAATACGTATTATTATTATGGTTATTTAGAGAATGAATTTTTGTGATGCATTGGTAGAAGTGCTAGCCCTAAATTTTTTTACAGTAGGCTCATTGTATTAATATGTGCTCACTGTAATTTTTGTAGTCTTAGAATAGGTTGATAAATATGGTAGCTAGTGCGCCATGTTTTATCATATATATAGTAAATTGATATTAACAATAAGGATGCCTTTAGTTACTAAGATAATACAAGAAATGTTTCATACCTGTTTAGTGGGAATAATAGGTAACTTTGCGTATTAGTCATTAGAGTTAGCTTAGTAGCTTGGTAGATGTATTCTTATTTTAAGAGTTGTTGTTGCCGTATTACTAAGCGTTGCATCATCATTTCATGTATGTAGATAACGAGTTGGTAGAGTTCATGACTACGGGCGAGCAGGAGTACGAGGAGGTGATCGAGGAGTACGAGAAGGAGGTTCTCGTGAAGGAGGAAGTCCCGGAGCCATCAGTTGCTGACTTTGCTGACACCCCCGCCCGCTCAAGGCAAGCCTCGGTGCATAACCCCTATTTTTTTATCACTATATATATATATATGATGCGCATTTAAGTTACAGGCATTTTATGAAAACTACGTACATAAATATATCCACTTATGAGTCCTACTAGTATAGGTCGAGTAGCTGCTATACTTAGGATATCGGTAGCGTGGGTAACCTGTCGTTACTCACAAATAGGTGATAAATATGATCATTCATGATAAAATGGTGGAAAGAAAAATGGTGACCGGGTAGGGATATGGTTGGGTTCTGGTGGGTGTAAAGGGTTGTGTCCTACGGCCAACAGGGCATAGCTCGGTTATACTTTTTCCCTGTCTATGTCAATTAAGGACTAGACGTTGCAATGGACGCGAGGCAAGTCACATATCTATTGTCCCGAGCGCATACTTGGGTATGGGCGCAGGAAATACTTGTTGCTCTCTTGTCGTGGATCCGGCTCTTTCCGGACCGACTGATTGGCGGCGGAGACGGTGGAGGTCCTTGCACCGCACTGAGCCCGGGACTCAGGAGTGGGGGCTTAGAGTCCAAGTTTGGACGGAGACCTGGACACCCAGAACAGGAGAGTGATGGGTTAGTCCTGCTTGTGCCTGGGGTACAAACAGGGCGTGTGTTTTTGGAGCACCCAGCTGGGCACATTGGTTTGTGAATCACCGCCGAGTCGGTACGACTTGTCTTACCTCTAGCATCGTAGTAAGAACTGAAAGTTGAAAGAAGAAGAAATGGAACTGATTGCTCAACTCTTGCTTGAAAATAGAATATGTGCTTATATAGACTGGATAGATAATAACTTAATATGGCTGATAATAATAACATAAATAAGGACCCACTATTAGTATTGCTTTCTGCTAAAAGAAAACCAACAAACCATGAAGTTTATCATATTCCTTAGAGTCGGGAAATTATTCCCACTAGTCGGATAAGTCTTGCGAGTACATTGTGTACTCAGGGTTTATTTACCCCTGTTGCAGGTGATGCATGAGAAGTACCTTTGTGTGGAGGATTCTTCTGGTGGGCTCAGACAGATCCTCGTTCTTATCGATCGATGTTTATTTTAAATTCCGTTGTTTATTATTCCGCACTCTAATATTTGGTAATGTAATAATGTAAGTTTTAAGAAACTCTGATGTATGAAATGGACCTGTATTGTAACTCGTTCTCATTATTGGATCCTTGGGAAAAATGTGGATCTTTCATGTTCTCCCTGGTGGTGTGCCCGACGGATACCGCCACTGTAGCTTTCTTTCGGGGTGCTTAGTGTCTGGTAAAAGACGAGCACCTCCGTAAGTGTGCTATTTCGGGCGGTTCTGCCACAGTTGGTACCAGAGCCAATAATGGTTACGAGTTTCATCACTCTTTTTCAAAACTTAAAAATTTGACCAACAAAAGTTTTGCGAAAAGTAGGAAGCGATTAAGTTAGTTAAATAAGTATAAGCCCTAGCAATATAGTCTATCTAGGATAGCGACACTGGTTTTATCTAATCAGTTTTCTGCAGGTACACTGACTTACGTTGCGTAAGAATCGCTTAGTATACGGAAAGTGAGTGTGCGATGTGCTGAAAATTTTATGAATGCCGCTATATTCCGGCTTGAGTGAACGTATAGGACGATACATGCATCATGATAATAGCATTTTGCTTAAACTAAAATTTCCGCCTACACGTATAATTGGATTAGTAAAGTGATATGCTTAATTAAAAGAATGCTTTAATTAGATGTACTGTCATCTCTCTAATCCCTTGTTTCTGATCGAGAAGGTTGTTCTAAACGGATGGTTCCTATCTCTTACAAATGAATCTAAGGTCCGGACGTGGGAGCACCAGTGCAGAGGCGGCTCACGGTCTTGGCGAGGGCCAAGGCGAGAGTGGCCAGGCCCATGAGCACAACGGGGAGAGTCATGGGTCTCCACTTTTGGCTCCTCCTCCACCACCGCCGCCTCCGATGACTCACGCAGAGATGATGGTGAAGCTATTGGCTGCTCGTCGAGAGTCAGCCCGTGCCATGGAAATCATGGCACAAGCTGTCGTGGGCTTTGCCCGCGGAGGCCACGGGGGCAATGGTGGGAACGGGGGTGGTGCCCGTCGTCCTGAGGGACCCTCCTCTTACCAGGATTTCCTCAAGACCCACCCGCCCACTTTCACACCGACAGATGAGCCCCTGAAGGCGGAGCACTGGCTTCGCATTCTGGAGCAGAAGTTTCTGTTGCTCAACGTGGTCGACGAGCAGAAAGTGCGCTTTGCAGCGCAGCAACTATTGGGGTCCGCAAGTGCATGGTGGGATACCTTCCATGACATGCAACAGCCAGATCATCTGGCAACCTGGCAGGAGTTCACCACAGCATTTAGAGAGTTCTATATTTCTTCTGGTGTCATCAACCGGAAGCTAACTGAGTTCCTGGAGCTGCGCCAGGGGAGTATGACAGTGATGGATTATGTTAATAAGTTCAATCACTTGTCCCAGTATGCTGGCATTCAAGTGGACACTGACGAGAAGAAGAAGGACCGCTTCTTTCGTGGCCTCTCTTATATCCTTCAGGATAAGCTGTACACGGCGAACTATCAAACCTTCGGGGCACTGATGAATGCTGCCATCGCCATGGAGGGCTTGCAGCGGGATTCCCAGGCAGAGTGGAAGAGGAAGCGGGTGGCTGCGGGGTCTTCCAGCCACCCTCATACTCAGAAGGTACAAGTTGTCCGGTGGGGGCCCTATCAATCATCAGGCGGGCCTTCGTTTCGGTAGCCCCAGCAGACTTCTCAGACTTCTTCCACACAGTACCATGCACCCACTCAGCAGGTGCAGCCTTAGGGACAGTAGGTCCCACCTTGCCAGGGATTTGGAAACAAGCCTGGTGCTTGCTTCAAGTGCGGCAAAGATGGCCACTATGCCCGGGAGTGTCCCCAGAACCAGCCAGCTCAGTCTACTGGTGTCATCTTCAGCCTCCTCCGCCTGCAAGCCCACCTCTGCTAGAGCGATGAGCTCGCTAAGTCTGGCAGTGTCATCCTCATCCTCGTCCCCCTCATTAGACAACACAATCGGTGATTCAACGGTACGACCAGCTCGCTTTCTGTGCTCATCTAACTTCTTTTCCTTGTACCTTGCACGAGCCACCTCTGCAGCATGTTTCTCGCTGCATCCAATCCCTTCATGTATAAAATACAATCAGTTAGCAACGCGATTATATTACATTTAAAATCAGGCAACAAAAAAAAGGCTTTCAAACACTCACTGGCACATAATGCAACAACATGCTCGTTCAAGACCTACATCTGTACTCTTGTCTCCTCCCTTGCCTCCTTCCTTGCCCTCTCCTCCTCTAATGTCATCCATCTCTCCAATCCCCATTTGTCAAGCCCAACGTCGATCGGGTTACAAATACCACGCTGTCTAGCAAACTCACGCATCTTGTCTTTGTGATGTTTAACGAAAAGGTTGACATAGTCAGGTCCATATCCCCTCTTCCGTGCAATTACTTGTTTCCCCTTCAGTTTATCCAAGAACTTAGCTTGACCATCATAACATTTCCACCTGCATTTCCTAGTGCTCTGTTCAAACGAAAAATTATATCATATATGTCTTAGCAAAAGAAACAAAATACGATTTCATGGTTACCACAAAAATAACCAACCTCATCATAGTCAACCATATGGCCACAATAATGGCCTATTCCAAGCTCCGAAGGGACTAGACCGTAGTTGTATTTAACACCACATTCGCACTTTGCTGGAGGTGCTTTGTAAATTAACCTTTCTTTCTTCTTTTGCTTTGCCTTTGATGGTTCTTCGGGCCATTTGTTCTTAAGACCATACAACCACTCTTTGAAACGACACTTCGCCATTGAATACACCTAAAAAACGTGACATTAGTACATGAACATATATAGCTCAACATTTCAACACATACACTTTGCACTTACTTCATGCTTGTTTGGACACACAAACTCCAACGTATTCTCAGGGTTTATCACACTTATAACTAAATAATTAACCTTAACATTGACAAAATCAAACTAATATCTTCCTTCAAACCATAGCCCATAGTTCCCAAACATAATTTTTCTTCTAACCTTAACTCCCATTCATAATATCCTATCCACCATTCAAACGAAAATAAAAGTGCGTCATTACCTTGAATGAGGACAAGGAGGGAGGGAGACAGCCGAGGAATGGAAGGGAAGGGAGGGAGGCGGCAACGGAGGGTCGGGCGGGCGGCGGACAGGCGCAGGCAGGCGGTCTTGCTACTCGGGCAGCGGGGGACTGGCCGCGGGGGTTTTATTCAGCTCTGCCGCGCCACGGATCAGGGCGCGGCAAGCCCTGCCACGTCACCGGTCAACGATTTCGGTCGTTGTCACGTCAGCCCGCTATCGCGCCACCATGCATGGCGTGGGGTGGCAATAGGCGCGGCCAAAAGTGTTAGTTTTAAAAATTAGTTTTCAAAAAATGTTAAAATTAAAAAAAATCCAAACAAACAGATGTCTAGGTTGTAGCTCCTGATAGACAAGGTTGCCTAGAAGCCAACCAAACAACCCCTCGCATAAATAGGATGGGTGACTATTTAGTTCTAAGGACAAACAAGGATAGGATAGGGAGACCCTCCATCCACCCAGTGCTCGCCCATGGATGGAGTAGAACGGGTCGATACCATTAGTTGGAATATTCAATGAAGATTCAAAGCGAGTATGTTCCAGCAAAAATGAGAGAATGGACTCATCCCCAATTGACATGACGTCTTTTGTCTTTGGGTAGCCGTGGGCGGAGCATCGGTGTGGTTGCGCAGGGTGACATGGGGAGGCCTCATCAGCGAACTCAAGGGTGGTGGAGATAGGGCTATAGCTCAGAGCGATGACAATAACCCAAGTCACCCGATCTAGGGTGTGTGGCTGAGTCTTTGGCGGATGGTGCTAGTTGTGTGGCATGGACGGTTTCGGGAGCGAGGAGTGAAAGTGGGTGATAGGGTGGCCATATGGGCAGGCGACACATGATTGGTGGAAGGGCGAAGACTGGGAGCACGGGGGCTCAATCCCGCCTCACTCCTCCCTGCCATATCAGCCTCCCGGCCAGATTGGCGCCACCGGTCTCTTGGTCACACCTCCAAAAGTTTGATATAGTTTACTTACTAAACTAATAGATCTAGCAAATTAACAGAAAAAATAACAACTTTAAGTTATGTTCTTGCTCAACAGTCTGCTATAATAATGTTCTAAAAGATTTTGTGTTAGGAACCTAGAACTATTTCTAACTAACTACACTCTTTTTAATTTCTTTATCCCTTGCTACTTTCTCATTTGGAACCATTTATTTTATTAATTTACTCATACGTCTACTTACGAGTTGAAGTGTTTGACAACTGTTTATTTTTAATTAAGGAGCCTTTTTACTGAACTGTTGAGGGTACCTTTTTATTCTAAAAAATCAAAATACGGATTTTTTTTATAAAACTTCTGGAGATGCTCCTGTTTAGATTAGATGCAAAATATTATTTGAGTATTAGAGAAATACTTTGATTTTTTATTAAAATCTGCCGGATCTCTGATTCAATAATTTTTATAGTTTCTAAAACCATAATTTTGCCAAAAGTGCAATCTTTTTTAAGTTCTAAGAACTGTCCTCAGAACTATTTTTTTCTAAATTATTTTTAATCTCTTTAATTTATAACACTACAGTTATAGTTCTCAAAAACTACATCACCCAAACAGATAATTTAGTAAAGCAGCCAGTGTTGTTCATTACCGCAACAAATTGATCAACTGGTCATAGCTAAAACGTGTATAGTATAAACGCGGTTCTTTTTTTCTAAAAGGAAAAGGAAAAGAAAATCAGTCCTGATGCAATGAAAATTTAAATCTCGTTTCTCCTTCCAATTCCAACCATTTTTAATTACATGCTTTGATGCAACAACAACAAAAATATATAAAATCATGTTCAGGTAAAGTAGTCTCGTCAACAAGGAATAGGAAAATAGAAGAGTTTGCGTGCACGTCCGGGTGCTGGAACGCTGACTGAACAAAAGCTGCTCTGCATTGTTTATTTCGGTCAGTTCTATCCAATCGAGCCATCAGACAGACCAAAGTTAAACCCTCCTAATTCACCCACGTGTATCCATAGTGTCTTCTGCCCTCCTGTTTAGGCTGCATACAATGCAATTAAGCAGCTTGTTCGGGAGGCCGTATCGTATCGTGGATTATTTACTGCTGGCTGGTTTAGTGTGAGAGAAAAACACTGTTTCCGGCTGAAAATTTACGATCGTTTACGAGCAAGCGAACGGACTGCAAGAACAGTAAGAGCATGTACAATCCGTAGACGGCTTGCTGTATGTAAGGTTTTTTTAAGAAGACTCAACAGACAGTTTATACAGTAGTTGTCTATTTCACTGTATATAAATTATTTAATACTTATATAGTTAAGATCAAGCATGAATATGATTCATGTATCCTATTATGTTGCTTGTTGATATAAAATAACCTATTCAAGCTATAGTTAATTGTTACAAATAAGAAAAACTAATTATTATTATCTGAAAATAATATCAAATTAACCATGACAATGAGCAGGGAGTACAGTTGGGGGTGAATCGCAAGATCTAGCCATGGAGCCGCCGCTGGTTCCTCGCTCGTGCTAGACATATGAAGGGTGCCGGAGACCGGCGCACTCCATCTGGAGGAGAAGTTGCAGGGCGGACCTGCTGCTGCTCGCGCGGGACGGTCAAGCCCGGCGGCACCCGCGGCTGGAGGGTGGAGGCCCGGCGACGGTCGCGCGTGAAGGTCTGGCATGCCTGCGAGCAGGAGAAGAGGCATGATTTTGGCGCAATTGCGTCTCGGAGCACGAGCGCTTGCCGTCGTCTCGCGAAGAGACGGCTCCATTCTCTTCCTTCATTTACTGCTGTGAACAGGGGTGCTTTTTTGCAATTTTCACATCATAGAGACGGCATCCGGAGGCCCGTTGTACGTGACCTAAGAGCAGCAATTCTAACAATGACCTCTAAATCATGACAGTCGTATAGAAAGCGATGGTCGCTGCTACAATGTGAATAGTGGTATAGCAAAAGGTCGTCGCTGCTAACAGTGCTACCTGTGTGTACGGAAAACAACAGATGATCAATTCACAGCAATCTCAATCTTTTTGAACGCAATACAACAATCTCAATCTGCACAGAAAAGAGAAAACAAACATGCCCTGTCCGCTTGAACTACTTTTGGTCATCTTATTCTTCCTCATATAACACTATTGAATTAGTCGAAACCAACTGGCTTATGTATCAGCCGAACACGACGTCCTGGTTTTAATCAGAGCTTATCAGCCAGCCAACAGTGTTTTCCTGCCACAACAAATCAGCACCAGCCGAATTTATCATTCCATAAACCAACCAGCAAATAGGCTGATTGAATACATGAAACAAAGGCAGCATAAAGTGCAACAAAATCTAGCTCAGCTAGCTCTTGGACTTGGAGTGGGGGCGTCCTGGTCGTCCGTGCACCGGCGGCGGCGGCGGCGTGGATGAGGTGTAGGAGGACTTGGGGCTGTTGTGCTGCTGCAGCTGCTCGAGCTCCGGCAGGACGGCGTCGACCATGGCGGGGCGGTTCTTGGGGTCGTTCTGGAGGCAGCGCAGCGCGAGCGCGGCCATCTCCTGCGCCTGCTTCTTGGGGTACTGCCCGCCTAGCCTGGTGTCCATGATCCGGATCACCTTCCGGCGATCCCCGAGCTGCGGGTACGCCCAGTCCACCAGCGTCGCCGCCGACCGGCCGCGGGCGTCGTCCACGGCGCGCCGCCCCGTCATGAGCTCCAGCAGCACCACGCCGAAGCTGTACACGTCGCTCTTCGTCGACAGGTGGCCCGTCGCGATGTACTCCGGCGCGGCGTATCCGCGGGTGCCCACGACGCGCGTGGTGACGTGGCTCTTGTCCCCCGTGGGCCCGTTCCTGGCCAGCCCGAAGTCCGACAGCTTGGCCCGGTAGTCGGAGTCGAGGAGGACGTTGGAGGACTTGAGGTCGCGGAAGATGACGGGGCTGTCGTCGCGGGAGTGCAGGAACGCCAGGCCGCGCGCGACGTCGATGGCGATGGAGACGCGCATGGGCCATGACAGCGGCTGCGTGGCGCGGCGGAAGAGATGGTTCTCCAGGCTGCCGCGCAGCATGTACTCGTACACCAGCAGCTTGTTGGCGCCGGAGTCGGAGCAGTAGCCGACGAGGGTGACGAGGTTGGCGTGGTGGAGCTGGCCCAGGTAGGTGACCTCGGCCAGCCACTCCCGGTGGCCCTGGAAGCTCTCCTCCTTGAGCTTCTTGATGGCCACCATCCGGCCGACGCCGGGTCTCGTCGGCGCCAGCGTCGCCTCGTCGATCCACCCCTTGTACACGCACCCGAACCCGCCCTCGCCCAGGTACGACGTGGACCCGAAGTTCTTGGTCGCCGCCCGCAGCTCGCTCATGCTGAACGACTTGAGCCCAACCCCGGCCCCGGCCCCGGTCCCGGCGCTCGCCGCCTGCACCTGCACGTCGGAGCCCGCTAGCTGCCCGGACAAGGCCGACGAGCTGCCGATGCTGCGGCGCGACGCTAGCTTATTGGCGGTCGTCGTCGAGTTACTGTTATTGGACGCGGTGCTCCTGCTTGTGACCTCTGAAAGAAATCGATGATCAAGATTGCAATCAGGACAGTTGCTTGCATCATCTTTCACGACTCCACCCCGATCGACTCAGAGGATGAAAAATATGAGAAATTAGAGAAAGCGGCAAAGAAATTGTCTGCGTCTTTACTTGATTCAAATGGAGTGGAGGCATTGGCGCACTTTGCAGAGCCTGTGCAGCAGTTCCCCATTATATCCTGATGATACTAGTAGCTGCTACAATTTCCCCCGGTCCTGTCTGTACTTGTCAGTGCTCTAAATAGATCAACGAAACGACCAGCAGCTGATGTAAAGAACTCCAAATGGAGCAATTTAAGTTCTAGGATGTGAAAGGGAGTGGAAGAATATAAGGCAGTCAGGCAGGCGAGGTGCAAGGAAGTCCAGTCAAGGGGGAGGGAGATGCTGACGGTGGGTCCGTTGACTGACCTGATTTGCATCTGCGCCCTTGTCTAGTTACTTCAAACTTTTGAAAAATGCACTATATAAAAAGAAGATTTTCATTACATTAAACTTGTGGTATATGCATGAAGTACTAAATATAGACGAAATCAAAAACTAATTACACAGTTTGCTTTAACTTTGTGAGACGAATCTTTTAAGCCTAATTAGTCAATGTTTGAACAATAATTCACAAATACAAACGAAATACTACAGTAGGGAATCTTCACTATGTAAAATTTGCCTGCCCTGCATTTGCATTGCATGGAGATGGAGGCTTCTCATCCGGCTTGTCAGTCAAGCAAAGCAAGCACACAAAGGCTAATTCCCTGCCACTACTTACTTACAGCTTCCAAGATACTTCTCCCAGAGCCAGAAGTCAAACGACACACCATATATAACTTCGTTATTATCTCATCAATAAACCACCATAAACACGCCCATGGAAAGGAAGCATTTGACAGCTAGCTTCAACTTTTGCAGTAGCAAACTAGGGAGGGAGGGGCAGGTTGTTTCTCTGATGGAAACACCTTTGAAAGGACAAACAGAACTTTGTCCCAACACGTCTGAGTCAGTCTTCTGCGAGTACTTCCTTCTACAATTTATAAGTCGGCTGAAGTTGTTTTGTTGTGAGAAGAAATGACATAAATAAAAAGAATAAAAATTGCATACAGTGAGCCACAAGAGTGTGCGTGGTCAGATTGGAGTAGCATGGAAACTTTCATAAAGCGCTGTTGGCGCTTTCAAGCTGATGGAAGATGAGAAACTTACGGCGACTGTATCCTTTCTATCACGAGTAATTTAGAACATGAAAGATAAGAAATTTGCCAAATTCAGCGCATATGTGGTGAATATATATCACCCTGTTCGCTTGAACTACTTTTCAGCAAATGAACAATATTTTTCTCTCACAACAAATTAACACCAAGCATCAGCATAAATCAAATTTCAGCATAAGCGAACAGGGTGATAAGATGTTGCAACACCGCCTGTTTAGTAATGCACAGCGCGGAGAACATTTGACTGATGCTTACGAATCCGCATTCATTTAAATATTACGTACTACATTAACTCCGTTGAGAGTGTTCATATCATGAGGTGAGGTCCGTCAAACAATTGATATTTGGAGTTGGAGATTATATTGGGGCTCTCGTGCGGCTCACACGTGCATTGGTCGACCAAGTAAAAGTCAAGGGCTAACAATTCCAAACAAGATCATAGCATTGGTCGACCAAGTAAAAGTCAAGGAGCATTAAATGTAATTATACAGCCAAATCACAAGATCTTAGTTGGTCCAGGCTATTTATCAAATAAGGAATTTTTTTACAATCTAAACATGGCCTAGATTGGAATTTGCAACCAGTTTTTTATCAATTCCAAATAAGCAAGTTAGACATTACTGTGGAGCACCTTATCCATGTCGGTCCATGGGTGCCAATTCTTATGCACACTTGGTCCTCTATTTGTTTTTTTTACATGTTGTATCTGTTTTGTTTTAAGTCGGACATTTGTGTCTTTGATCCTCAATTTTTTCTTTAAAAAATATAAGTTTATGATATAAGATGTTTTTATATTTACTACGAGAAATATTTTCATAATATATAATTCATACGTAGTGAAACTATATTCTTTTTAATGGGTAATCAAAGATAATAATGTTTGGCGTTAATTTTTTTTTGGCGCTAATGTGACATGTAAAAGAACAGAGAGAGAAACTGGCCTAGCGTCAATCTAACACGGTGAGAAAGAAGCCTTCATCCCTTTATGTTTTGTTTCTTCTAATTTCTACTATATTAATTAATCTTTAGTCCCGCTGTGTGCACTTATACACTCGACCTTCCACCTGGATTCAGTGGTGAAAGACAGGGATGGGTTGGAGGAGCTAGGCATGGTCACCTCTAACTTTTTTTTTTCCATTGCGTCTTTTAGTGACCTAGCTAATCTACCATGTAATAGCCCACATGGATCACCCGGATCCATTGGAGTAGGGAAAGTGGCCGGGCATGGAGTTAGGCCAGGATGCAGAAGAAAACTAAGAGCAAGTACAACAATTGGCTTATAGTCAAATTAATCAATATTTTGATGATATGGAAGAGAGAAGAGAGCTTGGCTCTCGTGCAAGCAATAAGTTGGACACAGATGCATATGCATTGGTGAGCCTAGATAGAAGGTATGTGAGGATTTATAAGAAAAGAATATAAGACATGGTACTACATCATAATAAAAAAATTATAGACAAATAGAAGATAACTATGGTACAGCTTGACTTATAGTCCGGTAATTGGCTCTATTATTGACCTTGTTCTAATGAGTTAGGTTTCACTATTGCATGCAACTTCGGCCTAGCAAATCAGAATCTTCATTTCCATCTCTAAATATATCAAAATAGCTGTCATACAATATCCCAAAGGGTATAAATGGTTATTCCCCTAAAACCTATAAATACCAGAGTTTGAGCAAAGTTACGTGACAAATATATGCATCTGCTCCATAGAGGAAGACTAACTCTATAGTGAAGCTTTTTTTAAGGGAACTCTATAGTGAAGTTGCTTTGTGGTAGAATGGGTAGAACGGGGTTTATTTTATATGGGTCGTCTATGAGGCTCGCGTGGCTTCAGTGATCTCCAGAAGGACGTTTGAAGTGTATAGGTTGTAGTTTCTAGAGGTGTGCGTATGTATTGTGTAGAGTACAGATAATACAACTTGTACACTAGGAGTCCAGGCTTAAAAAAACAATTTAAACTGATTACATGGCAGCTTCGTGCTTGCAGATGAAGTAAAACTTGGTGAACTGCCATCTCCTAGTTATCGCCTGAAGGATTACAGGAAGTAGCCAAGTAGGCAGCAGTGGTCAAATCCTGTCAACCTTGGAAAGCACTGTTGCGTGCCATATATGCCAATACCGACGGCTCCTTGGACCTTGGTTAGTGCACCTGTCTTTGTTGTGGCCTGGAATTGTTAATCTCCAAGTGTAAAGTTTTCACATCAAGCTTCGCTGAAGGTCATTCTCAGCTACACTTTGTACAAACAAGATTACCCACAAAACTTCCTGCTGCTTAAGATCTTTGCAGCCTGGCTAGCATTTACATGGTGCAATCCTTGATGCTTTAGGCAATTGTCACTCTTCGTGTCATCCATTAGCATTTCCAGCAAGCACTGTGCATCTGACCTTTTCATGGTCAACAACTTCAGGGATTCACTTAGAAAAGGGAGAAAAGCTTCAGGTCTTGAACAGAAGGGCCTAAAGATGTGGAGAAGGGCTTTTGTATCAACTCTTAGCTGGATGGCTCCAGGATCAGAGAAACTTACTTCACCCCATCGTATGCTGCTGCAGATGAAGTAGTCGAGGCCTTCCGCTATACTCCTCCAAAGATCAAGGAAATCCTTGGAATTAAGATATCGCTTCAACTTAGTGGTCCTGTCTGTCAGAACATCTAGACTGGCAACAAAACCAGGAGATACTCCTGCATTTTCTTCATCCAGGGTCTGATCATCTAAGATGGTCTGTCCACTCCATGATCCAATGTTCTGGACATATTCCGAGGACAGATCTTCAAACTCAAGCAGAACCGAAGACAGTATCTGTTCCAGGTAATTGGTCCCTAATTTAACTAAGAAGCTGATTTCATCTGTAAACAGAGATCCTTGAGGACCCATATCCAAAAAGGTAGTATCTTCATCCCATTCCCGAAGCACATTCTCGCAGTAACGAGCGGCGTTGATTGCACACGAAGTTTTTGACAAAGACTGATCTTCTAATGCCGTATTCGACAATTCCAATGCTTCACATCGTTCACGCAAGACAAGAAAAAAGTCATTCAGGAACCTAACTGAAGAGGATCTGTTATACTGGATCTGCATTCCCCTGTTTGGCAGAGCACGGCCTCTTTCAACCATTGACAAAGCAGTTTTGATAACAAATTCACACACCGGAGGAGCTTTGTAGTCTTCTCTTGTAGAGAGAAGAAACTTCATTGAATTTTCCATGTGACCAAGCTGGTCAAGCTGACCACTACATGACCAATTTGTCTCATCTTCCATTTCAGATTTCAGCTTATCCTGTGCTGAACTAAGCTCAACATCAGCCCATATCTGAAGCCAATCAGGGTGCTCAGTGTATATTGAAAAGACAGATAAGGACCTAGACAGACCTTCAGAAAGAGATGCAATTTTCTGGATTCCTGAATCCGCTAGAAGCTGCATTCTTTTATCAAAAGAAATCATTACGTCATTTAAGTGCATCCAAGAGGAATCTACTTCAGGTTTGCCAACAGTAGCATGATCCTGATAAGAGCAGACAAGTGCTGGGAAAATCTGCCGCTCAAGGTATCCTACAAGCATTTTCACCATTCCAGTTACCCAAGATTCCTTGGCACTTAATCCCACTAGTCTTGCTTGATCAATCAAAGGCTGCAGTACATCATCCACCCCATCCATGAAATCCTTTGTTATCTTGTAAACAAGGGTAAAAATGAACTCTGGCTGTTCAGACCATTTAGCAAAATGATATTCCATCCTTGAAGCAATAGGGTGAACTAATTCATCGATCGCCCAAAGCCCATTGTCGAAGCAAGCAGTTCTATTGAAGTACTTCAAATCTGCCAGGGCAGGAGTCACTTCTGCTGTTTGACACAGGCGTAATTCACGGTTTCCCTGCACATGCTGGAGAGCACACAGTGCTTGGAAGCTTTGAGAGTATCTCTCTTTATTTTCCTTGTTCATCAAGACTAGAGGATTCGGAATTTGGGAGTACTTATCCTTCTCTGTGTCTTGTGAAGACAATGAAGGTGGCCAGCCCAATGATGCTAGTAGAGCCCGATAATCCGTGAGGGCTTGAGGCCTCAAAATGGAAAGAGTTTTGTCCACTCTAGAATCAACAGCCATGACAAGGTTGGTCCACTGTGGCCTACTAGTGCTGATCTGTACTAATTCTCGCTCAATATCCCTCACAGCATCGACAGCATGGAGCAGCTTCCCTTGCTTCCATTTTGTTTCCTACATTTGACAGAGAATAAGGATATCATCCTTAGTTTGCAAACTAATTGCTGAATGACATTTTATCAGCTGCATCTGCAGCAACAGATGAAGTGAAAGAAAGACAAAGGACCTCACATTTGATTTTCGAAGTATGGATGATAGGTTGAACTTCGGGGCCTGCCTAACGATGGAAAATGCCACATCTTCCAGGTTGCCAACCAAAGCTTCCAACTGTAGAGTAGCTTCTGGAATGTCAGCATAGCAAAGTTACAGAAAGCACTATACATTCCTACACCATACAGAGCTAGAGGTCTCAAAGAAGATATAGTAACAAACAATAGCAGCCAACAGAACTCATCTCGTGGCAAATAGCAAAGGTGAGCAGATTTTGATGCAGAGGGGGAATGAAATCAAAATTGAAATCAAAATTGAACTATGAACTGGTACAGCAGGTTTGAAACTGCGCAGAAGACATTTATTATTCAGATAATGTCAATGGACTCAGTTACAAACTTATGATACTTGTTTATGTGGCCCGATGAGTATCTTAGTTCATAGACTGGTACTGAAACCAACACAGAAGCTTCTACATTCAACGCAATCATGAGGACTACATTTCCCAGCGCTGTAGAAGGTCAGTGATATGGATATTTTCAGCGCTGACAAACCACTGACACAAAAAAGGATCCCCAGATTATACTGTTGCAGAAAATAAATCACGTATTAAGTTACCAAAAGCCACATCGCGCAGCAACAATGTAACTATAACGCAGGCTCCAGAACACACTCATATGGAACCATCAGGTAGCAAACCAATTTCGTATGTAATCTACAACCAGTCACATTGTATTTGCCCGTGCCACCATGTAAACGTCCACATCAATAGGAGGAAGAGATGCTGACCCGCGTAGAGCCGGATGGTGTCGATCCGTTGGATCTCCCGCACGAGCGCCGGCAGCCCCACCGTCCTCACCGCCTCGGCGCCCTCGTCCTCCGCGCCGACGCGCACCCCTAGGAAACAAAGAGGAAACCGAGCCGGATCAGCAGTGGAGTCTGGAGTGTGGTGGGGGGACGGGCAGCCAGCCTCAGCGCCCCCGCGGCACCGGGACTAAAACCCCAACCAGCAGCTAGGGTTCACTACTGTTGACGGGAGCGAGCGAGCGAGCGTGCGAACCTCGTGACCGGACGCGGCAGAGGTCGGCGCGGGCCTCGGCCGAGCGCGCGAGCCAGGACGCGGCCGCGGCACCGAGCCGGGCCTCGGCGCGGCGGAGCGAGGCGTCGAGCCCGGCGCACTCGCGGCGGAGTAGCTCCGTGAGCGCCGGCGCGGCCGCAAGGTTGTCGGGGGAGGTGAAGTGCGCGTCCAGGAAGCCCCGCACACTCGCCGGCGGCGGCCGCAGCCGCGGGGGCGACGGCATGGGAGGAGCGTTGGGTTGGGAGGCGAGAGAGACAGAGGAGGGGGGGAGCCAACCAGCCAGGTGATTGTGAGTGCGTGCCCGCGTGGGTGGGAGTGGGACCGGACGAGAAAGGCTACAACGTGCGTGCGTGGCCTTCCTGGGTACTGTCTCTGTCTGTCTGTCGCGTGGGACCCGTCGGCGCGGGGCCGATCTGAAGAGGAGCTGATCTGAACTGATCGCAGTGTTTGGAGGCTGAAAAAAACAAAACAAAACAAAAAAACCATTTTCTGTGGTGATGGGAATGGGACCCGTCCGTCCGAGACCATCGCAGGTGTTTAGTCGGTCAAATTTTGGAATTTGGTTCTGTAATCTTTTTTTTTATTTTATTCGTTTAGTCTTCGATCGTGGATGATTAATTAAGCCAATATAATGACGTTTTATTCTTTTTGCGATTTCCAAATTCTGAAAAATATATGAAATTAAGCATTTTGATCGCAGGGATGGGAGATGAACGGCTGCAAAAAAACAAAACAAAACAAAAAAAAAAACATTTTCTGTGGTGATGGGAATGGGACCCGTCCGTCCGAGACCAAACTTGAGGAAGCTGGAGGCGATGCATGCAAATGCAGCTGCTGACATGACAAACACGATTCTGCTCTTGCTGCCTTCAATTTCTGGCGAACATCAGAAGACTGTCAGAATACGTTTTTCTTTTTTTTTTTTTGATGGGGAGAATACCTTTTTCGAGAGAGAGAAAACGCCAGCTGACTGCTCGGAACGATCCATCTCAGTCATATGGATGGCTCTGGGCCGGAAGGCCTTCCCATGATATGGCTACATAGCCCGTTGGGCCGTAAATCTGTTCATCAAGGCCCGGTAGAAACATATTACAACGGGCGGGGATGGACTGGACCACGTAGTACTGACTGTACACTGTACACAGGTTGACAGATGGAGCAGCTCAATCCCCGCCGGCGCCGCCCCACGATCGTTGTCTCCTCCGGCAGAATGCGATTTCTTGGGAATCAACGTTATATATTTTGTTCAGAAATTTATTCAAATTTGGAAGAAGAATAAACCGTGCAAACTATACGAACTTAAGGGTTCTAGGTAGCCGTCCGTCCTCACGCTCTCCCACTGTCTCCGCCTCTGTGCTCTTACTATCAGCCCACCCAACCCAAGGATCGTTTAGCTGCACTCTAATTCACCACAATCTATATAGATTGGAAGAGATTAAGGACTTGTTTGACTACATTTTAATCTGCCTTGATCACTTCCAAACCATGTGGATATGGGTGAATCAGGGTGCTGCCAAATTAAACAAGTCCTAAAGTATATGTAGTAGAAAATAGTTTTCATCTCAATCCCTACTAATAACCTACGAGGATTATTGGGCCAAACAGATCCTTAGATGCTGTTGGAACTGTGTTCAAAATCAGAAGGAATATGGTGCAACAGCTCCCACACCATTCCTTGCATGCTGTCCCGTCCCGCCGGCCGACGACGACCACAACGATGCCGGAAGCTCCTCCGCGGCGCCGCCTGCCGTCCGTCCATCATTGCCATGAACGTCGATGCCGCTCCGGCCTGGCCAGCTGCTTCCCTTGCTGCGCCGGCCGGCCGGCCAGCCAGCCAGCTCCGGCATTAATGCCCGGCACTATGCTTTCCGTTTCAAGCACGCAACCGCAACGCTAGTCGTGCTCTCTTTCTCAAGTCCAGATCATATATCACAAATTTTCGACTCTTCTCTTGCGTGTGTTATTGGTGGTTGTTGTGCTATCAATGTGTACTTTGTTGCATCTATTTGAGCGGTAATTAAATTACCACTTCAATGCCATATATTGGTCGATAATTCTTTTCGAACATCGAAGCGCTCCATGGATCGGGATCTAGTCTGCATTCAGCACTCGATCTCACTATTGTACAATGTGTATATGGAACTGCATATATGCATCATGCAGATCGAAATGAAACTGGTATAAAATTACCTTAACTGCCTTGATTAGCTTATCCTGATGAACCATACAAATTGAAGCTGCTGATTGCTGGTAAATTAAAGCTACTACTACGGCACCAGCACCAGCACCAGCACCAGCACGTACGTACGGTAATCTGGAGCTAGCTAGTATTGTACGTCTCGACACCGCAGACAGATGCATGCATGCTGACGCTGTACAGTACAACAGATACGCTATACTACGCTTGTTCCATCATATTGTCCTCCTACATTCCATCATATCGTCCTGGATCCGGCCATACATACATCTATGCTGGTTGCGGCTGGCGGCCGGCAATGCATGCACGCATGAGAGTAATAAATCTGCCGGTCGATAGACGCCAGCCGCCGTTTTGATCCGCCGGCTCCCTGACGCTCACAGCATCTCGGCGCTGTTGGTCTCGTACATGACGACGTTCCACGAGTCCAGCGTGGGGAAGCACGGCTGCTGCTGCTGGAGCTGGTGTTGACGAAGCGCTGACGCCTCGTCGCCGGCCGGCAGCAGCTGCGGGTTCCCGGCGGCGGCGGCGCCGAGCAGCGCCGCCGCGTCGAGCGCCGCGGACGCCTGGACCTGGAGCATCATCACCTCCACCCCGGCCACGTCACCGCCGGCCGACGCTGCGTCCGCCTGCACGCCGGTGATCTGCTGCACCATGAGGCGGAAGTTGGCGGGGTCGGTGCTGATGTAGGTGGTGGGCGCGCGCTTGGACGCCCGCGACCGGCGCTTCCCCGCGCGCGCTCCCGCCGTCGGCGAGGACCGGCGGCGAGGCGAGTCGGCCACCAGCACGGAGTCGCAGCAGGTGGCAGCCACGGCGTGCGGCGGCGGCACCGGTGGCGGCGCGTAGTAGGGCGACGGGAGGTCGGCGAGGGCGCTGAGAAGGGGCGAGTGCTGGTGGTGGTTGAGGGAGGAGGAAGAGGCGGAGGCGGAGGAGTCGGGCGACATGGTAGTAGAGGAGAAGTGGAGCGCCCGCGCGATGGCGGCGTCCGTGTAGGAGGTCGCCAGCAGCGCGGGCGGCGGCGGCGCCAGGCAGGAGATGGCGTCCATAGTGTTTTCTGACGTACGGTTGGACCTTGGTTTGATTAGTGGAGCTGAGCTGAGCTGAAAACGAAAGCTAGCTGCTAGTGTGAGTGCAGTACAGCGACGGGAATGGCGCCGGGGTGTATGAGGAGGAGGCGAGTATAAACGGAGGGGGAGGCGAGTGGTGGAGTGGAGTTTATAGGCGGAGGAGCCGAGGAGGCGAGGAGGAAGGGATGACGATGGGGAAACCGCGTGGGGTGGTCGTCGTGGGGGGCCGTCGGCGTGCGTGAGGCCCCGCCGTGTGTCGGAGGCCACCGCCAGCGCCAGCGCCAGGCCGCCCCGCCCCATCCCGCGCTGGATCCCCTAGCCTTGACTCGGGTCAACGGCTGCACCGCCTGCTCGCTCGGCGCGGCCGCGTGCACCCCCGCGCACGGCGTCCGGCGGTGTGCGGTGTGTGTGTGTGTACCCTAGCGTGGCGTGGTGTGGCACCCCGCGCAAAGGCCAAGCATGTGCATGCCGTGCGATGCTTTTCGGCGGGGAGGTTGACTGGCCTGCCAACTGTGGTCGACCCGACCGACCGACCGACGGCAAAGTTGCCATGTGTGCACCCGTGGTGCCACTCTCGTACGGGCACGGGCGGAGAAATGCTGGGTGTATTTTCACGTACGACTCCCCCCAGGAATTCTGACCGGGGTGTCGGCTGATGCCGCGGAGGCGGAGCTTGGACGACGACGCGTCTGCCATCTGGGGCATCCATCGCTTCGCATGCATTGCACACGCTGTGCGGCCATTCGCGCAGGTGCAGGTGCAGGTGAATCAAATCCAATCCTCTCCAATGCAACCGGCCAGCGGTCGCCGGGAATATCGGGAGGTGGGCTGGGCGTCGCTCTCGCCGGGGATCGGATTTCTTCTAGAAACTAGAACAATTCCCATTCCGTTCACAATCAGAGAGAGAATCAGAAACTAGACATCAATCTTTTTCTTTTTTAATAACAAGGCAGATCGGATCCGTGGCCTTTGTTCACGGGACCCAGAATCTGGGCGCGGCCGTCGTCATCATCGCAAAATACGTCGCAAAATACTACAGAGAGGATGGCGACGTATTTCGCAAAATACTACAGAGAGGGAGGCCAGTGCTCATCTGTAGAATCTGGTTGCGCAGGCAACTTTTCAAAGGAAACCAGGGAGCCACGCAGGCCCCGGCCGGGTCTCCCCTCGCCGACGGCGACGGAGGAGGAGATGCTGCGTCCACTGAAATTAAAGCGAGCCTAGCCTTTTCCACCGACAGTGAATCAACGGGGTTATACTCTACCAAAAACAATGCGAGATTTTCGCTTTAACCTTGAGAAAACGACGGCCCAACTATCTGGATTCACTCCTTCCCTTCCCGGGGCCTGGTTACTCTCAATGTCGCCGGAGTCTACTTTTACCGTGACCGTGGTGATTCCATCACGCCTTTGGTATTGTAGGGTAAAAAAAAAAGATGAGGTTAATGCTTTTTTCTCGAATACAGAAAAGATTTGTGTGTCATCTCATTAAGATCAAGAAAAGTCTAGAGTTACAACGACGCAACAACGGCTAGGGATGGGGTGTTGTTTTACAATGAGCACTGGCCTCCCTAGCAAAAGATGGGACTAAAGCGATTACTCACGAATTAAGCTACCTAGCCTAGAGCCCCCGGCGTCAATCCATTGGTCCGCCTCTTGCTTGATCAAGGCAAGAATTTGCTGGACGGGGAAGGTTAATGTGAATCCACACCTACCATTCTTGGCAAACGGGGAAGCAAACTTTCTTTCCTTTACATAGACTACGAGCTTACTCCCTCTGTCCTTAGATAAGTGTCGCTATGGTATTCGTGTCGGTTAAACTTTCTTATGTTTGACTAGGTTTATATAAAATATTAACAACATTTGTATCTCCAAATAAATTTATTACAAAAATAGATTCTACGATCTATCTAACAATACCAATTATGTACTATAAATATTAATATTTTCTTGTGCATATATTTGGTCAAAGTTAAAAGAGTCTGACTCCTTGATAAACGAGAACGACACTTATTGAAGGACAGAGGGAGTATTTGGTTATACCATCAACCAAGATAGTTAACTGCCTGGCAGCGGATTTAGGTCGTCGATTTTGGTCGTCGGTGGATCAATATCTGGTAGATCACCAACCAAACACATTTTATAGGAGATGCTCGGTTCCTCCGCTTGACACCATATATCACTTACCAAGGGAGGATGCAGAGCATTTTTTTTTCTCGATCACGCAAAATGTTTGTGAGCCTTTGTACTAAGGGTGAGGAAATTTTAATACAACACGCCTGCGCCCTAGTGGGTCAAAAGAGATGAACATGGACGATCGGACCCTCCCTAGTGTACAACACGCCTTACCAGCGCTCTAGGGAGGATGCATGGCAGATTTGCTTCTTTGGTGAGATTCTCCGACCATTTCGGAACACTTGCGGATGAGTTTTTCTTACCCCGTACTCCCTCCATGTCCCTAAAGAATGTTGTTTTAGGCATCGACACGGTCTCCAAAAAATAACTTTGACTACTACTGTTTGCTATAAAATATTTATAGGATATAGTCAATATCTACTTCTATAAAACTACATTTTTGAGATGAACTTACTTACATCACTTTTATATTTTCACACTCAACCAAAAGAATTTATTTATAGTTAAAGTTTAAAATATTTGACTCGAGACAACCTCAAAATGACTTTGTTTATAACGTGGAGGGAGTAAGTAGGAGAGAGCTGGATCGGATCACCCGGGCCGGCCTTGTTGCTGTGAAATGAATGTGATGGGCGAGGTCAAAGTCATGCATCGCCGACGACGGGAGGTGACGCCGCTCAAACTTAGGAGTGTAACGCATTGCGTAATAACCCGGCCCAGAGTTGACGCTGTACGGTTGCACGGCTAACCTGACCCTGGAGCACACAAGTCCAAACCTGCGTTCAATTCAAAGCACGACGACGGATCTTCCACGGCGCCTGCTCAGCATCCACGCCATGCATGGCGTGCTGCTGCATGTTTCTGAACCCCCCACACACAAACACACCGCAAGCAAAACCAGCAGCAGCAACTCGATCCAGTCTGAACTCTCAAGCCGCAGACGTACACAGGTACAACATGTACAGGACTAGCAACGCGTCTGGAGCAGCAAAGCAAAGCAAAGCGCCACACACAGCGTGGCAGCGCACAGGGACAAGCTAGGAGCACATGCACGACGACGGCCTGATGGACGCTTGCTCATCACGCTGCACCACACAGACAAAACAACTGAACAAGTTTGACGCGTTCCGACGTTTGTCAGCGTTGAAAACCCACCAGGCCACCAGCAATTCAGCAACAGCCAACCACTCCGGTTAGTAGTAGCAACAGCCAAAAAGTCTTCACTCCGGTTAGTAGTATTAAACTAAACTAATTGCTGGTGGGAACCACCGTTTTACCTAATTAGTCAATGTTTGGACACTATTTGCCAAATAAAAACGAAGGTGCTACAGTAGACCCAAAATCCAAATTTCGCGAACTAAACAAGGGCTAAACTAAACTACTGGAACCACCACCTAGCAGTGGTCAATACCGACATATATTATATATACACTAGTACGTACGCCTAGTTGCGTTGGGAGCGTATATATATAAATATTATATATTTGCAGTTTCAAGTCCACTGGCCGAGAACGAAGAGCTTGGCATTGCAGGATTATTGCATCGCATGCACGCATGGTCCTTGGATTAGTTTACAGTAATCGATCCAGAACATCCCCCCATGAGGGCTGAGGCATTCGGCATTCCCTTGTGATTGAGTGCCCTGGAAGACTTTTGCGTGCCATTTTTGCTTGCCTGTTGGTCCGTCAACCAGTCCATTTTCATCGCTTGCCTGTTGGTCCGTCAACCACAATCTACATTATTTTTTTTCTCATCAAAACAGCTTTAGCACTTTTAGTACTTTAATACCAGCTATGTATAATTCCACTGTCTTAATTGCTGGTCAGATGGATGGATGGATGGGTGTTGGAATTCCTGCATTGCCATTGCCAATGCCAACAGAGGTCAATATCAGTGTCAGCTGCAAAGCTGAAGCCTAGGTTGTTTGACATGATCCGAAAAAGTACTAATCTCTTCAGTCACCTATCATCCAGAATGCAGTAGTAATATTAACCTCTCTGAAGTGAAGTGAAGTGAAGTTATATCATCAAGTGGGTATACCACCAAAGAATGCATCTTTGACATGAGAAAATGGAGCCTCCCTCCTAGGTCCTAGCATAGCAATAGCACACAGCGATTGGCTAGCTCTGCTGCTGGCTTGAAACCGTTTCAATGTTGTCTGCTGAAAACTGATGAGCTCTTGACCCTTTTGTAGGGAGCTACAGTAGCTTCAGAAGTGACGAGGTTGTGAGGGCATGATTGCATCAGCCTGTCGTTGTGGTAGCCAGACGCTCTTCATCTATTCATTTTATTATTATTAGGGGAGCTAGAGTCCACATGGCCCATACACATGAGATGCTCCCATCCCATTCCCATATACTCCCCTCCGTTCCGAGATTATAATTCGTTTGACTTTTTTGATTTCTAAGTTTGACCACTCGTCTTATTCAAAAAATTTGTGCAAACATAGTTAAATTTAAGTCATTTTCAAAGAACTTTAGTTAATAAAGCAAGTCATAACAAAAGAAGTGATATTCTGCACAAATTTTTGAATAAGTCGAGTGGTTAAACTTAGGAGTAAAAAAAGTCAACCGAATTATAATTTGGAACGGATTTAGTATATAAAACTACATCTTCATGTGATACTAGGCCTGTTTGACTTGCTACACCTGCTCCCTGATCCACTAGGTCATTTTCATACTCACCCACTAGTACGTACAGTATATTCTATCATTCTCTCTCTCTCTGGGTGTCTCATCTTAAACAAGTTTCAGAATATCCTCCTCATCCTAGCAAGAAGCTGGCTAGCGCTGCACTTCTTCAGAATATATACAAGTATATGTATATATACATTTCTATTTCTATAGGTGGACACAATACAATACTCCTACATACTTAACTAGTAGTACTATAAAATAAGTGTGTGCCTAGCATTACCGAACCACGCCGCCGGAAATGAAAAGGATTCCGTGGCCCCTGGGACGACGATTAGTAAACAAGTGTTTGAGCTTGGACCATCTCCTTGTCGCTTCCCTTTGACATGTAGCATTTGCTGTACCAATAATAAATACTGCATGGATGTATTACCTCCGTTTTCGTTTACTTGTCACCGAATTTTTACTGTAGCAATTTTGACCATATGTTTTTTTTCTACAAAAGATTTTTTAGATACATCAAGTTTTCACATATATGATTCTTTATTGAACATACTTCATTAGTATTATATACATTGAAGTATCTAAGATTTTTTTTTTAAAAAAACAGATAATCAAATTTGCTACAGTAAAAAATTGCTGACAAACTGAGGTAACATCCTATCCTATCTATCTAGGGCAACAATGCCTTGCGCTCCTGGCCCGATCTCACTCTAGCGCAGTAGAATATCAGAGAGGTCAATGCCTTTCATCCATGGCCTGGTTTAGCCCCCATGTCCTCCCGCCACATCGAATCACAGGCCCGTGTAGTGGAGCTGTAGTGCAAAACTCAGAATATCAGAGAGAGAGAGAGGGAGGTCCGGCTACACGGTTTCATCCATTCTGAATTTCAGATTCTGCCCTACAACCAGAGCTTTTTACTGTTTTTGTTTTCTGCAGGGCATCTGCCCCCCAGTTACTTCAGATTTCAGACATCATTACTCTCCCATGCATTATAATAGTATTACTGATCGCAGCATTGCACATCGGCTTGGCAGCATCGCCTAGCGATCTGTGCTGAAAAAAGACGAAAGTTTTGAACTCTTCTTCTTTCTTTGGGGTTTGATCCAAACATGCAGAGTTGATGGCCGCCTGTTGCCTGCCGAGGCGAGGCGACAAACAGGCGGCACGAGAACACAAAGGTGGTGGCATCAGCATCATGGTGCGTGCACTGGCTTTTGACTTTGGGGCGCAGAGCTTGAGCTTGTTGCTATCGGCATGCAGGAATCTGGTTCTGGTTCTGGCGGACCTGCCTGTCCGTTTCCCGGAGGTCAGATCAGATCGATGCGCCCGTTGATTCCGTCCATTTAAAACTGCCAGAACCACAACTGCTTTCTTTGGCCATGTATAGCTTTCCTCTTCTGTCAACTGGTTGAACGTTTCAGCGTCTAGTATGCTCTGTCATTTTGGTTGCCACGGACACCCCCCAAATGTCAGCGAGTAGAATTTCTACTCGCACACCTTTGAATTTCTACCTTTGCCGTCTAAAACGAAGAATCAGCAGACATCAGACAACATTTACCACTACAGATTGTAGACCAAGCAAGTCTTAACGGCAACATCTCAAAAAGAAAAAAAGAGTGTCACAGCGTCAACTCGTACATAGCAAGGCTTGAGTTGAGGGGGACGACAGCCACGGAATCATGTCATCAAGATTCAAGAGTGCCACCAAAAGGTCAAACCGGAAGGTTTGGAGACACAGCTTTATTTCCAGTGCACATACAATCATACTTCTCACTGAATCGCTTCTGGAATTTGACTGCAGCGAAGAGCGAACATATATCAGCACAGCTTATTACTCCTACATAAACTATACTAGGACGGGAGGCGCGCTCCGCTGCGCCCGCCCCGGTCCAAGACGAAACTAAACACCATAGAATTTAGTAGTATAGATTAGCATATATAGAAGAGTAAATACGAGGTTGAATCCAATGAAAAGCAAACACTTTGTTCGACAGATTGTTTAAAAAACGGTAGTTCAGTTATGCATGTTTAGACAAAAAACATAAATAATTTTTTAGCTAACTACCGATTAGTGTCCAAAATGGTTTCATGTGCAGTGGACCACAGAAATTGGAAACCCACGGCGTGGCCAGCCATACATGCCAAAGACATCATCAACATCAACAACATAGCCTTTCAGTCCCAAGCAAGTTGGGGTAGGTTAGAGTTGAAACCCACCAAAAGCCCAAAGTCACGGTTCAGACATTTCAATAGCTGTTTTCTAAGTACTCCTATTCAAACATAAATCTCTAGGTATATCCTAAGCTTTCAAATCTCTTTTTATTGCCTGCCCCCATGTCAACCAAGAATCTAAAGTCACGATTCAAGCACTTCAATAGCTGTTTTCCAAGTACTCCTATTCAAACATTATCGGCGTCGTTTTACTCTCTTGCGTGATGACCAAGGGAGGGTTGAAGGAGGACCGATTATCATTTAATCGCGGCTTTGTACTAAATGCACCGTGGTTTTGGGTTTCCAAGTAATCTCTCCGCTAACACCGCTCAAAACGGCGTTACCGCGCGTCCGCGGCCAGCACGCGCTCTTGCCATCCACGGCCCTTCCCTTTTCCGTTTTGCCGCGTGAAAATTGCCGAGATCATCTCCTTTTTTGCCGCTGTCATCCTTGAGTCCGCCCAGATGAAAAAATTGCCGAGATCACCTCCAAAATTAGCCACGCTCGCTTCAAAATTTCGAAGCTAAATTCTGTTGCCGCCTATGCTCTGCGATGGTCTATATAAGTCTCCATGGAAGTGAACCGTTGAGCATGCAGTTCCAGCAAACTCTTTCGTCTCTCTTTCTCTCTGATTCATGTTGTACTAGTTCATCAACAATGCCTGGACTAGGGATCGACTTAAATGAAGCACCACCTGAATCAGCAGTAAACCATCCAATAGATTGGGATGACATAGTCGATTGGGATGGCCCTGCCCATGAACTCGATTATGCCATGGTTTGGGATGATGGAAATCAAGGTGCAGATTTAATAATGATCCCTGATTTGTCATTTGTTTCTTCTGTTTGTCATCTCATCTTTTTGTGTGTTTCATGTCACAGGTGATGAAGATGGAGGAGTACCAGCGCCACCCACAGGAGTGCAAGCACCTGGTACAGCAGATGGAGATGGCCAAGGAGCAGATGGAGATCAAGATGCTGCTGCAGCAGATGGCGTGCAAGCAGAGGGTCTTTGAAATGGTGATTTTCAGTTTCCTGTATTAATCAGTGATTTGTTGGTTGGATCCGGTTCAGTTTTCTTAGTCAGGTTCAAGATCAGTTTAGTCTATGTCAGGTTCAGTTTTCAGTTATCTTCAGTCTATTGTCGGGTTCAGGTTCAGGTTCAGTTTCAATTATCTCCACTAATCACAGTAGATGTTTCTGGTTTACAGGTTCCAATAATAACAAACGGAGGTTCTACTCGGATGACTTAAAGATCGCCATATACCTAGAGCTATTGGCAAAAACTGATCCTCCTATTCTGCGCCGCGGGGTTTCAAAGGGAGTTGCACGAAAATTTGATGTGCCTCTAAGAGTTGTGCAGTCCATTTGGAAAAATGGACAAACTGGTGGAATAAATGGTGTTGTGAACATATGGTCTAAGAATTGTGGTAGGAAAAGAATAGAAATAGACTTGGAATCCATAAAAGACGTTCCACTTAGTCAGCGCGCACCACTTTTCAGGATCTTGCTAATGCATTGGGTGTCAAGAAGAGCACACTTCATAACCGTTTCAAGGAATTGAAGGCTATTTTCGTCGGCACACTAATGACCTCAGTTTAGCTTGACCAATGAAAACAAGAAGGCCCACGTCAAGTATTGTTTATCCATGCTGAATGATCAGTCTTTGTCTTTTAAACCAATGTACAATGTCGTGTACATCGATGAAAAGTGGTTCTATAGGACTCGTAGGAACAAAAAATATTACCTTGCAAATGATGAAGAAAGACCACAACGAGCAGTTAAAAAGCAAAAAAAATTATTGAGAAGGTGATGTTCCTAGCTGTGGTTACGAGGCCTAGATTTGATGACAATGGTCAATGCGTTTTTGATGGTAAACTAGGCATTTTTTCCTTTGTGAAAGTAGAGCCAGAGCCAATGTTTCAACTATTGGGTATCCATAGCTCCACGGCCCCCGCGTCGCTCTCTCCAGGGCGACTCGGGCGGCGCCGCTCCTCCACACGCCTTGAACCCCTCACGCTCCCATCCCCGGCCGCCGCCGGAGCTCGATGCCGGCAGGCCGGCCGAAGGCAGGGATGACGGCGGCTGGGTCTTCCCCCCCTTCTCCTCTCTCTCTCTCTCTCTCTCCCGAAGGTGCTCCCAAGTTAGGGATTCTGGCCATGGCGGAGGTCTGCATGGGGCGGCGGCCGGCGGCGGGATTCCGCCCGCCATGCCCGGATCCGGCCTCCCCTAAGCCGGATCTGTCCTGCCGGCCGCAGATCCGTGGTGCGGTCGCAGGAGGCAGCTGCGCGGCGTGGTGGTGCGGTGGCGGGGCTGTGGTGCAGCGGCAGCGCAGCGGCGGCGTGGGAGCCACGCGGGCTGCTCGGTGGCCCAGCTGCTCCGGTGGCAGTGGCTCAAGGAGTTGCGGTAGTTTCGAGGCCAGACCGAGGCGACTACGGCGGTGGCTCGCTCTGGGCTGCCAGTGGGTAGATCCGCTGCCTCCTCACCCGGAGCGCCCGGCGTCAGTGCAGCGACCGCGAGGCGCCCGACGACGGCGGGCATGGCTGCGGGGTGCTCGGTGCTGGCATACGACGACAGCGGGCGCGGCCGTGGATTGTTCGGCGTAAGCGTCGACGCGTCTTGGCGCTCGCCTGCCGCTGCGCCCGGTTCTTTGCTTATTGCGTTATCGCGCCAGGCGATCGGCCAGTGGCGCATGCACCGGCGCGTCCCACGTGGTACGTGGTGGCGACCGGCGGCGTGGTCGGCGCCCTGGCATTTGGTGTCGACGTTAGCGCGTGGTAAGCTTGGGTGCGGCGGCCTCCTCGTTTTTCGTGTCTGCGGCGCATGGCGGCGGCGAAGCGCGCGCGAAGGTCGAGCGGGGCAAACCAAACCTCACGGTGGATCGGCGAGGTTGGCGGCGCGTCGGCGGCGGTGCTTGTGCCGTCGGCCGACGTAGGTGGCGACGGCTTTAGCGTCTGGGCGGCAGGTGACGCGCGCGCGCGTGGTAAGTCCAGTTCGCATGTTGTCCGATCGGAGGGGGTGGCGGCCGACGCGGTGTGCGGCTGCTGTTGTGTCGGCCGCAAGCGTCGATGCCCCTCGAGAAGCTTCTGGGATGGCGATGGCGACGACGGTGGCGGCATGGCTACGGTCCAGCATCTTGGCTCGATGTATGTGCTAGGGGCACCTCGGGCGAAAAGCCTTGGCGGCAGCGGCGCTGTGGCGCGCCGTTTTCCTTTGTTGAGGCGTCGTGTTCTTGTGCCCCACCATGTCTTCCACGGTGAAAACCCGTCCCTTTCTGGACAAGCGACGGTGACGCATTCGGCGTCATACCCTTCCTGAAGTCGTCGCTGTGGAAATTCGTCTCGGCCATGATGTCTCCTTCGGCGGATGTCCTCCGCCTCTCGGCGCCCGGTTGATGAGAGACGGCGAGTTCTGCATCGCGAAGTCGGAGCTGCTGCATCAGGGGATGTAGCTCGGCAACGATGACGCATGTCGAACCCTCCTTCTCCGACGGCTGGGTTTTCAGCTTTAGAGGCTCGGCAATCGCCGCGGGTGGGGCGTGGGATCATGGCAGGAAGTCGGAGCTGCTCTTCGCGGGGCCATTGAGCTCGGCAACGATGACTTGCTGCAGCCTACTGCTTCGGGCCCGTTGGACTGACATCTTATGATGGGTTGTCGGTGTTTTGCCATGGGAAGTCGGAGCTGCTAGCTGCTTTGCAACTATGCTCGGCAACGATGACTCATGGTAGTGTGTACTCTGTCGCGTTGTGTGGGTGGGTAACCTGTCGTGGTGTTTGGCGCCACGCTTGGCTACCTTTTGCTTATATATAAACTTCATTCGTCTTAATTGAAAGGTAAAGCTCTTGCCATTGTTTCAAAAAAAAAGTAGAGCCAGCAAAGAGATGGAGTCCAAACAGGGACGCAGGTACTAAAAATTGCATTTTTTTTGCATATCCTGCATGAATCATGAGTCTTATTAACAATGTCTACATCTGTAGGTACCCTTGTAACAAAAGCCATGACGTCGGTAACAAAAGAAGTTAGCCAAGATTTCCTTGTGAACAAGGTTCTACCCGCAATCAAAGCAAAGTGGCATGCAGAAGAGAAAGGAATGCCCATATACATACAGCAAGACAATGCTAAGACTCACATTGATGTGAATGACCCTGCATTTGTTCAGGCCGCCCAAGCAGATGGTTGGGACATTAGGCTCACATGCCAACCTCCCAATTCTCCTGACCTTAATGTATTGGATCTCGGTTTTTTTTGCAGCGATTCAGGCACTGTTTGAAAAGGGAACACCAAACAACATTAACGACATTGTGGCAAAGGTTGATAAGGCGTATCAGGACTATCCTGTGCAAAGGGCCAACCGTATTTTTCTAACCCAGCAGGGTTGCATGATGGAGATCATGAAGCACAATGGAGGCCAGCACTACAACATCCCTCACATGAAGAAGAAAACTCTAGAGCTGCAAGGACGTCTTCCAACTACTCTGAGTTGCCCTTTGCAACTTCACAATCAAGCCATGCAGTTCGTCGCTAGTTAGAATTAGAAGTCACGTATGATGCTTTTTTTTTGTCGCTTTGGTTCGAGTAATGGAAACTGCAAGCAATGGCCCTGTTTGCTGGTATGAAACTTGGCTGAAAAACACTGTTCCGACTGAATTGTTGTAAGAGAAAAACATTGTTCGGTTGGTTTGATGAACAGTAAATTGAGATGGGGAGCAGCCGGCTGGCTGGTCAAACCAGACCAGCGAACTGCCCCAATATTATCCCTTGTTTTTCAAATGCAATTCATCTTGAACATGAAAATTTTCATCCATTAGCTAACAGAACTTACAGTACTGCTAAACTCAACACTAAAATTGCTCCAACTAATACTAGGACTAGTACAAGGAAGGGAAAATAATCTTGAACATGGACGTCTTAGTTTCTTCAAGCTTCTCAGCGTCCAGATCTCTATCTGGAATCTTTGGCAATCCATTAGAAACATTACAGTATCCACGAGGCCACGACCAATCCAAAGCAGGGTTGCTGCAGCATCATTGACGTCCTCCTCATGGCATCCATACAAGAGAGGCAATAACACAGGGAACATCAAACTAGAGGCTTCATGATTCACCTTGAAACTTGTTAACATCAGTTGAAGCCAGCTTCACTAGGGCATACACGGCGTCAGGTTCGTCGACTTCGGCGTCAGGTTCGCCGACTTCGGCGATGTCCATCTGGGAGTCCGGCACCTCAGTCTCACCTGCAAAAGTATCCATCACGAACTGCACCTCGCTGTCGGCCATGGGGTCTTCATCTTCGTCGGTAGAATCTGGTGCCCAGTTGACACCACGCACGTAATGGATCGCATCGTCGTCGTCCTGGCGATCCATCGCATGCAGGCATGCAGCAGCGTGGCGGCGTGGCGGTGGAGCCACTGGGCGTCGCGGCGGCGTGGATCGACTCGGCGGCGTGGAGGCGTGGTGTGCTGGACACTTTCACGAAGGCTAACGGGAGGGAACGGAGGCGGTATTTGAAGCAACATGAGTACGGCGCCGCATCAATTGCCGCGTTTCGTACGAGGAGCCTCGAGCGCCTAGGGACCAGGTCCGTAGCTTAAACGACGCCGACTCTTGGAAAACTTTTTTTTCTTCTCAGATGACTCCGATAAATGGACGGATCTGAGGCACCGTTCGCTGGTCTTAAAATCCTCGTTTTGTTTTTTTTTCCAACTTGAAATAGTATTTTTCTCTCATAACAATTTAGTTGGAACAGTGTTTTTATCTTGTTTTTTCAACTAAATTTAGCCAAGCGAACGGGGCATAAGCTTTCAAATCTCTTTTTATTGGCTCCCCTACGTTAATTTTGGTATTTCTATCTCTTCTCATATTATTAGTTTGGCTTAGGACTTCACAATACACTAGTGTCTTTAGAGGTCTCCTTTGGACATGGCCAAACCACCTCAACTGATGTTGGACAAGTTTTTCTTCAATTGGTGCTAGCTCTAGACGATCACGTATATCATCGTTCCGAACTCGATCCATTCTGACCGTAAATCCATCGCAACATACGCATTTCTGCAACACTCAGTTGTTGAACATGTCGAATCTTTGTATGCCAACATTCTGCTCCATACAACATAGCCGGTCTAATCGCCGTTCTATAGAACTTGCCTTTTAACTTTTGTGGTACCCTCGTCACACAGAATGCCAGAAGCTTATCGTCACTTGATCCACCCTGCTTTGATTCTATGGCTAACGTCCGTATCAATATCTACATCCCTCTGTAGCATCAATCCCAGATACCGAAAGGTATCCTTCTTAGGCACTACTTGACCTTCCAAACTCACATCTCCCTCCTCATGTACAACTCCGTCAAAATCACATCTCATATATTCGGTTTTAGTTCTGCTCAATCTAAAACTTTTAGACTCAAGAGTCTATCGTCGTAACTCTAGTTTTCTATTTACTTCCGCCTGGCTTTCGTCCACTAACACTACGTCATCAGCGAACAACATACACAAGGGATATCCTCTTATACGTTCCTGATAACCTCATCCATTACCAAGGCAAAAAGATACGGGCTTAAAGCCGATCTTTGATGAAGTCCAATTTTAATCGGGAACTAATCTATGTTGTCATCGTTTGTTCGAACACTAGTCACAAAAGAAATACAGAAAAATGCAAATAGAATTAAGAAACGATGTATCTGTATGTAAACAATACACATCCTATTGAGACATCTAAACATACATGTTAAATCGGTTCATGGAAATAATAACTACAAAGGATCATCTCGAAGAAAGCATAGGACGTCCAATGTAGTATATCCTGTATCCATATATCCATGTCCATTAGCAGTAATCTCCTCTCTATGTCCATTGTCCAGCCTGTAAGGATGTAAGCAGGCACCGACTCCTAGTTGACTTGCTAGAAAATTTCGAAAGAAAAAAGAGTGAATACAGTACAGTCAAATAATAGGCATATATATGATATGCACGGAGCGGCGTACGCATGCAGAACCGGATCAGCCGGTAATTGGTGATAAAACTAACCCACGGTCGACGGTAAAAAGCGCCAGATGGCATAACGTTGTTGGCGGAGGCCGTTTTTAGTTTTATTCACGGTTGAAGATCATCTAACTTATTTAGAGCAACTCCAAGAGATAATGGAAATTTAGCTCTCTAAACTGGCTTTGTAAAATAATATAAACTCTTAAAATAGATACGGTTCGCAACAGACTCGCGAGATTAGACTCTCTATTTTTTTTTTAAAGTGACCACGTCATCACTAATTCAATCAATTTTGGTCAAATCCGTCACTCTTTTTATCCTTCAAAACAACACGATAAGTAATTTGTGTTGCGTTCTTCATCACCATCACCAGATGCCAAGACATGCATGATACGAGCAATAGAGCGGTCACCTGTGCCGCGCTTGATTGCTTTTGATTGGACACGTGAGTGATGAACGGTGCAGCAAAATTTAATTGTCCCTGTCAGCCGAGTGGAGTTACAGAGGGAGGGGAAAAGGAGGCCACGAGGGCGTGAGAAATGGCCGGACAAGACGTATGGCTAGCGAAGCCCGCTGGCTTAATTTGCCGACCGGAAAAAACGGGATAGCTAGTATGGCATCTTACAAATGCTGATAGCGAGTCTCTTGGATCCTCTTTTTTCTTAATTTTGCTAATGACGAGTGAGATACAATGTCTCTTGGAGTTGCTCTTACGTCACCACTTTAGCCCACCTGTCCTCACATCTCTGCTGTCTGCAATTCCTCTTGACACAAATCGGTACTAACATAGCAGTAGTTTGAATTTACACTAGGAACATTTACTTAGCCAACTCTACACGGAAACTGAAGTACTGTCCAAAGTTCACTTCACTAATAACAGCTACTTGTATTCAATCTTTTCTTATCCAAATCCTCTCCTTTGCAACCCTGACGTTTTCCTGCAGATCGATATACTTCTCAACTGAGGTTTCTGAGAAGGCTTTGAGCTTTTCTATGAATCTCAACAGACTCGGGTGCAGATCAGTCGGGCCATGACTTGCTCCCCCTGCTTCGTCATTTGGCACCTTCTCTTTGTGAGGAATGGAGCGGCTTATGTCTGCAATGGGACCTTTGATGGCTTCTTCTAAGTCCGCGGTTGGTAAATCATCCAGAAGCTTTATCCACATCTCGCAGGTTGTGAAGATTGGCGCGACAGCAGTCTCCGTTAGCGAAGCATCAACGGTGTTCCGGTTCCTGGAGACCTTCCTCCTCTTCAGGGGTTTCATGCATTTGTGCAACCACAGGTTTAGGCTGCAGAGGTACGCCTTGTGGGATGCCATCCAGTTCTGGAAGTTGGAACATAGTTTTCTCAGCTCAACCGAGAGGAGAAACCCGGCCTGGCGTTGAGATTCTGACTGAAATGATATTTTCAGGTCGCAGCTTCTGGATGCTAACTTGATTATCACACATTGGCACTGATGGCACTCAAGCATTGTAGCCCACATCCTAGTGAAACTGCAGGGAGAAGAGATTCTCTATCAGATGAGCACAGCAATCAGTCAGTATATAAACATATAAATCATGCACATTGCCTATTGCGATAGTGCACATTCTTTTAAGATAATATGACACATATCTTGTTATGACGACTAACACATCTATATGTCATGTTATAATGCACAGGAACAGCATCTTTTTGCATACACCGATAGACAATGAGACAGACAAGAGACATACCATCCAATTAGTTCATCCAGCTGTGGTTGAAGATATTTATCCCTTACATCTTCTATGTTCTTAGAAATGAAGCCTATTTTGTGAACAGCCACTAGAACTCTGGAATGCAAGCCCTTCATAGAAGCACGGGTAAAATCAATATCAATTTGATTTCCCCCTCTTGATTCCTGGTGTCTCAGTTTCTTGCATCTCTCATCATACCTCCTGCAGATGGCGCCGCTAGCCTGAAAGCAGAACAAGACAGATTACTTCTAGGAATCTCAAACTCTGATTCTGGAACACATATAAAATTGATTAATACTGTACAACATCCAGAAAGGAGCTACTACCTTAACTTCATCATAAAGTTTGCTCTCCCATGCATACAACCTATCAAGTGTGGAGATATGGCTGCCAGCATTAATCCCAAGAGAAATTCTAGATGGTGACAATTGTGAAGACACTGATCTATGCCAGGTAAGGTACTTCATCACGGCTTGAGGAGGGGCTGCATTAAACCATGGTGGATCAGATTATTTGTACAGTTGGAAGGCCAAGTATTCTATTCAACAGTAGAAACCGAAATGCTAATAGCTGAAATAAATGTAGAATAATATCACATTACAATTACTCCCTAAAAGAAACCTTTTGCATCTATATTTGTAACACAGGAATAGCAAAAGCCTTCGTTGAAGGGGGGAAAAGTCAAACTAATAGTTTCAGGCAAAATTAACTTACATTCAGGAACAGTGACATCCTCTCTACAGCAAGCAAACAGTGTTGCCAGAAAACTTGTTGGCTTTGATCCATGTGCTGCAGAAATTTATTTTTTAGTTTAATATTAATTCTATCACAGGGGGTAAGAGAAACTTGGAAAAATGGTCATAACCAGAAAGCTATTCACTTGATAGCTAACCTATTTCTTCAGGTAGTAGAGGGCGGAACTGGATTTTATCTTCCTCAAGAATTCTTGGGACTTCTTTTCCAGAATTGCATGCCCAAAAGAATAATATCTCAATCTCTTTCATGCATGTATTTAAATCTTTTACCACGTTACCTACATCAGTGGAAGGTTTCTTCGACCTCCCAATCACTGTCCTCTTATTTTTGGAGTCGTCACTACAAGAATTAGTACTTTGTGAAGCAATATTTTCTGAAGCGTGTTGTGAAGGTGAGTGAGTATTATCAACAAGCACATCATTCCGGTTCTTGAACACGGGCGCCCTAGTTTCAGTGGATGGATTGTCCAAGTCATCTTCTAGCTCTGCAAAATCATCATCTCCCTCGCTGTGCTCAGGGATCCCTTCCTCACGGAGGCTCCTTAAACCATCAGCATTTTCAAAATTCTGACTGACCTCTCTAGCAGCAGGGAATGAAGATTGAGCGGTTACTTCTGCGGGTGCTGTCATGGAGTTCCTCCTAGCATTCATATGATTGACATGCAAAAGAGGTGGCGAAACATTTGGGATTGACTCTTTCAGCACTTCAGGTTCAAAACATTTCCTCAGAAGAGAAGTGGTTTCTCTCAGCGACAGAATATAAGCGCGGTGAGAAGCTGCAAGTGCACATCTTCCATCTAACGCTTCTCTAACAAAACGCTTCCTCTCCTGGCATAGCACAAGGACCTTGTCATCTTCGAGCTTAGAAGGCGCCACCCCCATTTTTGAAGAGCAACAGCACTCAGAGCCTCACGAACAATACTTGGTCATGCCAATTTGAGGCCATCAACGAACGATTTGCAAGTGATAGTGTCTGTGTGATGTGGCTTTTTGTCTCTGATGCTGAAAGACTGCAATAGTTTGGAATCTTCCCAGTTAGACCATATACTAAATTTATAACGATCTGAATTTTCTTCTTAATAAGATAAGAAGAAACAAAAAAGCATTCACCCCAAGCGGATCACTTCACCTTCACCAATCCATTCCATTTTACTATAGTTGCATCCAGTAACTACTTTTCATAATTTTTACAGCAAAGGCACAAAACCGGAAACCATCTTTCCATAAAAGAATATCAGACATAAAGTTAGCTGTCCACATTTAAGTTGTAGTATAGCAAACTGTCCGATTGAAAATGGGCATTGTCGGTGGTGAAAAAAGGTTTCCTTTAAGAAATTTGTTTTGTTTTGTCAAGGTTCGATAGATGTAATACAACCAAAAAAAACTTGCATCACTAAACATCATCATGATATGTGCATGATAACATGACTATAGCAATAGCCTATAGGTGCCTAGGGTTGTTGATGGAATTCTGTACCAAATCAGCCCAAAAACGACACTATTGCCTGCTCTAATGAAAAGAAAAGCAGACCATTTACATAATTACATTGCCGGCTACCAAATTCGACCAAGCTTACTCTCCATGAGGTGTAAACCTGTAGTTGTCGTTTGCGTGGAGAGAAGATGCACATCACATCACTCATGATCAAATCGACGGCCAGACGGCCAGTAGTGTAAGCACACGCAGTTCACCCAAAACAATTTTTCGGAGATAAATTAAAAATCACCTTGTTTCTACAGCGACTTGGACTCTTGGAGCGCGAAGGGCGCCAAATCCCCACGGGGGCACGGGGCCGTGCCGTCGTCTCCGTTCCCGATCGACTGCTCACCGCCGCCGCCCCTGTGAGAAGCGAAAAGACGCGCCGCTCGGCTCGCACAGGCAAAGCAGGGGACGCGGAAGTGGAAAGGTGGCACCACCGCCACGCGCGGAGTGCGAGGGCAGGGAAGGCGCCACGCCATTGCCGTGGGCTACGGAGAGAGCAAAGCGCCGACGGCGATCCGTCCGCGTCCCTCTCCATGAAATCAATCGGCCATGGCGGAGTAACGTGCAGACGTCAGACGTGCCTGTGCGTGGCACGGGGGCCTATCCTCCCGGTGGGCCCCGCCGTCCGAGTGACGTGATGTAGAGGCAGATCGCATTTGAGAGGCCCATTCGAGTGGAAACGGCTCGGCCCATTGGAAAAGACGAGGGCCCGCCTGAACCCGCTCCCATTTCAAGATGGACCTCTCGCTCTCTTTCCCGTGTTGCGCATGCGCTCCGCTGGTGGTCACCATTTTCCTTAACAAACCAAACCAGCAGAGGGGCAGCTGTTAATCGCAATTAGTGCGCGCTAATCAAATGCTCCTCTGCCCTCCCGACCGTTGCTACCCCATCAACCATAATCCCACACCGCCCTGCCGCGGCCGCCGGCTCCACTCCACTCTACTCGATTCGCCTCGCCTGAGATTCTTGCAGGTTTGCCCCCACCCCTCCTCCTCCTCTACTCGATCCGTCAATCCAATTACCGCTGGAGTTTAGTTTCGGTACGAGTTGCTGCAGAGTGGTTCGAATTCCGCGTCGGGTTTTGGGAGATCGACGCGCTGGGGCGTGCAGGATCGGAAGGGCGTCCGTGGGTCGGCGGCGGCTCCGGGATCGAGGATCGACGGGGAGTGGTTTTGCGAGGCGAATTTCCGTTGGGGTTTAGTTTTGGAGGTTCGGTTGTCGCTCCTGGTTATGGATTGAGAGGGGTTGTGTTGGGTTTTTGGGCGATTCGGTGCCCTGGGTTCGAGGATCGAACAAGTATTGTTGCCTTTTCTAGTGTCCTTGTGCCCTTGCGTGTAGCCTGTTTGACTGATTTCCTATTAGAAGTAGGCATGAGCATGTATGCGCTTCGGTTGGGAGTTCGATTCCTTGCCAAGGATACGGGGAACTATGCCCCTGTTAATATTTTTGTTTACTTTTCGGATAATTCGTGAACAAAGGATTTGTTGTCTTGCCTTGTTATTCAGCTATGCAAATTACGATCTAATGTGTCTCATGGTTAGTTCTTTGCTGATTACAATATGCAACCCATGCAGGGACTAGTTTGTGGGGGAATCCCGAATCAAGGAACCTGTGAATCCTCGACACTTCTGAAACATGAGAAGATTCTTTTTCTTTGGGTCCCCTGCTGCAACCCGGGTGGTGAGGGAAATGAGCAACCGATCAGTGATAATAAGACTAGTAGACATAAAAAGACAGATGAGGGAAAGGACAGTTCCGGTTCCTGCAGCACAAGATTGTCGAGATCCAGAAGCCGTCGTCAGAAGCGGAGCAAGGAGGAACCAGCTAATCCCAAGCAACTCAGGAGGTCCATGTCGTTCTCATCCCCGGCCAGAAACAGTTGTGTGGATGAACGATGCTTTAGCTTCTCGGGTGATGTTCCATGCTCTTTGTATGATGAATCTGATGCACCCCACCATGCCAAAGATGTCGTGTAAGTGGTCATGTTACCTGATAATTACTGTCCGTACTACTTACAATACAAGATGTTTACTTTTGATTGAAATGATAGTAGAGTATTGGCTATTAGCCCCTGTTGCCTATTTGCCATTTGATCCGTGTTAAAAAAAAATCTAGAGAAAAGAGAAATGCGTCTAAAAATAAGAAAGGAAATAGCAAATACATCGTGATATGTGAATCTGCAAACTCTACTCATTTTAGCTATTATTCTGAATGCTCATTTATTTTTTGCAAAGGAGGCCGTCTTTATGATTGTTCAGTTTCAGTGCACATGCAGATTTTCTCTGGCATCTATGAATGATTTATACTGGGTTTGATTGCATACAAGTTATGTTCTTCCATTTTTCACTCAAATATATATTCTTGTGATTGACTTCAAAGGTGGTTCAAGTAGGTTCCATGGTGTCCTGTGACACCAATGTCTATAGAAATAGATGCTTTATATTTTTCGTTAGATAGATGACACCATGATGCAATGGAGATTGCACAAGTAGTTCTTCAGTTTAGATCCACCCTTGTTTAGTTCCTCTTTACTACTAGCGTTTTTGTGGTTGGAAGCCCAACTATAAAATCCATACTGATGTCATCCCATTTCCAGCTTGGGATAGACAGTGGCTGCAGTAGTCCAGCTGGCTTCAAATGGATGGCTTTGACCCGACAGCAATTATTGCATCTAGCAACAAATGCTGTCCACCAAAAGCGTGTTTTCAGGTCTTGGTACATTTTACTGCTACCTGGGTGAATGGACAAATTGGAAGAGTGTGCTTCCTCTAGAATTTGGTTTCTCAATTCACTATCTTTCAGCACTACGAGTCGATCCTTAAACCACAGCACACCCCTCACATCTAGCCGAAAATGCTTGGTTTCTTCCTCTTTCATCTTGCTTTTGATATGGAATATACCCACGTTGGTCTTTTGGAGCTCAATGATTTTAGACTCAAGAGAGCAACTAACGGTGATATTGTGTAAGACTGCCAGATGCAATAAGTTGAAACCATCTTCCAACAAAGGATTACACTGATACTTCCGGCTTAAGGCGTCATATCTGAAAAATGATTTTAACAGTATATCTTAACTTGCAGTCCCGACATGTGGTCGCCAGAAGGGAATCCGTTCTTGAGAGAATATGCAATAAAGACCCCAAAAGGTCATTCTGCCATGGAAAATGATCCTCCTCGTTCAAAATGCTGTTCATGCTCAGCTGGGCACTCTCCTATTGCTATACAATGCAGATCAACAAGACTAAGCAATTTATTAAACAAGAATGAAGTACTAGATCGGTACATTGATAGAGGGCATGAAGATGCAATCGTAAATGAGAAACAGAAGCAGGGCACCCCTGTCACATCTATGGTTTCTAATTTGGGAAGGCCACCTCGACCCCAGTCTACAGTACCATCCATACCAAAATCAATGAAAGAGAAAACAGAGAGCTACCCAGAGACGCCTTCCTTTGGCGACTTGCTCAAGAGGTCACAGGAGATACCCACAAGATGACAACTATGTGCAGTGCATTTAGACGCCACATAAGCATGTCAGAAGCTTCTGAAAGAGAAAGTTCAACATCTGTTGGAGATATTTATGAAGATTTGCAAGATGTGAGACTTCCAAATGTTGTCTGCCCCTCCACTTGTCCTACTTCAGGTATGACTTCACGTTGCTCCTATCATTGTAGGGTCATGCTTTTGTGATGCTTCTCAATATTTTTATGATGATGATATATATATATATATATATATATATATATATATATATATATATATATATATATATATATATATATATATATTTGCATCAGCGGAAGACGAAACCGATGACATGCTTCTTCAAAGAGCTAAAGAAGTTGAGTCAAGGTTTATTATTCCTTGTGGAGATGAATATGAATTCAGCATGCTCAGGGATAAACCATTGACCTCAAATGACATGTTTCAGTTGATCCAGCAATTGACTGAAGATAGGAAACAATTAGCACATGAATTGTCTTCAGAGATCAAGGCACGTGTTACAGAAAGGTTTGCTGCAAAAGAGCAATGCAAACAAACAAAGAAAGAATTGGACACCAGAACTAGGAGACTGGAGAAGGAGAAGAGTGAAGTACAACCTGTTAGCTAATCTACTGCTACCTTGTATGAACACAGCAGAGGAAGGCGGCGCCGACTTAGCCGCCTGCTGTGTGTGAACACAGCAAGGGAAGGCGGCGCCGACTTTGCCCCCTATTTGTGATCTGATACAAGAGCAGCCGCAGTGCGCGCCAAGACGCACCTCACCTGCAAAGATCAGAGGAACAAGGCGTTGCCGCGCAGTAGTCACCCACAGGGTTATCTAGTTATCGTGCCAAATGGACGCTGCACATGGACTAGATAGTTAGAGTTGTATAAATAGACATGTATGACAACTCAGTAAAGAGAGTTTAGATTTGCCATCACACATCGGCCAACGCTGTTGTCTTGTATTGTGCGTGCTTGCTCTGTTCTCCCTTCTTCTCCCAACTCCGTCCGTAGTGTGTGGGTACGGACAACGCCGGTACGTGGTCTACACGGCTAGTGGGTGCTCGGCAACACTAGCGCGTGCTCGGCGAGACCGTCAAGTGCTCCACTCGCCTGAGCCGGTGCTCGGCAAGATCGGCTAGAGTAGTTCACTATCGTGAGCCGGTGATCCTGTGAGACCAACGAGTGGTCTGGAGGCCATCTCGGTGGTCTGGAGGCTAACTGTGGGCCAACAAGTGGTATCGGAGCCGTACAAGCGCCGTCGTCATTCTAACCGATGGCGATGACAGACGGTTCGGAGTTGGGCGATGGCAGTGGCACTGTCGTGGCTGCCCAGCCACTACCGGATGTAGTTGTTCACACGGTGCGGGAGGTAAGCGGCACCACTTGGCCGACGCTGACTCGCACTAACTATGGAGAGTGGTCGGTGACCATGAAGGTCAAGCTCAAAGCCCGACGGCTCTGGAATGCTGTTGACAAGGGCACCGACGTGGAAGAAGACGACATGTCGGCGTTGGAGGCTATCCTCACGCTTGCATACCGTGAGTCTGAGGAGCCGTTGGGGACGAAAAAGCTCAATAAGGAGGCGTGGGAGGCCATTGCGGCGATGCGTGTCGGTTCCGACCAGCGCAAAGAAGGTGACGGCCCGGCTTAAGGCGGAGTATGCAAACCTCAAGTTCAAGGATGGTGAAACAAAGGAGGACTTTTCCCTCCGCTTTGCACGCCATCGCCAAAAGTCAAGAGCCACGACGTCACCATCGACGAAGAGGAGGCGGTCTCCAAGTTCCTCAACTCCGTGCCGGCGAAGTACATCTAGATCGCTCTCTCCATAGAGACGATCTTGGACTTGTCCACCCTCACCATTGAGGATGTGGCGAGGCCGTCTTGAGCGGCAGGGACGAGTGCACCGGGCGAAGCGACAACAACGGCGAGGACGGCGGAAAACTCCTGGCGACGGAAGAGGAGTGGGGCTGCTCGGCGAAACTCCGGAAGGCGAGCTTCCTCCGGTCAGCGGTGGCAAGGGCAAGCACCGAGACAGGGCTTCTTCGGAGAAGAAGCACATCGACTCCAACGCCTGTCGGTGTTGCGGGAAGATGGGCCATTGGGCACGGGAGTGCCCAAATCGCAAGGAGAAGAAGGCTCAGGCTCACCTGGCGAAAGCCGACGATGAGGATGAGGCCACTATCCTTATGGCGACATTCTGTGCACAGCACGACGTTGAGGCCATGGAGAGGGAAGAGGCGACAACGGTGGAAGGATCTAGCAAGACCCTGAAGACCGTCAACCTCGACGAACCACGTGCCCAAGTCCATCTCGGACGTGTGGGCGCCAACCAGGAGCAGCGGTGGTATCTGGACTCTGGTGCCAGTAACCACATGACGGGCTCCAAGGACTCCTTCTCCGAGCTCGACGGCGATGTTACCGGTACGGTGAAGTTTGGTGACGGCTCAAGGGTGGCTATCCAAGGGCGCGACACCATCATCTTCGGATGCCGAGCACGGGAGCACACGCGCTAACGGATGTATACTACATCCCGCAACACGCGTTCAAAATCATCATCGGATTGGTCACCGGATGAGCGCGCAGCGAGGTTCGATCAAGGACGGCGTTTTGAGGATCGGGGAGACGGGAGCGGCGACTTCTCACCAAGGTGAAGAGGTCCTGAATCGGTTGTACCGCCGACCAAGGTAGAGCAGCCGGTTTGCTGGCGGCAAGGCACTCGAGGAACCGTGGATGTGGCATGCCCGGTTCGGACATCTCAGCTTCGACGCGCTTGGTCGGCTGAGGAACATGGTCCGAGGGCTACCCCACATCAAGCACGGAGGCGAGCTATGTGACAGCTGCCTGGCTAGAAAGCAGAGGAGGCTACCTTTCCCAAAGGCGGCCAAGTATCGCGCGAAGGAAGCTCTCGAGCTAGTTCACGGCGACCTCTGCGGGCCGATCACGCCTGCTACATGCGGTGGTCGGCGGTACTTCCTCCTACTCGTGGACGATTGCAGTCGCTACATGTGGCTGCAACTCCTGACGAGCAAGGACGAAGCGGCGGTGGCGATCAAGAAGTTTAAGACGCGCGTGGAGGCCGAAAGCGGCAAGAAGCTCCGCGTACTGAGGACTGATCGGGGTGGTGAATTCACTTCGATGGAGTTTGCTACGTACTGCGCGGATCAGGGTGTGGGACAACATCACACCATGCCGTACTCGCCACAACAGAATGGCGTGGTGGAGCGACGGAACCAGACAGTGGTCGGCATGGCCCGATCCATGATGAAGGCCAAAGGGATGCCAGCAAAGCTCTGGGGAGAAGCGGTGACCACGGCGGTGTTCATCCTCAACCGCGCTCCAACCAAGGCCCTAACGGGTAAGACATCGTTCGAAGCTTGGTACGGGAGTAAGCCGAACATGTCATTCCTCCGGACATTCGGTTGCATCGGCCACGTCAGGAAGACGAAGCCGAACCTCACCAAGCTGGAGGACAGGAGCACAACCATGGTGTTCCTGGGCTACGCGGAGGGTACCAAGGCGTACCGGCTCTATGACCCACGCGGAGACAAGGTGACTGTCTCACGCGACATTGTGTTCAACGAGGAGGCGGCTTGGGACTGGAACAGTCCGAGCACGGGGGAAGCAGGAGGCTTCCCCAACACCTTCGTCGTCGAGCACTTGGTCATCCACGACGGTGGAGACGCTGCGGAACAGGTGCCACGCACTCCGGGAGGAGCGCCGAGCATTCCGGCGGTAGAGTCGAGCACTTCTGGGGCAGTACCGAGCACTTCAGGAGGGATGCCGAGCACTCCGGGAGGAGTGTCGAGCACTTTTGGAGGGATGCCGAGCACGCCAGGAGTGGAGCCAGGAGGTTCTGCAGTGGTGGCGACCACTTCAGGACGGGTGCCGAGTACTCCCGTGGCGGAGCCAAGACGTCTTACTGTGGTTCCGACCACTCCAAGACTGAGGCTAGGCACTCCTATAGTGTGGCCGAACACTGCAGGAGTTATGACGAGCAGTCCAGAAGCAGTGTCGAGCACTTCGGGTACTATGTAGGGCACTCCAGCGGAAGAAGGAACTCCATCAACCCCGATCGAGTTCACCTCACCTCCAAGTGACATCACTGAGTTCGTGGACGCCTACCACGAAGGTGAGGAGTTGAGGTTCCGTAGGCTGGACGACATCGTCGGCGGCATAGGTCCCTCAGGTCTGGCGGGCAGGCTGCTCAACGACGCAGAACTGCTACTCGTCAGTACAGAGGAACCACCCACGTTCGCGCTAGCCGAGCGCGATGGAAACTAGCGACGGGCGATGCTGGAAGAGATGAAGGCGATCGAGGAAAACGAGACTTGGCAGCTCGTCGATCCACCTCCAGGATGCCGTCCGATCAGCCTGAAGTGGGTGTACAAAGTCAAAAAGGGACGAGCTCGGCGCCATCATCAAGCACAAGGCGCGCCTTGTTGCCCGAAGCTTTGTCCAGCGCGAGGGCATCGACTTTGAGGAGGTCTTTGCGCCAGTAGCGCGCATGGAGTCGGTCCGTTTGCTACTTGCTTTGGCGGCAGCAAAAGACTGGCGCGTCCATCACTTGGACGTTAAATCGGCCTTCCTCAACGGCGAGCTGGCGGAAACGGTCTTCGTCAGGCAACCTCCAGGGTTCGCCGTCAAGGGAGAGGAGCACAGGGTGCTCCAACTGCACAAGGCGCTCTACGGGCTGCGGCAAGCCCCTCGAGCATGGAACGCCAAGCTTGACGCCACGCTGGGCGAGCTTGGGTTTCAAAGGTGCGCAACCGAGCACGCGCTCTACACGCGACGACGGGGGAAGGAAGAGCTCGTGGTCGGCTTGTATGTGGATGACTTAATCGTCACCGGCGCACGCACGGAGGATATCAATAGTTTCAAGCGAGAGATGGTAGCTCGTTTCCGAATGAGCGATCTCGGCGCTCTCTCCTACTACCTCGGCATCGAGGTGAGACAGGGGAAGGAGGAACTCACGCTCGGGCAAAGCGCGTATGCCTCCAAGCTGTTGGAGAGGAGCGGCATGGTGGAGTGTAAGCCATGCGTGACTCCGATGGAGGAGCGACTGAAGCTGACGAAGGCCAACACTGCGGCGAAAGTGGATGCAACACTCTACCGGAGCATCGTCGGCGGTCTGCGCTATCTAGTCCACACGAGGTCGGACATTGCGTTCGCCGTGGGCTACGTCAGTCGCTTCATGGAGGATCCCAGAGAGGATCACTGGGCTGCGGTGAAGTGGCTACTACGCTACGTCAAGGGGACGGTGAATCATGGAATCATCTTCCCAAAGACCGGCGGGAGTAGGCTGCAGCTCACGGTATTCAGCGATGCAGACATGGCGGGGGACATCGACGGACGACGGAGCCCCTCTGGCGTGCTCGTCTTCCTCGGATCAGCCCCAATTTCATGGCTATCGCTGAAACAGAAGATGGTGGCGCTATCTACGTGCGAGACAGAGTACGTAGCGGCGGCCACAGCGGCGTGCCAAGTTGTGTGGCTACGCCGGCTGCTGGGCGAGCTGACCGGCATGGAAGCTCACCCACCAGCACTGATGGTGGACAACCAGCCCGCCATCGCCTTCGCGAAGAATCCGGTTCTGCACGACCGGAGTAAACACATCGACGTAAAGTTTCACTTCCTCAGGGACTGTGTTGATGGAGGGCAAATCGTCATCGAGTTTGTCGAAACTGCTCGGCAGCTCGCAGATGTCCTCACCAAGCCGCTCGGACGACTTCGACTCACGGAGCTGAAGGAGATGATCGGCATGGAGGGGGTACAAGGGTTAGCAGTAGGATTAGGGGAAGATTGTTAGCTAATCTACTGCCACCTTGTATGAACACAGCAGAGGAAGGCGGCGCTGACTTAGCCGCCTGCTGTGTGTGAACACAGCAAGGGAAGGCGGCGCCGACTTTGCCCCTGCTGTGATACAGTAGCCGCTGCAGGTGCAGGCGCCGCACGGCTCACCTGCAGCACTGTAGGAACAGGCAGTGGCCGGCGCAGAGTCAGCCCTGTCAGGTTATCTAGTTACTGTGCCAGCATGAGTGCTGCACATGGACTAGATAGTTAGAGTTGTATAAATAGACATGTATGGCAACTAAGTAAAGAGAGCTCAGATTTGCCATCACACAGATATGGCCTCGGCCAACGCTGTTGTCTTGTATTGTGCGTGCTTGCTCTGTTCTCCCTTCTTCTCCCAACTCCGTCCGTAGTGTGTGGGTACGGACAACGCCGGTACGTGGTCTGCACGGCTAGTGGGTGCTCGGCAACACTAGCGCGTGTTCAGCGAGACCGTCAAGTGCTCCACTCGCCTGAGCCGGTGCTCGACAAGATCGGCTAGAGTGGTTCACTATCGTGAGCCGGTGATCCTGTGAGACCAACGAGTGGTCTGGAGGCCATCTCGGTGGTCTGGAGGCTAACTGTGGGCCAGCACAAACTACACTGGAGAGAGAGATGGACAGAAGGTCAGACGATTGGTCTATCAGGCTATCAAGATTTCAATCTGAAGAAGAGAGACTACATGAACGGGTGAGAGAACTTGCAGAGCAGAATGTGTCATTTCAGAGAGAAGTTACTTTTCTTGAAGCAAATAAGGCTGAGGCTTCAACGAAAGTTGCAAGTTTGGAAACGCAAAACAGCAAACTAAATGAAAATCTAGAGAAACTTAGAAATGAGCATGAGTGGAATGGAATGGAATTTAGTTCAATTCCACTCCAATCTACTTCAAAACATGTGGATTGAGATGAATACATGCGCATCCAAACAAGGCCTAAGTAGGGCATACAACTTCACCAGAAGTCCAGACCATATGCTATGTGCAAATCCATTTGCGTTTAGACATCAGTGGGCTGTCAATCAATACTGTGTTGTTTTAAAGACCAATCAATAGTGCTGTGATTGTGTTATGGTACCAGCCGAAATGGCATGCTTCTTCAGACTGGTAGTATAGTAACTTGTCAGCTGGTAAATGTTGTTTCATATCAGAATGGCAGATGATGTTTATATATGCTAGAAGATAGTTTTGTTGCGGTATTTTCCTCAAGTACTCCTGCTGTGTTGTTACATATTTGTTGGTTTCCTCCACTTAACAGGTATCGAAGGATGAGTCAATCAATGAGATCCAACAGGATTTCCAGGAATCTGCAAAGGAGCTGGCTGCTCTCCGTGGAACACTGAAAACAGTAACGGAGGAGAGGGACCTGTCGTGGCAGGAAGCAAAGCAGCTGAGAAGAAACATCAGCATCATGCAGAACGAGGTTGTGTCGCTGAAGAAGAAGATCGAAGCCCTGGACGAAGGAGGGGCAGATCACGATATTGCAGGACAGCATCGACAAGCCGTTCGACATCATCTGCAGCCCAAGGTCGATGAGGGAGTTCGACATGGCGTGAAGACGGCTGCTGTGTCACAGATGAAGTTCGTGTTACAACTGAGACTTTCAGATATGACGTGCTTTTTTTTTTCTCAAAGACAGAGAGATGCTTGTGAATAGTGGCCGTTCATACGCTTCCTACAGTTTCTTCATCCAGTACACCATAGTGGCTTGTTTTGCAACTCACTGCCCGGTTTACGCCATTTGTAAACGTGCATAAATTTGGATGTGCTAAAGAGTAGCTGTTCCCTGCTACTATCTTCTTCTTCTTCTTTTAATACTGTATTGTTATTTGGAGGACTCCCGATTACTATGTGTCAATGAAGCTATAAGATTGTGTCTTATGTTTCTCCATTTCTCCCTGCTCACTTATCTGATGTTCTGAACTATGATGGATTCAGCAGGCACCATTTTTCTCAGTACTTTTTCTGGATTTGGGAACTGGGAGCATTAAGCATATGGATGAAGGAATTTTCGCATCAAGGGCTAGAAGATTAAGATGCATATATGTATTGGAAGTTGTCAATAGATCCACTACGTGTTACGAACAACACATTGTATTCTGTTTCTGTCTGATGTGACAGCATAAGCTTTTTTTCCCCCCGGCCTGTTCCATCTCTTTGATTTATTTCTAGACAAGGACACCGCTGAATGCGTCACATGTGGTCGTATTTATTTCTAAAGCTGTAGACCTTCACTGTCATCGTATTTATTGCTTTGATTTTATTTTATTTATATACAAAGAGGTATGTATATCTGGCAGAGCTAGCATTAGCTACACAAGATACCCGCATCTCCGAGCGTCTTATTGGACGAGTAGATTAGCATGTAAGGTTAGCTTTTCCCAAACGTAGATCAAGGCTTTTATACAGTTATTATTTGATTGTTCTCTTTCCTCGAGAGCCCATCGGGTTGTACACGCCCACAGTAACCCGCTGCTTACATTAATATGAGCTGTCGATTTCAGATGCAAGTTGGAATTAACGAACCTAATTAACTTTTCAGTGACTTTGAGAGGCTGTTTTTTTTTCTCTGGAGATTCTGGAGTGCCAACTACAACCCTGTTTAGTTTTTCTTCTTCAGTTACTGGGTCAGTGCAAATAAACAGTGCTAGTGATAACTGTGGCATCCTTTTTTTCTCTGAAAAACATTCAACCGAATAAATAATCACGTGGACCGATCGGAGTTTTCCTGCAATTATGCATGTCTGGTGTCATGAATCATGTCGTTGTCCTGGAAGTAACATGTTTAGTGGAGAGAGTGAGAGAGACCGAAGGCGAAGCTAGCCATGCATTTATATAGCCTACTTGCATGCATCCCAAAGTCAAACTAAGCGTGAGTCTCTGATAGTGGCATACATAGCCTAATTGGGCACAGGACAGGCACACGTAGTGCAGCTGCAAATTCAGCCGTGTCGTCTGCATCCACCGCTATCCTTGTGCATTTATATATAATAATTTATTTATATAATCCATATAGTAATTGGGATAGACTAGACCCACGGCTGGGTAAAAAAAGTATTGTACGTCTCTATTCATTTTTGTGACGTGGAATATATCTACACTTTTTGTATCGTTGGATGTTTTTTTTTAAGTTCTTATTACATCCATGAGTTTTGATCCAAGTTTGCCTTGTTTTTCAATTTTTAGCTTGTGGATTGTACATGTCATGTCCGTGGGAGATCAAATAGTGATAAATTACCAACTCCAAGTGGTAATCCAAGTTGACTGACAATGATAGCCAGCATAAGGAAAGAAGAGGATGCCTATATAAGAACACGACTTTTCTGCGTTGGGTCATACGGCCTCCCTTAAATAGGCAAACCAAGTCTATTGTATACTTTCTTTTGAAAAAAAGCGTACTATATAGTAAGCTAAAATAATGATATATGAAGGTTAATCTTTAATATGTTTTGTTTTTTAAGTAGACTTCTTCCGGTCCAAAAGAAATCAACTTATACCTATAAAATTGTGCTAAGTGAAAGTATGTTAAATTTGACTAAATTTATAGAAAAAGATATAAATATTTATGATACCAAATTAGTAGCATTAGGTATATATACTATATAATTTTTATAGTGCACTTATTTGGTTCATATATAGATATTAGTACAATTCTCGATGCTAGTGCTAGAAAAACTTGGTTATTTTATGGTGGAGCTTTCACTGCATCCGGCTCTACTCTATTGAGAAGGAGCCAGAGCTGATGCTCCACCAACTCCTTGCATTTGGTAGTTCATTTTCTTATGGAGAGAGAGAAAGAGTTTCTTGCTATAGTAGTAAACTTTCGAGGTCTAGGTACAAAAAAAATGTCTACTTCTGGAAAAATGCTATAGTTATTAAAGTTTGCTCGATCGTCACAATAAATATGTGTGAAGGCAGGGGGTAAGCATGTGAGCAGTTGAAACGAAGAAGAGTCAATCTGATCCGCTCCTCATTTTAGGCTAATTAATGGAATTGACTCAAATTCACATATTCTAGCAGTTTTTTGTACGTCTCTATTCATTTTTGTGATGTGGAATATATATACAGTTTTTGTACCGTTGGATGTTTTTTTTAAAAAAAGTTCTTATTACATCCATGAGTTTTGATCCAAGTTTGCCTTGGTTTTCAATTCTTAGCTGGTGGATTGTACCTGTCATATCAGTAGAAAATCAAATAGTGATGAATTACCAACTCCAAGTGGTAATCCAAGTTGACTGACAATGATAGCATCCATAAGAAAAGAAGAGGATGCCTATATAAGAACACGACTTTTCTCGTTGGGTCATACGGCCTCCCTTAAATAGGCAAACCAAGTGTACTGTATACTTTCTTTCGAAAAAAGCGTACTATATAGTAAGCTAAAATAATGATATATGAAGGTCAGGACAGGATAATCTTTAATATGTTTTGTTTTTTAAGTAGACTTCCTCCGGTCCAAAAGAAATCAACTTATACCTATAAAATTGTGCTAAGTGAAAGTATGTTAAATTTGACTAAATTTATAGAAAAAGATATAAATATTTATGATACCCAATTAGTAGCATCAGGTATATATACTATATAATTTTTATAGTGCACTTATTTGGTTCATATATAGATATTAGTACAATTGTCGATGCTAGTGCTAGAAAAACATGGTTATGTTATGGTGGAGCTTTCACTGCATCCGGCTCTACTCTATTGAGAAGGAGCCAGAGCTGATTCTTCACCGACTCCTTGCATTTGGTAGTTCATTTTCTTATGGAGAGAGAAAAGGAGTTTCTTGCTATAGTAGTAAACTTTTGAGGTCTAGGTACAAAAAATGTCTATTTCTGGCAAAATGCTATAGTTATTAAAGTTTGCTCGATCGTCACATTAAATATGTGTGAAGTCTGGGGGGTAAGCATGGGAGCAGTTGAAACGAAGAAGAGTCGATCTGATCCGCTCCTCATTTTAGGCTAATTAATGGAATCGACTCAAATTCACATATTCTAGCAGTTTTTTGTACGTCTCTATTCATTTTTGTGATCTGGAATATATCTACACTTTTTGTACCGTTGGATGTTTTTTTTAAAAAGTTCTTATTACATCCATGAGTTTTGATCCAAGTTTGCCTTGGTTTTCAATTTTTAGCTGGTGGATTGTACCTGTCATGTCCGTGGGAAATCAAATATTGATGAATTACCAACTCCAAGTGGTAATCCAAGTTGACTGACAATGATAGCCAGCATAAGAAAAAAGAGGATGCATATATAAGAACACGACTTTTCTCGTTGGGTCATTCGGCCTCCCTTAAATTGGCAAACCAAGTGTACTGTATACTTTCTTTCGTAAAAAAAGCGTAAAAAAGCTAAAATAATGATATATGAAGGTCACGACAGGATAATCTTTAATATGTTTAGTTTTTTAAGTAGACTTCCTCAGCTCCTAAAGAAATCAACTTATACCTATAAAATTGTGCTAAGTGAAAGTATGTTAAGTTTGACTAAATTTATAGAAAAAGATATAAATATTTATGATACCCAATTAGTACCATCAGGTATATATACTATATAATTTTTATAGTGCACTTATTTGGTTCATATATAGATATTAGTACAATTGTCGATGCTAGTGCTAGAAAAACATGGTTATATTATGGTGGAGCTTTCACTGCATCCGGCTCTACTCTATTGAGAAGGAGCCAGAGCTGATGCTTCACCGACTCCTTACATTTGGTAGTTCATTTTCTTATGGAGAGACTGAAAAGGAGTTTCTTGCTATAGTAGTAAACTTTCGAGGTCTAGGTACGAAAAAATGTCTATTTCTAGCGAAATGCTATAGTTATTAAAGTTTGATCGATCGTCACAATAAATATGCGTGAAGACAGGGGGTAAGCATGGGAGCAGTTGAAACGAAGAAGAGTCGATCTGATCCGCTCCTCATTTTAGGCTAATCAATGGAATCGACTCAAATTCACATATTCTAGCAGTTTTTTGTACGTCTCTATTCATTTTTGTGATCCGAAATATATCTACACTTTTTGTACCGTTAGATGTTTTTTTAAAAATGTTCTTATTACATCCATGAGTTTTGATCCAAGTTTGCCTTGGTTTTCAATTCTTAGCTGGTGGATTGTACCTGTCATATCAGTAGAAAATCAAATAGTGATGAATTACCAACTCCAAGTGGTAATCCAAGTTGACTGACAATGATAGCATCCATAAGAAAATAAGAGGATGCCTATATAAGAACACGACTTTTCTCGTTGGGTCATAAGGCCTCCCTTAAATAGGCAAACCAAGTGTACTGTATACTTTCTTTCGAAAAAAGCGTACTATATAGTAAGCTAAAATAATAATATATGAAGGTCAGGACAGGATAATATTTAATATGTTTTGTTTTTTAAGTGGACTTCCTCCGGTCCAAATGAAATCAACTTATACCTATAAAATTGTGCTAAGTGAAAGTATGTTAAATTTGACTAAATTTATAGAAAAAGATATAAATATTTATGATACCCAATTAGTAGCATCACGTATATATACTATATAATTTTTATAGTGCACTTATTTGGTTCATATATAGATATTAGTACAATTGTCGATGCTAGTGCTAGAAAAACATGGTTATGTTATGGTGGAGCTTTCACTGCATCCAGCTCTACTCTATTGAGAAGGAGCCAGAGCTGATTCATCACCGACTCCTTGCATTTGGTAGTTCATTTTCTTATGGAGAGAGAAAAGGAGTTCCTTGCTATAGTAGTAAACTTTTGAGGTCTAGGTACAAAAAAAATGTCTATTTCTGGCGAAATGCTATAGTTATTAAAGTTTGCTCGATCGTCACAATAAATATGTGTGAAGGCTGGGGGGTAAGCATGGGAGCAGTTGAAATGAAGAAGAGTCGATCTGATTCGCTCCTCATTTTAGGCTAATTAATGGAATCGACTCAAATTCACATATTCTAGCAGTTTTTTGTACGTCTCTATTCATTTTTGTGATCTGGAATATATCTACACTTTTTGTACCGTTGGATGTTTTTTTAAAAAGTTCTTATTACATCCATGAGTTTTGATCCAAGTTTGCATTGGTTTTCAATTTTTAGCTGCTGGATTATACCTGTCATGTCCGTGGGAAATCAAATATTGATGAATTACCAACTCCAAGTGGTAATCCAAGTTGACTGACAATGATAGCCTGCATAAGGAAAGAAGATGATGCATATATAAGAACACGACTTTTCTCGTTGGGTCATACAGCCTCCCTTAAATTGGCAAACCAAATATAGTGTATACCTTCTTTCGTAAAAAAAGCGTAAAAAAGCTAAAATAATGATATATGAAGGTCACGACATGATAATCGTTAAAATGTTTTGTTTTTTAAGTAGACTTCCTCAGCTCCTAAAGAAATCAACTTATACCTATAAAATTGTGCTAAGTGAAAGTATGTTAAGTTTGACTAAATTTATAGAAAAAGATATAAATATTTATGATACCCACTTAGTACCATCAGGTATATATACTATATAGTTTTTATAGTGCACTTATTTGGTTCATATATAGATATTAGTACAATTGTCGATGCTAGTGCTAGAAAAACATGGTTATGTTATGGTGGAGCTTTCACTGCATCCGGCTCTACTCTATTGAGAAGGAGCCAGAGCTGATTCTTCACCGACTCCTTGCATTTGGTAGTTCATTTTCTTATGGAGAGAGAAAAGGAGTTTCTTGCTATAGTAGTAAACTTTTGAGGTCTAGGTACAAAAAAATGTCTATTTCTGGCGAAATGCTATAGTTATTAAAGTTTGCTCGATCGTCACAATAAATATGTGTGAAGGCTGGGGGGTAAGCATGGGAGCAGTTGAAACGAAGAAGAGTCGATCTGATCCGCTCCTCATTTCAGGCTAATTAATGGAATCGACTCAAATTCACATATTCTAGTAGTTTTTTGTACGTCTCTATTCATTTTTGTGATCCGGAATATATCTACACTTTTTGTACCGTTGGATGTTTTTTTTTTAAAAGTTCTTACTACATCCATGAGTTTTGATCCAAGTTTGCCTTGGTTTTCAATTTTTAGCTGGTGGATTGTACCTGTCATGTCCGTGGGAAATCAAATATTGATGAATTACCAACTCCAAGTGGTAATCCAAGTTGACTGACAATGATAGCCTGCATAAGGAAAGAAGATGATGCATATATAAGCAACACGACTTTTCTCGTTGGGTCATACGGCCTCCCTTAAATTGGCAAACCAAGTGTACTGTATACTTTCTTTCGAAAAAAAAAGCGTACTGTACAGTAAGCTAAAATAATGATATATGAAGGTCACGCCAGGAAAATCTTTAATATGTTTTGTTTTTTAAGTAGACTTCCTCAGCTCCTAAAGAAATCAACTTATACCTATAAAATTGTGCTAAGTGAAAGTATGTTAAATTTGACTAAATTTATAGAAAAAGATATAATTATTTGTGATACCAAATTAGTAGCATTAGGTATATATACTATATAATTTTTATAGTGCACTTATTTGGTTCATATATAGATATTAGTACAATTGTCGATGCTAGTGCTTGAAAAACTTGGTTATGTTATGGTGGAGCTTTCACTGCATCCGGCTCTACTCAATTGAGAAGGAGCCAGAGCAGATGCTCCACTAACTCCTTGCTTTTGGTAGTTCATTTTCTTATGGAGAGAGAAAAGGAGTTTCTTGCTATAGTAGTAAACTTTCGAGGTCTAGGTAAAAAAAAATGTCTATTTCTGGAAAAATGCTATAGCCATTAAAGTTTGCTCGATCGTCACAATAAATATGTGTGAAGGATGGGGGGTAAGCATGGGAGCAGTTGAAACGAAGAAGAGTCAATCTGATCCGCTCCTCATTTTAGGCTAATTAATGGAATTGACTCAAATTCACATATTCTAGCAGTTTTTTGTACGTCTCTATTCATTTTTGTGATGTGGAATATATATACACTTTTGGTACCGTTGGATGTTTTTTTAAAAAAGTTCTTATTACATCCATGAGTTTTGATCCAAGTTTGCCTTGGTTTTCAATTCTTAGCTGGTGGATTGTACCTGTCATATCAGTAGAAAATCAAATAGTGATGAATTACCAACTCCAAGTGGTAATCCAAGTTGACTGACAATGATAGCATCCATAAAAAAAGAAGAGTATGCCTATATAAGAACACGACTTTTCTCGTTGGGTCATACGGCCTCCCTTAAATAGGCAAACCAAGTGTACTGTATACTTTCTTTCGAAAAAAGCGTACTATATAGTAAGCTAAAATAATGATATATGAAGGTCAGGACAGGATAATCTTTAATATGTTTTGTTTTTTAAGTAGACTTCCTCCGGTCCAAAAGAAATCAACTTATACCTATAAAATTGTGCTAAGTGAAAGTATGTTAAATTTGACTAAATTTATAGAAAAAGATATAAATATTTATGATACCCAATTAGTAGCATCAGGTATATATACTATATAATTTTTATAGTGCACTTATTTGGTTCATATATAGATATTAGTACAATTGTCGATGCTAGTGCTAGAAAAACATGGTTATGTTATGGTGGAGCTTTCACTGCATCCGGCTCTACTCTATTGAGAAGGAGCCAGAGCTGATTGTTCACCGACTCCTTGCATTTGGTAGTTCATTTTCTTATGGAGAGAGAAAAGGAGTTTCTTGCTATAGTAGTAAACTTTTGAGGTCTAGGTACAAAAAAATGTCTATTTCTGGCGAAATGCTATAGTTATTAAAGTTTGCTCGATCGTTACAATAAATATGTGTGAAGGCTGGGGGGTAAGCATGGGAGCAGTTGAAACGAAGAAGAGTCGATCTGATCCGCTCCTCATTTTAGGCTAATTAATGGAATCGACTCAAATTCACATATTCTAGCATTTTTTTTGTACGTCTCTATTCATTTTTGTGATCTGGAATATATCTACACTTTTTGTACCGTTGGATGTTTTTTTTAAAAAGTTCTTATTACATCCATGAGTTTTGATCCAAGTTTGTCTTGGTTTTCAATTTTTAGCTGGTGGATTGTACCTGTCATGTCCGTGGGAAATGAAATATTGATGAATTACCAACTCCAAGTGGTAATCCAAGTTGACTGACAATGATAGCCTGCATAAGGAAAGAAGAGGATGCATATATAAGAACACGACTTTTCTCGTTGGGTCATACGACCTCCCTTAAATTGGCAAACCAAGTGTCTGTGTATACTTTCTTTTGTAAAAAAAGCGTACTGTATAGCAAGCTAAAATAATGATATATGAAGGTCACGACAGGATAATCTTTAATATGTTTTGTTTTCTAAGTAGACTTCCTCAGCTCCTAAAGAAATCAACTTATACATATAAAATTGTGCTAAGTGAAAGTATGTTAAATTTGACTAAATTTATAGAAAAAGATATAATTATTTGTGGTACCAAATTAGTAGCATTAGGTATATATACTATATAATTTTTATAGTGCACTTATTTGGTTCATATATAGATATTAGTACAATTGTCGATGCTAGTGCTAGAAAAACTTGGTTATGTTATGGTAGAGCTTTCACTGCATCCGGCTCTACTCTATTGAGAAGGAGCCAGAGCTGATGCTCCACCAACTCCTTGCATTTGGTAGTTCATTTTCTTATGGAGAGAGAAAAGGAGTTTCTTGCTATAGTAGTAAACTTTCGAGGTCTAGGTACAAAAAAATGTCTACTTCTGGAAAAATGCTATAGCTATTAAAGTTTGCTCGATCGTCACAATAAATATGTGTGAAGGCAGGGGGGTAAGCATGGGAGCAGTTGAAACGAAGAAGAGTCAATCTGATCCGCTCCTCATTTTAGGCTAATTAATGGAATCGACTCAAATTCACATATTCTAGCAGTTTTTTGTACGTCTCTATTCATTTTTGTGATGTGGAATATATATACAGTTTTTGTACCATTGGATGTTTTTTTTAAAAAGTTCTTATTACATCCATGAGTTTTGATCCAAGTTTGCCTTGGTTTTCAATTCTTAGCTGGTGGATTGTACCTGTCATATCAGTAGAAAATCAAATAGTGATGAATTACCAACTCCAAGTGGTAATCCAAGTTGACTGACAATGATAGCATCCATAAGAAAAGAAGAGGATGCCTATATAAGAACATGACTTTTCTCGTTGGGTCATACGGCCTCCCTTAAATAGGCAAACCAAGTGTACTGTATACTTTCTTTCGAAAAAAGCGTACTATATAGTAAGCTAAAATAATGATATATGAAGGTCAGGACAGGATAATCTTTAATATGTTTTGTTTTTTAAGTAGACTTCCTCCGGTCCAAAAGAAATCAACTTATACCTATAAAATTGTGCTAAGTGAAAGTATGTTAAATTTGACTAAATTTATAGAAAAAGATATAAATATTTATGATACCCAATTAGTAGCATCAGGTATATATACTATATAATTTTTATAGTGCACTTATTTGGTTCATATATAGATATTAGTACAATTGTCGATGCTAGTGCTAGAAAAACATGGTTATGTTATGGTGGAGCTTTCACTGCATCCGGCTCTACTCTATTGAGAAGGAGCCAGAGCTGATTCTTCACCGACTCCTTGCATTTGGTAGTTCATTTTCTTATGGAGAGAGAAAAGGAGTTTCTTGCTATAGTAGTAAACTTTTGAGGTCTAGGTACAAAAAAATGTCTATTTCTGGCGAAATGCTAGTTATTAAAGTTTGCTCGATCGTCACAATAAATATGTGTGAAGGCTGGGGGGTAAGCATGGGAGCAGTTGAAACGAAGAAGAGTCGATCTGATCCGCTCCTCATTTTAGGCTAATTAATGGAATCGACTCAAATTCATATATTCTAGCCGTTTTTTTGTACGTCTCTATTCATTTTTGTGATCTGAAATATATCTACACTTTTTGTACCGTTGGATGTTTTTTTTAAAAGTTCTTATTACATCCATGAGTTTTGATCCAAGTTTGCCTTGGTTTTCAATTTTTAGCTGGTGGATTGTACCTGTCATGTCCGTGGGAAATCAAATAGTGATGAATTACCAACGCCAAGTGGTAATCCAAAGTTGACTGAAAATGATAGCCTGCATAAGGAAAGAAGAGAATGCCTATATAAGAACACGACTTTTCTCGTTGGGTCGTACGGCCTCCCTTTAATAGGCAAACCAAGTGTACTGTATACTTACTTTTGAAAAAAAAGCGTACTGTATAGTAATCTAAAATAATAATATATGAAGGTCCGGACAGGATAATCTTTAATATGTTTTGGTTTTAAGTAGACTTCCTCAGCTCCTAAAGAAATGAACTTATACCTATAAAATTGTGTTAAGTGAAAGTATGTTAAATTTGACTAAATTTATAGGAAAAGATATAAATATTTATGATACCAAATTAGTAGCATTAGGTATATATACCATATAATTTTTATAGTGCACTTATTTGGTTCATATATAGATATTAGTACAATTCTAGATGCTAGTACTAGAAAAACTTGCTTATGTTATGGTGGAGCTTTGACTGCATCCGGCTCTACTCTATTGAGAAGGAGCCAGAGCTTATGCTTCACCGACTCCTTGCATTTGGTAGTTCATTTTCTCATGGAGATAGAAAAGGAGTTTCTTGCTATAGTAGTAAACTTTCGTGGTCTAGGTATAAAAAAATGCCTATTTCTGGCGAAATGCTATAGTTGTTAAAGTTTGCTCGATCGTCACAATAAATATGTGTGAAGGCAGGGGGTAAGCATGGGAGCAGTTGAAACAAAGAAGAGTCGATCTGATCTGCTCCTCATTTAAGGCTAATTAATGGAATTAACTGAAATTCATATATTTTAGCCGTTTTTTTGTACGTCTCTATTCATTTTTGTGATGTGGAATATATCTACAGTTTTTGTACCGTTGGATTTTTTTATAAAAAAGTTCTTATTACATCCATGAGTTTTGATCCAAGTTTGCCTTGGTTTTCAATTCTTAGCTGGTGGATTGTACCTGTCATATCAGTAGAAAATCAAATAGTGATGAATTATCAACTCCAAGTGGTAATCCAAGTTGACTGACAATGATAGCATCCATAAGAAAAGAAGAGGATGCCTATATAAGAACACGACTTTTCTCGTTGAGTCATACGGCCTTCGTTAAATAGGCAAACCAAGTGTACTGTATACTTTCTTTCGAAAAAAGTGTACTGTATAGTGAGCTAAAATAATGATATATGAAGGTCTGGACAGGATAATCTTTAATATGTTTTGTTTTTTAAGTAGACTTCCTCGGGTCCAAATGAAATCAACTTATACCTATAAAAATGTGTTAAGTGAAAGTATGTTAAATTTGACTAAATTTATTGAAAAAATATAAATATTTATGATACCAAATTAGTAGCATTTGGTATATATACTATATATTTTTTATAGTGCACTTATTTGGTTCATATATAGATATTAGTACAATTCTAGATGCTAGTACTAGAAAAACTTGCTTATGTTATGGTGGAGCTTTGACTGCATCCGGCTCTACTCTATTGAGAAGGAGCCAGAGCTTATGCTTCACCGACTCCTTGCATTTGGTAGTTCATTTTCTCATGGAGATAGAAAAGGAGTTTCTTGCTATAGTAGTAAACTTTCGTGGTCTAGGTATAAAAAAATGCCTATTTCTGGCGAAATGCTATAGTTGTTAAAGTTTGCTCGATCGTCACAATAAATATGTGTGAAGGCAGGGGGTAAGCATGGGAGCAGTTGAAACAAAGAAGAGTCGATCTGATCTGCTCCTCATTTAAGGCTAATTAATGGAATTAACTGAAATTCATATATTTTAGCCGTTTTTTTGTACGTCTCTATTCATTTTTGTGATGTGGAATATATCTACAGTTTTTGTACCGTTGGATTTTTTTATAAAAAAGTTCTTATTACATCCATGAGTTTTGATCCAAGTTTGCCTTGGTTTTCAATTTTTAGCTGGTGGATTGTACCTGTCATGTCCGTGGGAAATCAAATAGTGATGAATTATCAACTTAAGTGGTAATCCAAGTTGACTGACAATGATAGCCTGCATAAGGAAAGAAGAGGATGCCTATATAAGAACGTGACTTTTTTCGTTGGGTCATACGGCCTCTCTTAAATACGCAAACCAAGTGTACTGTATACTTTCTTTCGAAAAAAAGCGTACTTTATAGTAAGCTAAAATAATGATATATGACGGTCACGACAGGATAATCTTTAATATGTTTTGTTTTTAAGTAGACTTCCTTGGATCCTACAGAAATCAACTTATACCTATAAAATTGTGCTAAGTGAAAGTATGTTAAATTTGACTAAATTTATAGAAAATATATAAATATTTATGATACATAATTAGTAGCATTAGGGATATATACTATATAATTTTTATAGTGCACTTATTTGGTTCATATATAGATATTAGTACAATTCTCGATGCTAGTGCTAGAAAAACTTGGTTATGTTATGGTAGAGCTTTCACGGCATCCGGCTCTACTCTATTGAGAAGGAGCCAGAGCTGATGCTTCACCGACTCCTTGCATTTGGTAGTTCATTTTCTTATGGAGAGAGAAAATGAGTTTCTTGCTATAGTAGTAAACTTTCCAGGTCTAGGTACAAAAAAAGTCTATTTCTAGCGAAATACTATAGTTATTAAAGTTTGCTCGATCGTCACAATAAATATGTGTGAAGGCAGGGGTAAGCATGGGAGTAGTTGAAATGAAGAAGAGTCGATCTGATCCGCTCCTCATTTTAGGCTAATTAATGGATTTGACTCAAATTCACAGATTCTAGCAGTTTTTCGTACTTGTTCCAAACCAAAAGGCTACGTTCTCTCCATCCAACTCCAAAGGACCAAGCAAGCACTTGCCCATATAGCTTCCCTGCCAAGCGAGGTTAACGCTCGTTATCCTGACTTGTTCTCTCCGCTGAAGAGTATATACAATACAATAAGGGAATATTGTGTTCTTGCCCCTACTTTGATGTCCAATTATGATTTTACCCTCGTTTTGTCATCGTTGTGATTTTATCCCTGCTTTATAACCACTAAGGCTCAGTTTACCCTTACTTTTAACTCTGTTAGTTGTATCTGGAATAAAAAAAATTAAAAAACAACAAAATCCTTCAATACCCCTTATCCTCCGATACCCTCCCCAATCCCCCCATCCTCTACCGTATCCTCTCTATCTCTCTCATTCTCCTCACGTCAGCTCCCGCAGCGTGGGTGAAGGCGTTGTTGGCGAGGCTGAGCTCCCGCAGCGTGGCGGCGTAGGGCGGAGGGGAGGCTGAGGACGAGGACAGGAGCGCCCGACGAGGCGGTTGGTGGAGAGGTCGAGTACCCGGAGCACGGGCGCGCCGGCGCAGTGGTCGGGCGCGAGGGGGCCGGAGATGGAGTTGATGCTGGCGTCGAGGTGGCCCGGGAGGGGGACGCCCATGAAGCGCGACCATGGAGGAGGTTGGAGGAGAGGTTAGCGGCACGGATGGTCCCTGGCAAGGCGGCGAGGGCCACGGCGACGGCGCCCGTGAGTGCGTTTCGGCTAAGGTCGAGGTCTCGGAGGAACGGGAGTGCCGCGAGCTCCGGGGATGGGAGCGGGCCCACGAGGCCTCGGGCCGGGAGGCGCAATGCGGACACGCGGCTGCCGGCCTCGCAGGAAATGTCGTCCCATGCACAGCACCCGGGGGCAGAGGAGGAGGAGGAGGGCCAGAGGAGGGCGTCCGCCGCTGACGTGAGGTTCTCGGCGAAGGCAAGCAGCGCGCGCAGGTCGTTCGGGTGGCACGGCGCCAGGTCCGGGTTCGCGGCGACACGCGCCCATGGGATGAGCAGCGGTAGGAGGAGGAGGAGGGGGAGGAGTAGGAGCAGGAGCAGGAGCAGTGCCTCGCTTGGGTGCCATGGATTCGGATTCGGGGCTAGGGCTGGCACGCAGCTTGAGCGCGAAAAGGGAGGAGTGGGTCACACACCACGGGCTGGCAAGCTGAGGAGGAGGAGGAGAGAGGGGGGCAATGCGGATGCGTCGGCGGCGGTGGCTTCTGATCGATGCGTGCATTGCGGCGTTGGTAGAAGCAGGGGCAAACTTGTCCTTACTGAGCCCATTTGACATCGTTACCTGTTGTTCACGGAATAGGGGTAAACTTAAGCTTCGTTTTCAAAAATCAGGGGTAAAATCACAACGATGACAAAAGCAGGGGTAAAATCACAACTGAACATCAAAGTAGGGGCAAGAACGCAATAGCCCCCATACAATAATGATGGATTTCGTCACTTAAATTCATGGTTTAATAACGGACTGTGTTAACTACCATAGCAGCAAATCAATTGCTAGAACATTTGGATCAGAAACCCCAAGCGCAGCGTTTCCCTTTCCTACAATTTTTTTTGGGGACGGCTAGCGTGTTTTGTTCCACACAGGGGCGGATTTGGGCCCTGGGTTGATCGGGCTATAGCCCAGGGCGAGGCCCAAGAGCAGTGGGAAGTTCCTTCATAAAAATGGCATAAAAAGGTTGCCTGGCCCATTATCCCACCCCGAGAAGAAGGCCCCGTTCGCGTGTCCTTAAAACCGGCTTGATCCATTTTTTTCATCCGAAACAGTGTTTTCCTCTCACAAATTCCTCCAGCATTCCTCCAAACCATCCAAATTCCTCTAGAATTCCTCCAAGCGAATAGGCCCGAAGTCAGCCTAGCAACTGGCCATCGCCCTAGCCCGGCTCCTGTTTGCACAATCGCGCTCGGCCGGCTCCCTTCCCGTCCGCCTTCAGCCTCGCTCTCCCATCCCGACTCCTGACTCCTGACCACCCAAATCCCCCAAGTCCCTGGCTCCCTGCCGGCCACGTGCCGCCACCTGTGGCCCCGCGCCCTCGCTGGCCCTGCGCGGCTGTAAGCCTGGTCGCTGCCTACCCACCTGACCGCCTCGCCGGTCAGTCCCTCACCAGCTCACCCCCCGCCGCCTGCGCGCAACGCGCCCATGCCCCCATGTCGGCCCCCTGCTGAAATTGCTCCACCACTACAGCAGGTTAGATGACAGATGCCATTTCTTTTTAAAATTGCTCCATGATTGCTACCTTTTACATTGCAAAGTAATGAATATTTCATTTCATTAAGCAGAAATGTCATTGAGTATTTGAGTCTTAGTTTGCAATTGCAACATTTCATACCTTAGAATGGAGAAATGTTGTCAAGTTCATAAACCCGGGGTCCCTCATGGACCTGCTTCCCAGCAAAAAGCTCAGCCCGACAGACAACATAGCGAACAACGCGCAACTCCTGGGCCGGCCCAAATACCTAACGACAGGCCAAAAGGGTGATCCAGTCTTCAACCGGAGGCCTGACCAAGGAGGAACGGCGCCCACTTCTGACTCCAGCCCGCCTCTCCGATCGGATGGCCTAGCCAAGGAGAAACATCGCTCGCTTCTAACTCCGGCCCACCTCTCTGACTAAAAGGCCTGGCCAGGAGGGACGGCGCCCGCTTCTGACTCTGGCCCGCCTCTCTCTGACCGGATGGCCTGGCCAAGAAGGAACAACGCTTGCTTCTGACTCCGGCCCGTCTCTCCGATCGAAAGGCCTGGCCAGGAGGGATGGCGCCCGCTTCTGACTTCGGCCTGTCTCTCTCTGACCGGAAGGCCTGGCCAAGGAGGAACAGTGCTCGCTTCCGACTCTGGCTCGCCTCTCTGACTAGAAGGCCTGGCCACCTCCGACTCGACGCTCACCTCCGACTTCAATTCGCCTCTCCGACCGGAAGTACACCGAGCCCCTACTTATAGCTCTTCTCCGACCAGCGCGATCGAGGCCAACTAGGAAACAACCGAACGGGGATGCCCACTTGGTAAGGACCCAAAGAATTAGATGGAGCAAGTAAGGCAAGGTGCTGAAGTCAATCCGTAGTATCAAGGACCATACCTTACACACCTGCAGGATAGTACTAACAGGTCATGTCAGAAGGGGACATGTCAGAACATGAATAGTATTGTGGGCGCTGACATTTATCCTATAGTATGGTAGGCGCCGACATTTGCCATAACTGAAGAAGATGATGGAGCCTACCACATGCATCCAGCCATCAACAGTATTGTGGGTGCCAACAAACCACCTTATACCCGACGGCGTGGGCAATAAGACTAGGTAGCATACACACTCTCTTACTCTCACTCTCTCTCTCTCTTTGTAAAGCCATCCTCTTCATCTATAAAAGGGGATGCGCTCTCTCCAAAAGGAGGACGATCGATTCAAACAACCTACGATTCAAATGATTCCAACAGAGTACATGATCAAATACTTAGCGCACGTAGGAGCTCCTGTCACTCTCGGCCCTTTGGTCCAGAGTCCAACCGGACCTCTTGCACCCCCTATCTTACTCCCTCTCATTTGTAACCCCATAGCAAACTTTGAACACCTAGACTCAGGAATAAAGTCTCCGACCGACTCAGACTAGACGTAGGGCACATTGCCTAAACTAATATAAACCCTGTGTCATTGAGTGCTAGGCCACATCCGATCACAACGTATGGCAAAACGACAAATATTTACTAGCTGGTCACTTTTCGCACCGATAGTTGGTGTTGTAAGTGGGGAGGACGTCGTACGTTCTTGCTTTTGGTCATCGGATGGCCCAACTTTCTGCCATCTTTGGCATGGCAGGCTCAAGCGATACGACTCGCTTTAGCTCACTGAAGTTTCTCATGCTCCCACCTTTTGGGATGTGGGTTCCTCCTGTCTTCGAGCCATCCCAGGCCTTCCTCTTCGAAAGCCTGGCCTTCAGCGCCGACTAGCTCGGCATGCTATGCCTCTGCGTGGAGGCACTTGTCCAAGCGCCCGTCGGAGGAGGAGCGCTCTCCGTCGGCCTCGAGACACCCGGCGACCTTAGCGACGAGGCGCCTGCGCTTCGCTCTGAGGCTACGCTAGGCTCAAACCCCACTGTGAGTAACATACATACTATTATTTACTCGCTATTTAATATCTTCCACCAATTCTCTAGAGGGACCCCGTTGTCCCCGCAGCGACCACCATGCAACCGATTCCCCTACGGCTTCGCGTCCCCGTGGACACGCACGCATGGGGACTCTGAAAGATGCTGGCGCCTCCCCCGCTCACACCTGAATTCGTGGGGATGGCGGGCTACGCTCCCACCTCTTTCCATGACCTCGTGGATGATGAGGTTGAGAGCAATGGCTCCAGCATCAGCGATGTGGCGCCTAGCCACCCTCTGTCCTAGGAGTGTGCTATGGCCGATGCTCTGGTACAGTCATCGGTGGTAGCGGAGTCTCTATAGACCCACCCCCTCTAGACCCTCACGCAGAGGCCCTTGTGTATGCGTAGGCACATGACGAGGAGCTATGACAAAGGTGGTAGAACCAGCTGCCACCTATGCCAGCGCGCTCATCGCAGCACACTACAACATGCATGCGTAACCCTACGAGCGGTGCCTGGGGTCACGCTTGCTAGGTCCAGTGCAACATCATGGACGGGGGGGACGATCCCTCAAAGTTCGCTTGGGCTGGCCAGAACATTGCCATCGCTGCCGCGATGCTTCTGCGTCGCCTTTAGGAGCCTGTCTACCCCTAGGAGCAGGCGGTCCACCGGAACCTCTGGGCACTGGTGGAGACTGTCGCCGTTCAACAGGTGGAAAACTCCGTGTCCTCTATCCCCACTAGGGAGTAGAGACACACCAGAAAAATCGCTCCATCCGCTCATTCGCTACAGCCACTAGGCGCGGAACAAGAGGCCACAGCTGCACCATGGCCTAACCTAGCACCCGCTCCACATTGACCCCCTATGCGCGAATGGCTCGAGCTGAATCGAGATGCTCACGGCATCAACAACAACCGGCATCAGGCTCGGCATGATGATGATGTCCATTGGGCGGCGGTGAGAGCAGGTAGCATGGGCTCTGGCCAGACTATCGAGGGGACCGATGACACATACCCCAGGCATGGTCGCCGACCAGATAACCAGAGTCCTAGCCTCGAACGGCCCGAGACCACGGGCCTTTGGTCATCGTATCTAGAGAGCGCCGTTCCCACAGCGCTTCTGATCACCTACCAACATCGCCAAGTATACTGGGGAGATGAACCTCAGTATATGGCTCGAAGACTTCTGGCTCGCCTGCCGAGCTGGTGGAGTGGATGATGATCACTTCATCATTCAATACCTCTCCATCTACATGGGGGAACATGTTTGAGCATGGCTCAAATTCCTCCCACACGACAGCATCCACGACTAGGCGAACCTCAAGAGGATCTTCGTCGGGAATTTCTAGGGGACGTATGTCCGCCCTGAGAACTCCTAGGACCTCAAGAGCTACCAGCAGGAGCCCAATGAGTCCCTATGGGATTATATTCGTAGGTTCTCAAAACAATGCAACTCCCTTCCTGATATCATCGACGCAGACATCATCAGCGCATTCTTCGTCGGGACAACCAGTGAGTCCCTGATCCACAAGCTTGGCTGTCTGAAGCCCCGTACCACCTATGACCTGCTCGACGTCGCCATGAACCATGCCTCTGGCAAGGAGGCAGTCGGAGTGGTCTTCAACAAAGGCCGGGACAAGGGCAAGGTGAAGTGCGAGGACCAAGACGAGGGCCCCTCCATACAGAGGGGCAAAAAGAATAAGAAGGATCATCGCCGACTAGCCAACTCCACATTGGTCGATGTGGCTGATCGTGCAGGCAAGCAGCCCCAGCAGGGCCTGCCTGACCACTTTGACAAGCTCATAGATAGTCCATGCATCAACCATGCCTACCCCGTCAAGCACCTCTACAAAGACTGTGAGCTCCTCAAGCGCTTCCTACGATAGGTCGGCAGGCCAAAAGAAGGAAAGGGTAAGGAGGCAGCGGCCAAGAAAGGAGGCATGACAAGAAGGATGGGGATGGCTTTCCCAATCCCAAGGAATGCATCAAGATCTTCGGGGGATCTAACGCCATCTACTCCAAGCGCTAGCACAAGGTGCGCTATAGAGAGGCATGCATTGCCAAAATGGTAGTCCCCTCCTTCCTCAGCTGGTCGGAATCTCTAATCACTTTTGATCAGAGGGACCATCCTTCCCACATCGCTAGACCAGGTCGCTACCCGCTCATCATTGACCCCATCGTCCACAAGAAGCGTCTTACTAAGGTGCTGATGGACGAAGGTAGCAGCCTCAACATCCTCTATGTCGACACCCTCGACGCCATGCGCATCCCTCGGATGGAGCTCCGCTCAGTGAGCTCTCCCTTCCACGGTGTGATCCCAAGAACGCAGGCATACCCGCTCGGGTAGATCGACCTACCCGTCATGTTTGGCGACCGAGCCAACTTTTGCTCAGAGGTCCTCACCTTTGAGGTGGTGGACTTTCTAGGGTCCTACCACGCCATCTTGGGGCGGCCATGCTACGCCAAGTTCATGGCGATCCCCAACTACACCTACCTGAAGTTGAAGATACCAGGATCGAATAGCGTCATCACTATGGGTAGCACCTTTCGCACGCCTTCATATGCGACTGCGAGCATTTTGAGCTCGCCACTGCCGTCATCAACTCATCCGAGCTCCTGTAGCTTGGGGAGTTGTCGACCCCAGTAGTCCCAGACTACAACAAGCCAACCTCCTCGACTGCCTTCCACCCACTCAAGGAAACTAAGGCAGTGGGGATCGACCCCACTGACCCAACAAAGACGGTGCAGATCGGGACCCAGCTCTCGGCCAAATAGGAATGCGAGCTTGCCTACTTTCTATGTGCCAATCGTGACGTCTTCACATAGAAGCCTTCTGACATGCTAGGCATACCACGGGAGCTCGCCATGCATGCACTACACCTTGTCCTAGGCTCTAAGCCCACCAAGCAACACCTACGTTGCTTTGACGATGAAAGGCACAGGGCCATAGGCGAGGAGATCACCAAACTCCTGGTAACCGGATTCAACAAGGAGGTATACCACTCCGACTGGCTTGCCAATCATGTTCTTGTTAAAAAGAAGATTGGGAAATGAAGAATGTGCATTGATTATACTAGCCTCAACAAAGCATGTCCAAAGGACCATTTTCCTTTGCCATGCATAGACCAAATACTCGACTCCACCTCAGGATGCGAAATTCTCTCCTTTCTAGATGCCTACTTAGGCTACCACAATATCACAATGAAAGAGTCCGACCAGCTCGCGACTTCGTTCATCACCCCGTATGGTTCGTACTGCTATGTGACCATGCCTTCCGGTCTAAAGAATGTTGACGCTACCTACCAAAGGTGCATGCAGCAATGCTTCATCGATCAAATTGACCCGCTCGACCAGCCTGACCAAGTTAGGTGGCCAAAGCCAACAATCGCCGTCTATGTTGATGACATAGTAGTGAGAACAGCTCAAGCTTATGACCTGATCGCGAACTTGGCCGCAACGTTCATGAACCTCCATAGGTTCAACATCAAGTTTAAACCCGAGAAATGTGTTTTCGGGGTTCCGAAGGGGAAGCTGCTTAGATACATCATGTTCGAGCACGGCATCGAGGCCACCCCAAAAAAATCATGGCCATCTCCAACATGGTCCCCATATGCAATGTCAAGGGCGTACAAAGGCTCACCGGCTGTTTGGCCACCCTGAGCCGGTTCATCTCCCGGCTAGGCAAGCGAGGGATGCCTCTCTACAAACTTCTCAAAAAGATAGACACATTTGTCTGGACTAAGGAGGCACAGTAGGCTCTAGAAAGCCTCAAAGCATCACTGACATCGGCCCTAATCCTCATCGCTCCCGAATGGGGAGAACCCCTCCTCCTCTATGTCACGGCAAGCAACCACATGGTGAATGCCACCCTAGTCATCGAAAGGGAGGAGCCGGGACACCACCTTAAGGTCCAGCGACCCGTATACTTCTTCGAGGAGGTACTCATCGACCCCAAGGTTTGGTACCCCTAGGTGAAAAAACTCCTATACGTCGTGCTAATGGCGACCCAAAAGCTCCTGCAATACTTCACCGACCACGAGGTCTCAGTCATCACTTCATACCCGCTTGGAGACATCATCCGTAACCGCGACGCCGTGGAATGAATCTCTAAGTGGGCACTCAAGCTAATAGGCCACGACATCAGGTATATCCCCTACACCGCTATTAAGTCTCAAGCTCTCATAGACTTTGTCGCCGAATGGACGGAGGTCCAGCTCCCGACCCCAGACATCACCCATGAGTACTAGACGATGTACTTCAATGGCTCTATAATGGCTCCCGACTCGGGGGCTAGAGTGGTTCTGATCTCCCCGGACGAGAGTAGACTCTATTACACCATCCACCTCCATTTTTAGATCACAAACAACACCGTGGAATATGAGGCCCTCATCAACGGACTACGTATCGCCATCGAGCTCGACGCTACGTGACTCTATGTCCGTGGCGACTCGGAGTTGGTCATCGACCAAGTCATGAAGGAGTCCTCTTGCAAAAGCCCCCTCATGGCAGTATACTTCCAGGAGGTGCGCAAGCTCGAGGACAAATTCTAGGGGATTGAGCTGCATTATGTCCCCCAAAAGGACAATGATGCCGCTGATTTTCTTACAAAATTGGCTGCCAGGTGGGTTCCATCTTTGGACAGGGGCTTCATCAATGACCTTTACGAACCATCTGCCCGTATCCTAGAAGCACCGATCTAGACACACCCTGATGCCGACCCAGCGCTCGGGGGCTCTAACCCCAGTGCCTCTGTGACAACATCGCCCGCCGATGTCGCCATGGTGACACTCGATCAAGCTGACTGGCGAGCGCCGCTACTCGCCTACCTCCTCAAGGAGGTTCTCCCACCTAAAAGGACTGAAGTGTGATGGATCACTCGACGTGCCAAGACATTCATCATAATCAGTAACAAACTCTACAAACGAAGTCCGTCAGGAGTACTCATGAAGTGCGTCCCTACCGACCAAGGCAAGCAACCCCTCCTCTGGTGGAAAATCAGAGGAAGGATCCTCGAGGTTGAAGACCTCATGCTTCGAAGGACCCAATCAACCAAGGAGAAACACAAACTCTCCCCGCCTTGGGAAGGACCCTATATGGTGACCGAAGTGATCCGACCGGGCGCCTACCGACTAAAGGACGACAACGTCAACGTTCTCACCAATACTTGGAACATCGAACAGTTACATCGTTTCTTCCCCTAAAAATTTAGTCTTACTGCTTTCTTTCATTCACCGTTTGCTCCTACAATGCACCCTGGCCCGAACACTTTTGGCTCGGGTCGCTCGGGGGCTCCACGAGGGTGCAATACCACCTCTCTTTTTTTTTACTATCATATGGTAAATACTTTTTACCTAAACGAAAGGGTAGTCTGTTCCTTTAATTACCTTATGTAACTTTGCTTTAAACATTCTGACCGATCGCACCCCACCATGACCTACGGTTACGAGCAGCTGAGCCTCATGGGCCACGTCCGAGTTCTTAAGGTTGCAGCCTATGATTCAAACGGACAGGTGCAAAAAAGAAAGAATAAAAAACAAAGTTATGCTAGGGTAAAAATAAGGAACGGATGGGACAGGCTACCCCGAACAAAGTGATTCATCACAAAAAGATTGATGTATTCATTAATACACAAAAGGTTCACACGGGGGCTTCCCCATGAACTTATCCCTTACCTGTGCTAATTAGTTCTACTCTAAACACAACTATGTCCGCCCAACGGCATCGGCTGATGGCGCGACCGGCGAAGGTAGGGGCTGCTCGCTCTCTGGCTAGATAACACTAGGCTCAGTCGAAGGCAGGGCGACGTTCGCCTCTAACCTAGACTTCGCTCGATCCGCAGGCTGGACGCCATCTTCTAGACCTGCATCTTTGGCTATGTTCACATGGCAGGCGTCCATCACCCACTGCATGGAGGCTTGCTCGGCCACCAACTGGGCGTGTGGTAGTAAGCTTTCCCCGAGCGCATGGATGGCCTCTGAGCTCCAGCTGTCGGCATACCCGCTACAAATGGCGGCAAAGTCTAGGTTCGGGTGGTGCATCGCCACCGAAGTCAGCACCCCCGATGTCCCATTGAACATCCCATCAGTGATGAGCACCCGCACTTAGTCTAGGACCTCCGCTAGTCGAATGGCGGGTGTGCTGGTGCTCGGCGCCGATGCGAAGACCTTCGAGACGACGACCTGGGCGACATTGCGGATCTGGTCAAGCTCTCCCTCAAGATCACATTGCTCTTCAAGGGTTGTCTAGTGCCTCCGCATTTCGACCAATCATCGCCTTGGCCGTCTCTAGGTCCTGCTCCAGTGACCCAACCTTTCCGCCCAGCTCTAGAAGAAGGATGACAAGCTTAGAAGCTAGTTAAAGAAAAAACCAAGACATCAACCAAAGTAGAATAGGTACATACCGAGCCAGGTGTTCTCCAGGATGGAGAGTCCTTCCTCCTGCTGAGTCACCTGCTCGCACAACCGAGCATTCAACTCTTTCAGCCCTAGCACCTAGCCTTGGAGCGCGAGTACTTCCTGGTCGACCTCTGACCGAGCCTTCCGCTCTGACTTCAGGACCTACAAGAAACTCTGGAGTGCCGCTTTAGTCTCTGCCAGGGACTTCTAGAGTGCCGCCTCAGTCTTTGCATGGTGGACCTTTGTCGTGTCAAGTCCCCACTCAGTGGCAGTCGCCCGCTCCACCGCGAGTAGTTCCACTGCCCGTGCCTCCATCACCTCGGCCAACCGGTCTTGAGCCTCACTGTAGGTGGACTCCAGCTGGCGCACGAGCTCGATGACCCACCACAATGCCATGGCCTCCTGCTCCATCTGAGCGTGCTCCTCCTGGAGAAAATAGGACTTGCGGCTCGACATCTCCTCCAAGCCCTACAAAACAAGAAGCAGGCGTGCTAAGACAACCGGTGAAAGACCAAGGAATCAAGGACGAATGTAGAAGACTTACCTTTGTGATGTGGGGCAGGTCGACCGTAACCGCCTGGTGGATGGACTTGACCCGCTCCAAGGCCTCCTCGAGCTTCACCCTGGTTTAGGCGAGATCGGACTCCATGGCGAGTCCTCTCCACCCAAGAATGTCCTAGAGCTGCACCCTTTACTCATCCTGAAGGATGAACCACACCTTCCTTGGGTTGCCAGGGCAGGGTCACACCAGGTCGGTGGTCGCCCCCAACCCGTAGGAAGGCCCAGCCGACAACCGGACCACCGCCAGCTCCTACGATGGTGGGATGGCTGGTGGCTCCACCCTAGTGCCTACCTCATTGGAGTAGGGGATCTCCACCTTCTCGACCTTGTGGGCCATTGATGGTTGTTCCACCTCTAGTCTGGCCATGTCTCCTCCTAACCCCGACAGCTCCGACTAGGAGGGTGAGCCACGCGTCCCTCCACCGGACGTGGCAGGGAGCCCGTCTCCCTCCTCTATTCCACAACAACTATTGGGGGAGGTGGTGCAAGGGGCACCTCCAACCCGACCTCCACCATTGCCATCGAGATCACCGCCAACACCATCGTCGTACTCGTGACCGACTCGGGGGGCCCAGCCCCTAGAGGGGAAGGTCGCACCGCCGCCACCCTGCTCTCCCCGTCGCTTATCACAACATGCTGCAAGGTGGGCCTCCACTCCTCTCACAAAGGAGGCAAGGCGATGCTTAACCCCATCAGTATCTGGCCACAGTCGAAAAAGTACAGGTCAGTCGCACTCCAAAAAACTCAACTACGAGATAAAAAAACGAAGAAAGCATACTGGGATGTAAGCGGTAGGCCTCTAAAGCCTGAACCCACTGGCAATGGGCCTGCTGGCAGGTCACGAGCCACATCCCCTCACCTTGACTGGGGGGTAGCTGACCCGGTTGACTCCCGATCGACCCGTGAGTCACCGCGACCGCCGACTGGAGCAGCTGGCGGGGCATCCCCCATTACGGGTCGCGTGCTGGCACTGACCCCGAAGATGCATGGGTGCAAGCTCGCTCCTTCGACCACCTAGCCTACCCCACCATGCCCGGAGCAGGTGGGGACAAGGCCGAGATGCCTCCGAAGCACGCAACGACCGTGTCCGCTTTGCCTCCCACTCGCTGACGACGTTTGAGCTCACGGCGCGCTTCCTTAGTGCGGGAATGTTGCCTTCCGCCCACTATTGGCAGACACAGCCGCAGGCTCGTGATGCTCCACCGAGGTTGCGATGACCTCCTGGTCCCCTTGTCCTCAGAGGAGATCACATCATCACCTATCTCCATAGGATCCTTTGACTCGAGCTCCGCCTTGACGTCACTCCTATTTTCCCTGGCCCGCACCCGCCGGGCGATCTCCAACTCCTTCCCGTTCTTTCATTAAGCCTTCTTAGCTCTCTTCTTCTTCTTCTCGACCATCGCCTCCTTTAGGGTGGCCTACCGAGGCACGCCATTTGGCCCCTTCGGAAGATGTGGCGGGACTTGTAACATTCGAGTCCCTACGAAACGGATGACTCAAAGTCAAGATATAGGAGAGTAAAAGGAAAAAACATGGAGTAAGGAGAGGGGACCATACCAGATTGGATAGCTTCATGGCATGAAGAGGTCCGGGCTTTCCCTCAAGGGTCTCCCAGGTCTTTAGTTGCAGCACCCGGTCGAGTAGGCTCCAGACTTCGTCCTTCACGAACTCCATCGGTGACATGTGGTCAGGGTCTATCGGGCCAGAGTACAGCCACATCGGCCGCGTCCTTTCCACCAATGGGGCCACCCGATGGTGGAACAAGGTGTAGAACACCCACACCCTATCGAGGTTGTGCTGCAAAATCTTCTGGAGCTCCACCTCGATGATCCCTAGCTTATTATTCTGTCGGCTAGAAGGGCTCCATGACCAACTTTCCTTCCTCTTCGGTCTCCTTCCGGTGAATGGCGGGAACGGTGCCTCCACTAGGTTCCTAATGTAGAACCATTCCCCATGCCAACCCCAATTGGAGTCGCAAGGGGTGTACATAGGGTAGGAGCCTAACGCACTTGGCCTCTTCTATAGGGCAAAGCCCCCAACCGGCGCAGTCCTCACTGGGTTCCCCTCCTACAAAGCTTGCCCGGAGAAGAACCGCTGGAAGGAATCCACGTGCGGCTCCATTCTGAGGAAGGCCTCGCAGACGATGACGAAGCCAGCGATGTGCAGCACCATAGTCGGATTGAGGTGTTGCAACTCCAGGCCCCACTCATTGAGGAGCCTGCGCAGGAACTAGTGCATGGGGTATCCTAGCTCACGCTCATGGAAGGTGAGGAAGGAGATGACCTCGTCGGCCTAAGGACATAGAAAAGCCTCCCCCGTAGGGGCCCTCCAGTGCGCCACCTCCTTTGGTAGAAGCAGCCCCTTCTTGGTGAAGGTGACCAGCACTGACTCATCCATGTTCGATGGCCTCTAGCTCAACATTGCGCTCCGGATTCACAAATGAATCTGTGAGTTCCTCCTCTCCCTCGCTCTCCCCTTTTTTCTCCTAGGAACCACCGCAACATACGAACGCTCTTCGCAAGAAGGAAGAAGGGGGAGAGGCGGCAGTTGGGGAATAGACAAAGGAACAAGACAAAACCCCTCTCCCCTCCCCTATTTAAGGAGGAGGCGTAGCAGTTGGGGAAAAGAGAAGGATTGGGGAGAAAACCCCTCTCCCTTCCCCCATTCAATGCAGATGGGATGCGATAGGACACGCCCTGACCGATGGGCTGCCCGACGAGACAACATCTGGTTAGACGGGACATGGCTTGGGCATGGCCCACCACTACCGCACGCCAAGTGCGGGAAACAAGGCGCAGTTGCATGCAGGCGGCCCTACGCCTTCCCAAGCAAGACTCGGAAGAGCCCAACAACGGGATCTCCGCCCAGGAGAGACCAACGGGCTTCCTAAGTCGATCGGACGGCTCAGGCAAACACCAAGAGATAGGTAAGGAGCAAAGGGATGCCCCATGTGGGCCATGCTGACTCCGTCACAAACAACGAACATGGATCCCATTCGGACATATCCGATAAAAACTCCTTAAGCCTATCACTCGGGTCATCAAGGTAACTCTACCAATCCCTCCTACTTTTATTTTATTTTATGAATGCATAAGCATTCATTCATCCATTCTCATACACGCATTCATTCATCCCATACATCTAAAGCATCGCATATACAGTTAAATGCACCACAACGCTCCATGTTGTGTCACGAAAAGGTAGTTGCCTCGTTCAACATGAGCAACGACTGACCGGGGTTTGAAGGCTGGCTCGTGAAGGGCTCAAGGCCACCTTGCATCAAACAGAGCCAGGGGAGAAAACACAGATTTGCCCCAGCGGCCCTTACCTAATCTACTCCAAAGCAGACAGGGTCATCTCAACCTTCTCGTTTGATCCTAACCTCGAGCCATGCCCACAGAATCTCCATCGAGGGGAGGCCAACAGGCCACCTGAGTAGGTCTCCATAATGACCCGGGCATCTACCGGGACATGGGTTAAGGAGCAGTGGAATGCCACATGAGGGCTATGCCGACCCCGTCACGAACGATGGACCCGATTCCACTCGAACGTACCCATTAGCAAGCTCACCGAGCGGGTCACTCAAGCCATCGAGGCAAGCGACGTTAGCTCAGCCCCTTCGGTTACGGAAACTACGAACGGGTAACACACGGAACTAGACCAATCCTAATCGAGCCCAACGGGGCTTAGGGGCTCAGGTCGCCCGACACTGACTCGGGAAATCAACCGACCGTGCAGGTTGCGGATGGGACAAACATGGGCAAACACCCCAAATGACAGTCTATGGCCCCCGGAAAAGAGTACCAAGATGCTCAGCCTCCAACTGACTCACCAGTCGAACGCAAGCTCGGGGGCTACACCCGCGGGTGTGCTCGCGCGCACCCGATGTCAAAACAAAAATTCTCATGCTGGCAACACAGAAAACCCCCCAGACAATTCTACTCGAATCACCCGGGGGCTTGGGAGCTACACCCGTGGGTTCGCTCACGCGCACCTGCCGTCAAAACAAAGAATTCCCCCACTGGCAAGACGAAAAACCCCTAGACGATTCTACCAGAAGTGCCTAGGGCTCGGGGCTACACCCGCGGGTGCGCTCGTGTGTACCCACAGTCAAAACAAAAATCGCCGAGATGATTCTACCCGAATCACCTGGGTGCTTGGGGGCTCCTATCGGGTTCATAAACCCAGGGTCCCTCATGGACCTGCTTCCTAGCAAAAAGCTCGGCCCGGCAGACAACGTGCGAACGACGCGCAACTCCTAGGCCGGCCCAAATACCTAATGATAAGCCAAAAGGGTGATCCAAAAGGGTGATCCAGTCTTCGACCGGAGGCCTGGCCAAGGAGGAACGGTGCCCGCTTCCAACTCTAGCCTGCCTCTCTGTATTCGGAAGGCCTGGCCAAGGAGGAACAGCGCTCGCTTCTGACTTTGGCCTGCCTCTCCGACAGGAAGGCCTAGCCAGGAGGGATGGCGCCCGCTTCCGACTCCGGTCCCTATCTCTATGATCGGAAGGCCTGGCCAAGGAGGAACAATGCTCGCTTTTGACTCTAGCCCGCCTCTCCGACCGGAAGGCCTGGCCAGGAGGGACGGCGCCTGCTTTTGACTTTGGCCCATCTCTCTCCAACCGAAAGGCTTGGCCAAGAAGGAACAGCGCTAGCTTTCGACTTCGGCCTGCCTCTTCGATCGGAAGGCCTAGCCACCTTCGACTTGATGCTCACCTACGACTCCAATTTGCCTCTTCGACCGAAAGTATACCGAGCCCCTACTTACAGCTCTTCTCCAACCAGCACGGTCGGAGCCAACTGGGAAACAACCGAACGGGGACTCCCACTTGATAAGGACCCAAAGAATCAGACGGAGCAAGTAAGGCAGGGCGTTGAAATCAAACTGTAATACCGAGGACCGTACCTTGCACACCTGTAGGACAGTTCTGATAAGCCATATCAGAAGGGTGCTCTGCAACCTTCCCGACATGTTAGAACATGAATAGTGTTGTGGGCGCCGACATTTATCCTACAGTATGGTAGGTGCCGACATTCGCCAAAACTGAAGAAGACGATGGAGCCTACCACATGCATCCAGCCATCAACAGTATTGTGGGCACCGACAAACCACCTTGTACCTAATGGCGTGGGCAACAAGACTAGGTAGCATACACACTCTCTTACTCTCACTCTCTCTCCCTTGTAAAGCCATCACCTTCATCTATAAAAGGGGATGCGCTCTCTCCAAAAGGAGGACGATCAATTTGAACAACCTACGATTCAAACGATTCCAACGGAGGACACGCTCAAATACTTAGCGAACGTAGGAGCTCCTGTCACTCTCGGCCCTTCGGTCCAGAGTCTAACCGGACCTCTTGCACCCTCCATCTTACTCCCTCCCGTTTGTAACCCCAAAGCAAACTTTGAGCACCTGGGCTCAGGAATAAAGTCTCCGACCGACTCAGACTGGACGTAGGGCATGTTGCCTGATCCAGTATAAACCCTATGTAATTGAGTGCTAGGCCACATCCGATCACAACATACGGCAAAACAACAAATATTTACTAGTTAGTCACTTTTCGCACCGACAAATACTATGCTAAAAAGAGTAGTGCCGAAACTATAGAGAGCCGGGTTGAGCAAAAAAGACCACGGATTGAACTTGATATGAGAGATATAGTTGCTGATCTAGGAGAAAGGAAGCCAATTGATGATTTTCATCATGACATTAGGGATGAGGCAAGGAGAGCATATCTACAAATAGGTCCATATAGGCCAGCTGGTCATAAGTTTCCAAAAATGAAAAAGATGGTAAAGGCCAATCAAGAGGATTTGTTGGATCATGATTTGATCAATTTGATTGGTTAGTGTACAGTGTAGCCAAGGATGCAGCTTATTGCTTTTGTTGCTATCTCTTTAAGCCACAACAAGCTGGGTTTAATAGTAATGATACATTCACCAAAGTTGGGTTTAGAAATTGGAAGAATGCAAAGGATTCTTTCAAGGAGCACGCTCAATCAATTGATGGCTTTCATAGTAATGCAAGAAAGCGTGCACTTGATTTCAAAAATCAGAGCAAAAGTGTTGAACATGTGTGGACTGTTACAAGTGTAGTAGAAGAGGAGGCATATAAAGCTCGTTTAACTATTGTGTTAGGCATTGCTAGATTTCTCCTTTTGCAAGTTCTAGCCTTTCATGGACATGATGAGTCTAAAAACATCAAGAAATAAAAGGGAATTTTATGGAGATGCTTGAATGGTATAGAAAGAAGGATCCTAAGGCTGCACTTGTGACCAGTGAAAATGCTCCAGGGAATAGTCAAATGAGTAGTCCAATGATTCAGAAAGATTTGGCTAGAGCTTGTGCAGAGGAGACAAGTGAGTTAATTAAAAGTGAAATAGGAGATTGTTGGTTTGCGGTGCTTGTTGATGTGGCTCGTGATGCATCTATTAAGGAACAAATGGTTGTGGTTGTGAGGTATATACCTCCTCTCCATTTGGTTATTTCGTTGGTTTTGTTTTGTTGCTTTCAAGTAACACTATTTTCTCTTTTCTCTTGTAGGTTTGTCAATGATAAAGGAAGTGTGATTGAGAAGTCTCTTGGCATTGAACATGTTAGAGGCCTTCACTAAAAGAAGCATTGGATACTATGCTTAAAAGATATGGTCTATCTATTTCCAAGATTAGAGGGCAAGGATATGATGGAGCTTCAAATATGAGAGGACAATTTCATGGGTTACAAAGACCGGTGTCGGTTTTTCGTACAAGCATCGGTAAGTAAATTTATAGTAATGCGTGTTAGGCTCGGATGGTGCGCTAAAGGACACAAGATTTATACTGGTTCGGGCCGAAAGTCCCTATGTCCAGTTTGTTGCTGCTTGTGTTATTAGCACCGTGAACGGTTTGCAGTAAGGGGTACAAACGATCAAGAGACGGACTGGTCCCAAGTCTCTGATGGAAGGGTTGAAGGGATGTCAAGAGATTCGACACAACCTGACTGTTTGTATCTCAGAGTCGTCTCGTTCGATCTCTTTTTTCCTCTCCCTCTTATGGAGGAAGCGCATCCCCTTTTATAGATGAAGGGATTGGCTTTACAAGGGTGAGGGCTTTAGGATGCGTACTCTACTTAGTCTTGTGGCTCACGTCTACCCGGCCTGGTTCTTCATTCTGATGAGTGCGAAGGAAGATAAGCACCTACAATACTGTTGATGTCCCTGTAGAATGTCAGGTTGGTTACAGAATGCTACCCTGCGCAGGGTATGGGCCGCAGTACAGTGGTTTTGACTTTTGAGCCTCCCCCAGCCTTGCTCCTCATGCCTTCTGGTTCCTATGAGTCTTCGTCGGAGGGACGCGGGGTCGGGGTCTGGAGTAGCGCCATGGCCAAGGTCTTCTGTCTTGGTGGACCTGAGGGGTCGGGAAGCGGGCGCCGCTCCCTTGGGTCCACCACGTGGTGACGGAATATCCGTCGTTCGTGGAGATAGCATATCCTTTTCTAGAGCATAGTGGTTGTCGTATATCCATCGTCGCCATGGGCGCGTCTCCGAGCGTTGATGATGCTGCGTACGTCGCGGCCATGGTCGAGGCGTTGATGTACTGGGACGATGGAGGGCTGCCCGCCGACTGGCGGTGTTTGGTGTACGGATGCGTCCTTGGTGGGACGCACCAAGGGCGCGCGCTGGCTGGTGTTGGGTTCGCGTCGTCGAGACAATGAACTTTTCGCCTGCTGCACCGCTGCTCGCTCGAGCAACGTGCGAATCTCCCTGTGGGCCCGGTGATCTTCGGCCGTCGCGGCCTCTGGGAGGCCATGCAGCAAGGCGGTTGCTGCTGCGATGTTCTGGCTGGCTCGGGCAAAGTGAGGAAGGGCCCCATCGTCGGTGAGGATCCTCCGATGTACGGTGCGGGCCGTGGTGCGCGCGCGCCCCCCGTCTTTGCGGCGTTGAATCTCACGATTGATGTCCGCGTACTCCCGGATGAGCCCTTGCCCGGCCCCATCGATCTCCTGCTGACGGGCCTTCAGCTGCTCCATCCTTAGGGGAGATGGGGCTATCGTCTCTTCCCCGGATCTGCTGTCAGGGTTGTTTGTAGGGCTGACCTCTTCCCTGGAGGCGCTTTCGACGTGACCTTCGGGGGTCTGTGTCATGAAGCACTCCCAAGAAGGGTGGTGGCTCCCCCTACTGGAATCCGAGCTAGAGAACGATCCCGGCTCCTCGTTGAGGAGCCCGTAAAGGGTCTCCGTATCATGTTCAATCGCCCCCACGAACTCGATGTCTGTGGGTGACTGAACCATCCGTAGCGCCAGGAGGTGGCTAGCGGTCACCGCAGCGTTGCGGAGACCGAACGGAAACACTGTCGGGGCGCTCCGAACAGGACCTTCTGGACATAGGGTGACGTTGTGCGAGACCTCCCTTGGTGACCGGACTCCCAGGGAGTTGCCCGGCGGGCCCTCAAGCCTAAGACGGCTGAGGTTGATGGAAGGGAGAGATGGGGCCGCAGAGTGGGTCAGCGCCAACTCTCCTTCTAGTATGATGATGAAATCTAGGTCGCCGAAACGCACGTGTGCGCCCGGGACCCAGGTGATTGCGTGGGTGGCCATCCTAGGCCTGATTTGGAACGCGCAAGCCCCCTACCTGGCACGCCAACTGTCGGTGTTTCGTACAAGCACCGGTAAGTAAATTTATAGTAATGCGCGTTAGGCTCGGATGGTGCGCTAAAGGACACAAGATTTATACTGGTTCGGGCCGAAAGTCCCTACGTCCAGTTTGTTGCTGCTCGTGTTATTAGCACCGTGAACGGTTTGCAGTAAGGGGTACAAACGATCGAGAGAGGGACTGGTCCCAAGTCTCTGATGGAAGGGTTGAAGGGATGTCAAGAGGTTCGACACAACCTGACTGTTTGTATCTCAGAGTCGTCTCGTTCGATCTCTTTTTTCCTCTCCCTCTTATGGAGGAAGCGCATCCCCTTTTATAGATGAAGGGATTGGCTTTACAAGGGTGAGGGCTTTAGGATGCGTACTCTACTTAGTCTTGTGGCTCACGTCTACCCGACCTGGTTCTTCATTCTGATGAGCGCGAAGGAAGATAAGCGCCTACAATACTGTCGATGTCCCTGTAGAATGTCAGGTTGGTTACAGAATGCTACCCTGCGCAGGGTATGGGCCGCAGTACAGTGGTTTTGACTTTTGAGCCTCCCCCAGCCTTGCTCCTCATGCCTTCTGGTTCCTATGAGTCTTCGTCGGAGGGACGCGGGGTCGGGGTCTGGAGTAGCGCCATGGCCAAGGTCTTCTGTCTTGGTGGACCTGAGGGGTCGGGAAGCGGGCGCCGCTCCCTTGGGTCCACCACGTGGTGACAGAATATCCGTCGTTCGTGGAGATAGCATATCCTTTTCTGGAGCATAGTGTAACACCCTCGGTGTTTGGCTTCTACTAATTGCATTTCGTCTCATAAACATGTGCATCAATTATCTCATCATGTCATTTTCCCTGAAACATACATATGAAACATTCGCATATTCTGTTTGTTTCGTACTAGATTGCTTGTGAATGGTAGTAGTGCAACATGTGAATGTAACATGAAACTCTCATACTTGGAAAACATGGCAACATGGTAGTAGTGTGACAAGTATAGTATAACAACAAGGTCACGCAACATGTGGAACATTGTATTGAAACATATGTATGAATTGCTTGTTTTACTTTCTTTATCACATGTGATCAGTAGAAGAGGTATAACAACTTTGTAAAATGGTTGATCATGGTCTAATACACCTTAACTATACTTAGTTTACTTGTTGGAACATTGTTCATGTAGATCAAAATGACCAAAATGCCCTCGAATGCGATTTGGACTTGAATTGACCCTTGGAGTGTCATTGTTTGACTGTTTAAAAAGTCCAACTTAGAGACTTTGCATGGCTGTGCACTCTTTACAAAAGTTGTAGCAAATTTATTAAGGAACAAAAGTTGTTTTATGACCAACTCATGAAAATGGCTAGAACATGCTCAAACATGGCCCACAAGTCAGAAATTACATGCTGTTTTCAACACTTAGAAAAATATTCTAAGTCATGGTGCATTTCAGTTGGATCGAGCCATCTTTGGCTTGTTGTAACTTCTGATCCATGGCGAATTAGGTGATAGTTCTTGAAAGTAAATTGCAGATGGATGTTTGGTCTACATTTTCATGAACACTGCTTTTGCAAACAAGCAACGGATTAGCCATTTTACCACGAGGAAGTCGCTACCACAGTCGCTCACCCCGGATCGAATGGAAGCTACGATGGTCGCGTTTTTGAAAACGCCGGACGCTGCGGCGTCTTGCGCGTCAAGGTCGGCTGACCGCAATGACCGCACACCACGCCGCCGTCGCCCCGGCGTCGCAGACGCGCTTTGAAGCCACCCCGCTGCCGCCGACGCCCTCGCCATCCTTTTCCATTTCTCCGCCACATCGCAAGCGCCACTGCAGCAAGCAACCACTCCGCCCATAGCTCCGCCGTCGCAGAGCTTGCTCACCGCTGCATCTACCCGCACTCGCCTTCACCATAGCTCCGTCGTGTTCGTCTCGACCTTCCCCACCTTCTAGCCGAGCCAATCGTGGCAGTAGGTGAGGACCTTGCCGCTTTTCCGACGCCGTAGTCATGGCCTACCTCGCGGAGTTGCGGGTCATCGTGGGCTGGCCGCAGCTCCGCACCGCCTCCCCGCTTCCCTAGCCTTCGCTTTCATCTTCTCTAGCTGTCGATTTGCTCTAGTTATGACGTTACCGACGAAGCCATTCTCGCCGAGCCGGAACACGGCCACACCACCGCGCCATGGTCGCCGCCCGGTGACATCACATGGCTACACTCGCGCACTTCACCACAGCCATTAGCGAGTAGCATACAGGTCCGCCTTGGTCTCTGAAGCTGATCGCGCTTTTGCTCGGGTACCTAGCGCCGGTTCACCGGAGCGCCGCCAGTCTTCGCTATGACCGAGCCGCCAGTGCGCCATGGCCGGCGTACCTAGGGACCGTAGAGAGAGTGATTGGGGCACCAATCAACGCGGGAGGTCGTGGACGGTCACGAAGGTACTCTCCTCGTCGCCGGAGAAGTCGCTGCGGCGAAGCTACGCCACGGCCGCCGCCGCCCTCGCTTGTCTCGGCCGACACGCTGGTCCTCCCTGTCGGCTGCATTCGAGGCGGGAGCCCAGCTTGGGCCGCTGCGCCATTGTCTGGCAGGCAGCGCCAGCTCGCTGGGTGGGCCGTGTCTGACCGGGCCGGCTCCACAGTTTTTGTTTTCTGATTTGTTTTGTTTATTTTATTTTCACAGATTTATGTACATCTTGAAAAATATGTAGCTCCTAGTATATAGATCCAAATGCTATGGTTCCAATTTTGTTGAGTTCATGATAATGTCTAGTATTTAATAAAAATATTATATGGACACATGTTTTAGAAAAATTTGATGAATTAAATAGGAGTTTGAAATGTGTTTTTAGAAGCATGCAAACTTGTTTGAATTTTATCTTGAGTTTCTGTGGTCCAAAAATTATGAAATTTTGTGGGCAGTCTGTTATTGCTGATGTGAAGCTCTGGTAAAAATTTTAGAGCTAGTGCATGTGTAGTTTTTAAGTTATAGAATTTCCTTTTATTAATAAGTGGATCTTGTGTGAATTTTCATAATTTTTCTATAGATCCAGTGAAGGTAAAATTTTATGGGTGCTATTCTTATGCTAGAAGGATGCTAGGAAAAATGGGAAATCTGTTGCTTGACACTTTTTAATAAGGTTTCCTAATTATGCTAGAAATAGACATGGCATCTGTTATTTTGGATACAGCAAGTTATGTTGGTCCAATGGCTTTAAAATTTTTATGGTAGTCTATGTGCAGCATGAGGTAGCTACGGTAATTTTTGTAGATTTTTATGAATAGTTTTACTATATATTGCTTAAATCACCTAATTAACTAAATAAATTGGAAAAGGATATTAAATAATTTATTTAGAAGCTAGCATTATACTTTCTGATGTTTCTTAGATATGAAAAACAAGTTGGTAAACTTGGTTTGGTCAAATTAGGCTTTTGCACCATCATTAAATAATTAAGTTAGCAACCCCGTCATTCGGACAGATTCTAGGTCTACTGGAAATTGATTTGGTTAACTTCAGAATCATGCTTTGATGTTTACAAGTGAATTGTAGAGAATTTCATAAGCTTTCCAGAATGTCCTCTTGCAAGTCATTTGGAGTTATAGAACTCTGGTTATGATAGAATTAAGTTACTACTTGTTGCATATGAAGCTTTAATCTGTTATTTTAAGCATGTCTCAGCATTATTCTAAGTTCATGGTACTGTTGCTAGGTGTTAGGCCTTTAACTGAAGATGAGCATCTTTATCTTAGGTTATGCAAGTTAGGTAAGTTGCTCTTGTTATTTAAGTTAAGTTGGATACATGCTTAAAGTGATTTGAATAGAGCTAATTACTCGGTGGCGAGGGTCCAAAGTGATGTTTTCGTAAACACCCATTGTGATTCATTCATCATGAGCATCATGTCATTCCTTATGCATTCATGATATTTATCTTGTGCATCGGCATGCAATAGGTGTACCGGAAGGAGTAACCCTGCTGGAATTCGAGGAACCGAGCGGCAGCAGCAGCCGACGCCAGAGATTCAGGAGGAGCACCTTCAGGAGAAGTGCCAGACGAGGTCGCCGTTGAGTGCCCTGACCACCGTCCTTGCAACTTCGTGAAAGGCAAGCCCCCCGAGCATATTAAGCCTCCTATTTTCCGAACTGCGATTCTGGTATTATTATTACATATATTGTTGCATTAAGTTTAGGTGTTGGATGCAAACACTTGCTGCATTGGTTACCCATTCCTTGTCCAGATATTGTTACCCTGAATCCTATGTAGCTCAGGCTCGAGTAGTGCTTAGCCCTGCTTAAACGCGGTAGAAGTCGGGTGATTTCCTGTCACCTGCGAGATATAGGAAGATACATGTGGCACGGTTGGCTATATTTGCTATCGTGGAAAAGAACCATCTTAATTTGAAATGAAGACCGACGGAGAGGCTTGTCGGTTTGCGGTGACTCCGTCTGTCAGGTCGCTTAAGGACCGATTCTTGGAGCCTTTCCTGCTCATGTTGAACGATGCCTCTCTCTTAGTTGGCCGTGTCCGATGACCGACCGCTGGCCGAGTAGCTCACCTCAGCCGGAGTCGATAAGTATAAAGTGCGCCTCGGAAGGGAGCCGAGGCGTGAGTCCAAGGGCGTGTGATTTAAAAGTCCCGATCGTCCCGGCGGAAGGGTAATCCTCGAGAGTCTTGGGCGCCGATCGAACCCGCGAATTTGGTTCCCGAGATGTTCCAAAGGTGACCCACGGCTACCCTTGCAAAGTATGCCAGGGTGAGAGTTAGGAATACCCCTCACCTGAGTTGTAATTCGATTCAATCGCCGTCTCCCGGTTAGTGAGAACTTGACGGGCTTATCTCCAATGTAGATACACTTAATACTTAATGGTTCGGAAATGATGATATGATGTTGATGACCTTATTATACCTGCTATGGTTAATATTGTTTGCTCCTAATAAGTGAGTGCTCTAGTACAAAAAAGCTAATCTAGTGGACGGTAAAAATGATGATAAGCTTGATGCTAAGTTTAAATTGGTTACTATGCTCATAAGCTCTTTTATGCAAATGTGCCAAGCTAGCCCACCGAAAAGCCTTGCATGATCCTTGGTGTCTTTTATTTCTGATTTTTGTCGGGTAAGTCTAGTGAGTACCTTCTCGTACTCGTGGTTTATTTCCCACCGCTGCGTGATGACCGCCTCTTCTTTGGTTGTCGCAAGTACGCCTTCTCCTCATTGGGATGAAGACTAGACCGTTAGGCCGGTCTCTACTAGTTCTCGTGACTGATAATGCTTTTGTGGGACATGACTGATCCGCAATGTAATTGAAACTATGAAGTTATGTACTAAACTATGTTGCTTCCGCACACTCAAACTTGGTTTGTAAGATTTTATTTGAACTCGATGGATGTAATCCGAATGCTACTTGTGAAATGTTGTAACGAATGATGTGTTGTGTTGAATCATTACGATCTTGGTTTGTATGTCGAGAGTTGGTTGAAATCCTTCGTGATTTCCGGACTACCGGGATTATGGGAGCTTAAGTACAGGAATTTGATCGCTTCGGTGATTGTTTTTTGTACTTACGTTCTTATGATTTGGTCGGTTCTGTTACACATAGTGGTTGTCGTATATCTTCATCGGGTTCCGTGTCCCAGAGCTGAAGGCGGCGCCTACAACTATTCAGGGTGGAGAGCTCGCACCTGTGACACCTTTCGGGCTCTGTGGCGCCTAGAAGGGCCTAAAGCGTCCGTCCCATCATCCCCTGGCAGTACTTTTCCTGCCAGGGTGTAGGGTATGGCTCTTGGAGCCACGGTTGACCTGAACGTCGTGTCTTGCCCTGTCTCTATCATCTTGAAGGAACAGGGAGGAGTGGTCAGGTAAGATGAATCCAATCTTTAGATATGGAGCAGGGTGAGGCTTGTTTCTTGCCGTCGGGCGAAGCAGAGACCAATCCCTATCTCCTGGGCGAGACCGACCCTGCTCCTCTGGGGTCGGGCGAGGCAGAGTCTATCCCTTAGCCCTCGGGCGAGACCGAGCCCGACCTAAAGGCGTCGGGCAAGACGGAGACTAGCCCTAGGCCCTCGGGCGAGACCGAGCCCACCCCAAAGGCGTCGGGCGAGGTGGAACCAAGCTCCTGTCATTCCCGTGAGGGGTGAAGCAACGCTCTTATGCGTCCAGAAGTTTTTAACGTACGGTGGTTATTGGTTCCACCTTCCGGGTACCCCCAGTATTAGGTCCCCGACAAGTTTGCCCCGAGCCTCCGTGTGATTCGAGTAGAACCGCCTGGAGGGTGTTTTTTGATTTCGTCGAGGTTACTTTTGTCGGAGGGTGCGCGGCAAGACCTTTTGATGGGTGTGTAGCCCCAGGCCCCGGTGATTTGAGTAGAGTCGCCCGGGGGGTTATATCGGTCCCTTCACGGTTGAGTAGAAACAGGCCTTTGTGGCTTGCGTTTCCCAGGTGGGTAGAGAGTCCAGATTCGCCTAGGGAAGGCGATCCGTCCGCCAGGATTTTTGGGGTGAGAGGATAAGGACTGCGGGCGCGTGTCCCGCGACATGACGCAGTGGTGCGCATGGCAGGCCCGGAGATCGAGGCGGATGGTTGCCCTTCTCGCGTCTGTCGCCCCCTATAAAACCACGGGGTTCGCCCCCAAGGTTCCGTATTTCGCTCCCCTGCCTTTGCGTTCTGAAACATCCGCCGCCAATCGTCCCAGCCTCTCGTGCCCGCATCGCCACCGTCGCCGGCTGCAGGTGCGTGTTCCACCAACCGCCAAGCTCGCTACCGCCTTCTTCCCCTCTCGCTTTAATGGAGTTGTGGGGTAGATCAAGCATCACCTCCCGGCGTCTAGAGGGCCTCGTCCGTCGTGGCCTTCTCCGCCTTCGTCCGCCGCCCCGAGAGCGGTTGCTACCGGCGACGAGGGTGAGCCGGTGCCGCCAAAGGTATGTCGCTCTTTTTGCCATCTTCCATGAGCGAGGATTTGGGGTACCCGCGCATAGATTCCTTCGGGGGCTGTTGGATTACTATGAGATAGAGCTGCAGCATCTAACTCCCAATGGGATTCAAATATATGGCGGCATTTGTTGCCCTGTCGGCGAGGGTTTCTGGGATCGATCCCCATTTTGATCTGTGGCGGTATTTCTTTACCATTAGTCTGCCAAAGAGGAAGATTGGGGGAAAGACGTGAACGCTACCGATGGGGTGTGCCAAAGATTCATCTCGCGCCATACCCGGTCGAAGGGTTACCCATACATGCGTCTGGCGACATCCAATAAGGGATGGCACTCGCAGTGGTTTTATGTTAGGGATGACGCGAGTGCCACCCTACCGAAGTACACTGGACGTCTTATTGTGGACGTTCCGAAGTCGTGGGGCTGGGGCGTCCAGACCAAAGACAAGAAACACATCTCCGACCTTCTTTCCGCCCTCCAAGCCCTGAAGGGTCGGGGTGTAAAGGGGATAGGGATTATCGGTGCCTACCACGCTAGGAGGGTGGCGCCTCTGATGGCGCGTGTGCTTCCCCTACATCGGATGATGCCCGGGATATCGCTCGAGGGGACGGTGCTTGTTGACGAGGCGCTCCCTTACTCGGAAGTGGCGCAGCGCATCAAGGAGGCGATGGAGCCGATGAAGGATTCTGTAGGCAGGGTCCTCGACATTGTGTATCCGGACACCCCCCAATGCGGCCGGAGCCTGGATTCTTTGAATTCGTAAGTTCTCCTCTCCCATGCCCTTTTCTTTTTTCCTGGATCTCCATTTTTAACACTTGCTTTATGACGTTGGGACCAGTCGAGGGTGCTGGTCTTTAAGGACAGCCCAGTTCCACTGCCGAAGGACAAGGTCATGGCGACAGTGAATTGACTCACGGCCGAGCGGGACAAGAAAGCAAGGGAAGAGATGAAGAAGGAGAAACGACTGAAGCAGGAGGCACGAGATCGGGGAGAGGACGTGAGCAGTGAGGACGACGACGATGACGATGATGATGATGACAACGACGAGGTAGCCGTCGGCGTGGATTGGGACGTCCTGGAGGACGAGGACACGCTGACGAGTGGCCACCCATCCGTGCAGGGGCCCTTCGCTTTCCACGTGGAGGGAAGTAGATCGATGAGGTCAGTGGAGGCCGGTGAGTCCGCCACTTCGTACGGCGTGCCTGCCGAGGACCAGTGGATGGGGGGGCGGACCTGCCGCCGCCATTCTCAAGGCGACGATGGAGGGGAGCAGCTCCGGTGCTGCACCCTGTGAGACGATGGAAGGGGACGGCTCCGATGAGATGAACCCCCCTGCAGGGGACAAGCATGAAACGATCCCGCCCAGATGAGTTAGGGTAGGGATCTGGGGATCCATCCGCAAAACGCTTCCGCCGGTCGAGGACGTCAACGTAAGCTGTTGATTCCTCTGTTTTCATCCTTTTTCCAATTTTATTTTGACTTAATGGTTATTACCTTTGTGCAGGTTCTTGCGGACGGGTCACCCCCTGGGGCTGGCGCCCAAGAAAAGTCTCGCCCTTCAAGCGGGATAGACAGCGTCGCCTGGAGTCACCCCTGTTTCAGGCAGGAGTGGTGCCGATGTCGGGGCCACGTTTGCCGACCCGACGGCGCCCATGGTGGCTCCCACGCCCGCAGAGGTTACTGAGCGAGCGGCCTCCTCCGTGGTGGTCGTGGAACAGCCGGTCGAGGGCCGCATACCACCGGTGGAGGTGGTCGTGACCGCGCCAAGCCGAGATCGGCCAGCGCGCGGCAAGGGCGGTGCTTGAGGACGTGGTGCGATCCAGCGCCACGAGGACCTGTGGATCCACCCGTGGCAATCGAAGCGGCCCAGACGGGGAGGGTCCACCGAGGGTCCTCGAGTCAGGTGGTGGTGCCACACAGGTCGAGGCGGCCGCCACCACCACCCCCTTTGTCGAGGAAACCGCCTCCCCTGCTGGGGAGCCGCCGCCTCAGATGGATGGCCACTCGGACCCGACGTCGGCTCTTTTCTCGCTTCGATGATCATTCCGAGAGCATGGAGCGGGAGGGTCTTGACATCGGGATCTCGAGCATGCCTTGAACGCCTGACCAAAGCTAGAGGAGCCCTCAGTGAGGTCGTTATCCCCGCCACTCGTATTTTCTAGGCTTTCTTTCTTTCTTCATATGTTTTTGTGTTTTCGCATTTCGATACCAGTCTTCTTCCTCTTGAGTTCTTGTTGCTCGTAGTCGGAATAAATCCCAATTCCTCCATGAAAGCGTATATGGAGGGGATCACCTCTCCGAGGAGGCCCGGCTGCAGAAAGAACATGGCCAGCACAGCTTTGCTGCTTACCAAGAGCGGGAGACCCAGGCGCATCAGGACGCGGAGGAGGCCCACGGGATGTTCGAGGACCTGGCGGCGAGGTCTAAGCTGGAGGGAGAGGAGATTGCTAGACTCCAAAAAGAGCGAGACGAGCTGTTGTAGAGGAATGCCGCGGCTAATGAGAAGGCCGGCGAGGTCCTAAAGGAGCTGGATATGGAGCGGAACTCCAGCGGGAGGCCGAGAGTAGGGCCACGGCCCTCCAGCAGAAGGTGGACGAGGACATCGAGGTGGTCCACTCTCTTCGGGCGGAGCTTGGTGACGCGGTGAACCGAAGGTTGAGTGCTGAAAACGCCTCCATCAAGCTAGAAAAAGAGGTTGCCTATGCACGAAGGACCCTTCAGGTTGAGAGCGACGAGCATGATCTTCTACAGGCTGCGGTCGGGGTGGTCCTTAATGCCCTGAATGTGACGGAGCCGGTGGAGACCAGCCCGCTCGCGGCTCGTGTCGCAGGTATCACGGCTCGGGTGGGCCAGCTTGAGGAGAGTGCCTTCCACGCCGGGATTACCCAGGCCTTCACCATCGCCCATGCTCATTATGGGAAGGAAATCAACCTGAAGGTGATGAGCGAAGGCTTCCCGTCCACCTACGAGGATGAAGAGCTGGAGGAAATGGAGAAGATGGTTGCTCCCCTTGCAAAAAACCTGGCAGACAGTCTGAAAGAGATGGTTCTCCCTCCGTGGAAGTAATTAGTCGAACAATTTTGAGAATAACTTATATGTAATATGTGGACAAGTGTCAATATTTCTTGGGTCTAGACGCTTTTCGTGATTTTGCGTCATAATTTTGTTTTGTTTGATTTTTTATGATCTTACCAATCTGTTCCCCTGAATTATACCACTGGTTATAATGCGAGGAGATTGTTCCGAAAGAAAGAAAGAAAGGAGGTAGACGTACCTTAACCAGCCCCCGAGCAAGGTCCGACCCCCTGCATTTGCTGGGGTTGGGGGTTGCTGGAGATCGGAACTGTGGTTTTGGTGACAGGGTTGACAAAGTCCATGGACGTCATCGCGATATTCCCCGCCCTGTCTTCCAACAAAAATCCCCAACTGGGGACTCTATGGGCTCGGCAAGGTGGGGCCTTTGAACCTGTGTCCCTGTATTGTTTGGCTCAAGCCCCCGAACCTTGTTAGGGTCTAATAGGGGTCGGCTATTATTTGCGTGTCACCCCATCCTCGGTTTTCACAATCGGAGGGGCTGAGTAAACGACACTTGCCTCGACGGCTTGAGTGTCGCGCTCAATGAGCTCACTAATGGGTACGTTCGTGTGGAATCCGGGTCCATCATTTGCTGATGGGGTCGGTAGGGCCCTCTGGTGGCACTCCACAACTTCTTAACCCGCCTCCCGGCAGATGCCTGAGTCGTTCGATAAGCTCAAGGGGCCCGATGGCCTCTCCTCGATGGAGATTATATGGGTTTGGCTCGGGGTTAGAATCGAACGAGAGAAGGTCGAGACGTCCCTGTTCGCTTCTGAGCGGGGTCAGGTAGGGCCGCTGGGGCTTGTCTCGGTTATCTCTCCCTGGCTCTGTTCGGTGTGAGGCGGCCTCGAGCCCTTCGCGGGCCGACCTTCGAACCTCGGCCTGTGGTCGCCTATATCGAATGAGGCGACAGCCGTTTCGTGGTGCAACACGAATCGTTGGGATGTTTTGCCTATGTATAATATAATCGAAACGAAGGCGGGGTCGGTAACGTTACCTCGGTGGCATGAGTGGCGAAAAATCTCCTACCAGATGGGCTCGGGCCCTGACGTTTGTGACGAGGTTGGAATAACCTGCATAAGATTTGCTATTCTTTGTTTTCGTGTCTCGATGGCGATCTGAGCCGTTTGATTAACTTGGGTAACCTGACAGCTTCTCCTTTGGGGGAGATTCTGTAGGCGGACCCCTCCGATCCCTTCTTTGAGAAGGCAGACGTCGAGACTAGGGACGCGGGGGGCGTTGAGTATGATTTTTCTGGTGAACAGAAACACTGTAGCTATCGGGGCGTAGGGTTTGCTAGTTCGTCCATTTTTACTCAAAGCTTTGTGCCCGTATGCCGCGCCCTTAGTTTCAAGCGTACGGAAGGGTCAGGTGAGGGGGATGTCTAGACTGGTTGACATCCTCGGCATTCCCCAAGCGATGTTCGTATCCCCACCGCTTGACGGGGTCGGAAGCTCGCGAAAGAATTTTAATGCATAAAGTAAGAAAGCTGAGATGCTTATCTTTCTTTGGACGCTTGTTCGTCGTGTCTTCTGGGCCGAACGGCCAGCCCAGGAGATCCGAAAGGTCCTGTCGTTGGGTCGTCCGTGGTCCTGCATGGGGAGGCAAAAAGTTGTCTGCCTATGTGGGCGCCTTTCACCGCCGCCGTGTCAGAAAGGTCGATGAGCGGGCCATACCTGTGCAAAGGTTTCGGTTTGACCAAAGGGGCCGCCTCGTCGACCGGGGTACGTCCCGTCAGTTCCGGCGCGTCCCCTCAAATATCAATCAGCATTGATTCCGTATTTAAAGAGGGGAAGGGAGAGGGTTTTTCGTCCAACCTTTCGCCTTTCCTTAGCTACCGTGTCTCCTCTTTAAATAGGGAGGGGGCAAGGAGTCCTCATCCCACCTCGTCTTCTGCCTCCGAGCCGCTATCTCTCCTTCTTCCTTTCCGCCGAACGCGTCCGTGCGTCGCGGCACTTCCTGAGTGAGGAAGAGTAATGCTAGAGAGAGAGAGAAAACTCACAAATTTGCTCATGAGTCTGGTGTGTGATGTCGAGCCGGAGGTTATCCAACGTAGATGAGATGGTGCGTGCTGCCCTTGCTGAGGAGTCGCTGTTGTCGAAGGAGAAGAGGCGTCGGTGGGCGTCATACGTCATCGACTGCGCCGTCGTCCGCTGTGCTCCTCCTTTGGCGGGAGGTGTTTCCTGCTCATACGCCGTTGTCAGGGCTATGGTTGGGGAAGATGGCATAGTCCCCAGACGCCATGGCGGTGGCATCGCTGTCGAGGTTGCGGCTGACGACGATGGTGTAGTCCCCGGACGCTCCGGCGGAGGCGTCGTAGATGGTGGCGCCTTCGAGGATCCAGCGAGGTGGCGGGATATCGGGATGCCACCGATGAAGAGCGTGGCATGGCGACCGCAGTAGATGAGCTGGCCCATGTATACACCCCGGGCGTCGCCGATGGAGAGCGTGGCGCGGCGGCCGTAGTAGCACTCGTAGCAGAGCTGAGCAGAGACTGTAATGAAATAACCTTGTGGGGAAGCCCCCGAGTAAACAGTTCTCTGAATTTATAAGTATATTGTTCCTTTTTGTAATGAAATCGCTTTGTAAGTGATGAGTTTGTGCAAAAAATGAACAAAATTACATCCTTTGCTTATGGCAAGCAATTTTTTCATCTTTCTCCCTTCTGCAGGAAAAATTTTGGCGCTTTCCGACCCTTCTCATGGTCTAAGTCATAAGAAGCTAGGAACGTGGGTGAACTAATTCTGATTGAACTGGTGAGCAAAGAGGTTGCAGCCGCTGGGGCGTGGGTGTCTCGCAGTCCTACCAGTTGTATTCAGAATCGGTCTCCAAAATCTTAGCCCTTGGGACTTGTTTATGAGGTGAACGGAAAACTTAGAGAATGTTTGTAAGTATAACACAGGAGTTTTTTGCAAGCGCAATATTTATATCACATATGTCACATGTTATGAACACATGCCAGCCCCCGAGTGAGATCTGACCCCTCGCCACTTGCAGGGGTCGGAAGTCACTAAGGGTCGGGGTTTTGTTATGACAAAATCTGATAAGGAAAAGTGTAAGCTTATTTTAAGGATAGAAACGACGTAGCTGTTCGATGTTCCAGGCGTTGGTGAAGACCTCGCCGTTGATGGTTTTCAACCGGTAGGCGCCTGGGCGAAGTACTTCCGCGATGACGTAGGGCCCTTCCTAGGGTGGGGAGAGTTTGTGGCGGTCCTTGTTGCTCTGCACAAGATGAAGGATGAGGTCTCTGACGTTAAAGGCTCGGCCCCGCACCCATCGGCTGTGGTACCGTCGCAGTGCCTGCTGGTACTTAGCCGAACGGAGGAGGGCGATGTCGTGGGCTTCATCTAGCTGATCCATGGCATCTTGGTGAGATGCTTCGGCCCCCTTTTCGTCGTATGCTCCGATTCTTGGTGCACCGTAGTCGAGGTCAGTTGGGAGAATGGCCTCGGAACCATAGACCATGAAGAAATGTGTGTAGCCGATGGCCCGGCTAGGAGTTGTCCTTAGGCTCTAGAGCACGGCTGGGAGCTCAGCTAGCCAGCGTGCACCGAATTTGTTCAATCGGTTAAAAATTCTAGGTTTGAGGCCTTGAAGAAGCATGCCGTTTGCGCACTCGACCTGCCCATTCGTCCGGGGGTGTGCGACGGCTGCCCAGTCTATCCGGATGTGTTGTTCATCACAAAATCGAATGAATTTCCTACCGGTGAATTGCGTGTCGTTGTCTGTAATGATGGAGTTCGATACTCCAAAGCGATGGACGATGTCGAGGAAGAACAGTACGGCTTGCTCGGATTTGATCGTGGATATTGGTCGAGCTTCAATCCATTTTGTAAACTTATCTATGGTGATAGCAGGTGGGTAAAGCCCCCGAGCGCTTTTTTGAGTGGCCCAACCAGGTCGAGCCCCTAGATCGCGAAGGGCCACGTGATGGGGATCATCTGGAGAGCCTGGGCCGGGAGGTGTGTTTGCCGAGCGTAGTACTGGCACCCTTCGCAGGTGTGTACAATTTGCTCGGCATCGGCTACTACGGTGGGCCAATAGAAACCTTGTCGGAATGCGTTTCCAACCAAGGTTCTTGGTGCGGCATGATGACCGCATACTCCACCGTGGATGTCGCCCAGCAGGAGTTTTCCCTGTTCGTCAGGGATACAGAGTTGCAGAATTCCGATGTGACTTCGTTTGTAGAGTTCACCCTCTATAAGAACGAAGGACTTGGCGCGTCGTGCGAGCCGTCGGGCTTCCATCTTGTCGGTTGGTAGTATGTCGTGGAAGAGATAGTCGAGGTAAAGTGTTCTCCAGTCATCGGGAGGATCGGACTCCACTACTGGGTCCTCTTTAAGCTCCATGACCTTGAGGTCGGGCGGAGAAGTTGGCGGATCGGCCCTGGGGGTCGGACTAGAAAGGCCATCGTCGGCTTGTTCCGACCCCGCGTAGCGTACCGAGGGTTTGTGTTGATCACTGGCAAAGACGCCTATTGGGACTGGCTCTCGGCTGGATGCTGCTTTTGCAAGCGTGTCGGCCGCTTTGTTGAGGCACCTAGGGATGTGATTGAGTTCGAGGCCGTCGAATTTGTCCGCCAGATGTCGGACCTCTTGACAGTACGCCACCATCTTGGTGTCGTGGCAGCGTGACTCTTTCATGACCTGGTTGACGACCAGCTAAGAGTCGCCCCTGACGTCGAGGCGTCGGATGCCCAGCTCGATGGCGATTCGTAGGCCATTGATGAGCGCTTTGTATTCTGCAGTATTGTTTGATGAGGGGAAATGAAGCCGAACCATGTACCTCATGTGGACCCCGAGGGGGGATACAAAGACTAGTCCTGCTCCGGTGCCCTTCTTCGTCAGTGATCCATCGAAGTACATTATCTAGTACTCTTGATCGACGGCTGCTGGTGGCATCTGGACCTCGGTTCACTCCGCGATGAAATCAGCTAGTGCCTGAGATTTGATCACCGTTCGGGGGACATAAGAAATGCCCTGATCCATCAGCTCGAGTGCCCATTTTGTGGTTCTTCCCGTAGCGTCATGGCTATGAACGACCTCGCCGAGGGGGAACGACGTCACCACTATCACGGGGTGTGACTCGAAGTAGTGGCGTAGCTTCCTTTTGGTGATGAGGATGGTGTAGAGGGGTTTCTGGATCTGGGGAGTAGCGGGTTTTGGAGTCGGATAACACCTCGCTGATGAAATAAACAGGGCGCTGCACCTTGAAGATGTGCCCCTCTTCCTCTCGCTCTACTATTAAGGCAGAACTGACCACCTGGGTGGTGGCCGATATATAGAGCAGGAGGGATTCCCGGTCGTACGGAGGAACTAGGACCGGAGGTTTGGTCAAAAAATGTTTAACCATGTCAAGTGCTTTCTGAGCCTCGGCTGTCCACTCGAAGTGGTCAGATTTCTTCAGGAGTCGATAAAGGGGGAGTCCTCATTCGCCGAGGCGTGAAATAAATCGGTTGAGAGCTGCAAGGCACCCTGTGATCCGCTGAACCCCCTTTATGTTTTGAATCGGGCCCATCCTTGTGATGGCCGATATTTTCTCTGGGTTGGCTTCGATGCCACGCTCAGAGATGATAAAGCCGAGAAGCATGCCCCTCGGGACCCCGAAAACACATTTTTCGGGATTGAGTTTGATGCCGTTTGCCCGGAGTTTCGCAAAGGTTCGTTCAAGGTCGGCGACAAGGTGGTCAGCTCGCTTGGATTTGACTACAATGTCGTCGACATAGGCCTCAACGGTTCGCCCGATGAGGTCTCCGAAGCAATTAAGCATGCACCGCTAGTACGTTGCCCCTACATTCTTCAGACCGAATGGCATTGAAGTGTAGCAAAATGATCCAAAGGGCGTGATAAAAGATGTCGCGAGCTGGTCAGATTCTTTCATCGCGATTTGATGGTAGCCGGAGTATGCGTCAAGGAAGCAGAGGGTTTCGCACCCTGAGGTGGAATCAACTATTTGGTCTATTCGTGGCAAAGGAAACGGATCCTTTGGGCACGCTTTGTTGAGGCCGGTATAATCGACACACATTCTCCATTTCCCGCTCTTTTTTCGGACAAGAACAGGATTTGCTAACCACTCTGGGTGGTATACTTCCTTAATGAATCATGCGGCCAGTAGTTTGGCTATTTCCTCGCCAATGGTCCAGCGTTTCTCCTCGTCGAAGCGGCGCAGGCGTTGTTTCACTGGCTTGGAGCCCGGGAGGATTTGGAGAGTATGCTCGGTGACCTCCCTCGGGATGCCCAGCATATCCGAGGGTTTCCACGCAAAGATGTCTTTGTTGGCGCGGAGGAAGTCGACGAGCGCGCTTTCCTACTTGGGGGAGAGCGCGGTCCCGATACGGACTTTTTTGCCCTCGGAGCTGCTAGGATCCAAGAGGACCTCCCTAGAGCCTTCTGCCGATTTGAATGACCCGGTCAATTTCTTTGCGTCGGGTGCCTCTTCGATGACCTTCTCCCTGAGGGTGGCGAGCTCTTTGGAGGCGATGACTGCGGATGCGTGTCCGCAGCATTCGACCTCGCATTCGTAAGCGCGCTGGAAAGAGGTGCCGATGGTGATGACCCCGCGGGGGCCCGGCATTTTCAGCTTCAGGTATGTATAATTGGGGACGGCCATGAACTTCGCGTAACATGGATGCCCCAGGATGGCATGGAAAGTCCCCGGGAACCCCACTACATCGAAGGTGAGGATCTCGGTCCGGTAATTGGACCGATCCCCAAAAGTGACGGGCAGGTCGATCTGCCCCAGAGGTACGGCCTGCCTACCAGGCACGACGCCATGGAATGGCGCTCGGATGGGACGGAGGTTTGTTCGGTCGACGCCCATTTTGTCGAGCATTTTGGCGTACATGATGTTGAGGCCGCTGCCCCTATCCATCAGTACTTTGGTGAGCCGCTTTGGACCGACGATCGGATCAACGACAAGCGGGTACCTTCCTGGGTGTGGGACGGCATCCGGATGGTCGGTCCGGTCGAAGGTGATGGCGGATTCCGACCACCGGAGGAAGGCTGGCGTGGCCGGTCCGGTGATATAGACCTCGCGACGGGTGACCTTCTGGCGACACCTGGAGTCGTAGGCCATTGATCCTCCAAAGATCATAAGGGCGCCGGTCGGCGTTGGGAAGGCGTCGTCTTTCTCCTCTGCGTCCACTGTGGCGGGAACATGTTCCTTCCCCTGCTCCCATTTGTTAAGTCCCCCGGCCAAGTATTTGCGCATGAGGCCGCACTCCTTGTATAGATGCTTGGCCGGGAAGGCGTGGTTTGGGCATGGCCCCTCGAGCATTTTCTCGAAGTGGTTCGGAGTGCCTTCCGTAGGCTTCCGGCTACCTTTGCGGTCGGCTGTGGACACGAGCGGGTTGTCGCGTCGTTGCTTATTTTTTTCTCTTGGCGGGACGGTCGGAGGTGCCTTCGTTGGTAGCCTCATCCCGCCTCGCCTTTCCGTCGGTGCGGTCGAAGATGGCTCCGACCGCTTCCTCTCCAGAGGCGTGACTGGTGGCGATGTCCAGGAGTTCCTTGGTAGTTCGCGGGCCCCTGCATCCCAGCTTGTGGACCAGGGATTCGCAGGTCATCCCGGACAGAAAGGCTCCTATCACGTCGGCGTCAGCGACGTTCGGGAGCTTGTTGCACTGTCGAGAGAAGCGCCCCAATGTACCCGCGAAGGGTTTCATTGGCCTTCCGCGGTAGTTTTGAGGTCTCATGGGTTTCCGTGGCGTTTATACGCGCCACGAAGTTACCCACGAAGATCTCCGTCGATCCGCCCAACTCGAATAGCATTAGACGGTAGGTGCTCCAGCCATGCTCGCGCCGAATCGGCCAAGAACAGCGGGAGATTGCGAATAATGAAGTTGTCATCACTCGCACCACCGGCCTAACATGCAAGCCGATAGTCTTCGAGCCAAAGCCCGGGATTTGTTTCGCCAGAATATTTAGGGATGTTGGTAGGCGGTCGATACCTTAGGGGGAACACAGCATTGAGGATGTGTCGGGCAAAGGCCTGAGGGCCTGGCAGGCCGAGGCTCAGGCTTCGGTCCTCGTTGCTGTCGTAGCGCTCACCACGTCGGGGATGATAGCCGCGGCGTGCTGCTTCTCCATCGTCGCCGTGGGCACGTCTCCGAGCGTTGATGATGCTGCGTACGTTGCGGCCATGGCCGAGGCGTTGATGTACTGGGACGACGGAGGGCTGCCGCCCGGTGGCGGTGTGTTTGGTGTCGGATGCGTCCTTGGTGGGGCGCACCAAAAAGGCGCATACCGGGCGGTGGTGTTGGGTTTGCGTCGTCGAGACAATGAACTTTTCGCCTGCTGCACCACTGCTCGCTTGAGCAACGTGCGAATCTCCCTGTGGGCCCGGTGATCTTCGGCCGTCGCGGCCTTCGGGAGGCCATGCAGCAAGGCGGTTGCTGCTACGATGTTCTGGCTGGCTCGGGCAAAGTGAGGAAGGGCCCCATCGTCGGTGAGGATCCTCCGATGTACGGTGCAGGCCATGGTGCACGCGCGCCCCCCGTCTTTGCGGCGTTCAATCTCGCGATTGATGTCCGCATACTCCCGGACGAGCCCTTGCCCGGCCTCATCGATCTCCTGCTGACGGGCCTTCAACTGCTCCATCCTTAGGGGAGATGGGGCTATCGTCTCTTCCCCGGATCTGCTGTCAGGGTTGTTTGTAGGGGTGACCTCTTCCCTGGAGGCGCTTTCGACGTGACCTTCGGGGGTCTGCGTCATGAAGCACTCCCGAGAAGGGTGGTGGCTCCCCCTACTAGAATCCGAGCTAGAGAACGATCCCGGCTCCTCGTTGAGGAGCCCGTAAAGGGTCTCCGTATCATGTTCAATCGCCCCCACGAACTCGATGTCCGTGGGTGACTGAACCATCCGTAGCGCCAGGAGGTGGCTAGCGGTCGCCGCAGCGTTGCGGAGACCGAACGGAAACGCTATCGGGGCGCTCCAAACAGGACCTTCTAGACATAGGGTGACGTTGTGCGAGACCTCCCTTGGTGACCGGACTCCCAGGGAGTTGCCCGGCGGGCCCTCAAGCCTAAGACGGCTGAGGTTGATGGAAGGGAGAGATGGGGCCGCAGAGTGGGTCAGCGCCAACTCTCCTTCTAGTGTGATGATGAAATCTAGGTCGCCGAAACGCACGTGTGCGCCCGGGACCCAGGTGATTGCGTGGGTGGCCATCCGAGGCCTGATTTGGAACGCGCAAGCCCCCTACCTGGCACGCCAACTGTCGGTGTTTCGTATAAGCACCGGCAAGTAAATTTATAGTAATGCGCGTTAGGCTCGGATGGTGCGCTAAAGGACACAAGATTTATACTGGTTCGGGCCGAAAGTCCCTACGTCCAGTTTGTTGCTGCTCGTGTTATTAGCACCGTGAACGGTTTGCAGTAAGGGGTACAAACGATCGAGAGAGGGACTGGTCCCAAGTCTCTGATGGAAGGGTTGAAGGGATGTCAAGAGGTTCGACACAACCTGACTATTCGTATCTCAGAGTCGTCTCGTTCGATCTCTTTTTTCCTCTCCCTCTTATGGAGGAAGCGCATCCCCTTTTATAGATGAAGGGGCTGGCTTTACAAGGGTGAGGGCTTTAGGATGCGTACTCTACTTAGTCTTGTGGCTCACGTCTACCCGACCTGGTTCTTCATTCTGATGAGCGCGAAGGAAGATAAGCGCCTACAATACTGTCGATGTCCCTGTAGAATGTCAGGTTGGTTACAGAATGCTACCCTGCGTAGGGTATGGGCCGCAGTACAGTGGTTTTGACTTTTGAGCCTCCCCCAGCCTTGCTCCGCACGCCTTCTGGTTCCTATGAGTCTTCGTCGGAGGGACGCGGGGTCGAGGTCTGGAGTAGCGCCGGCTAAGGTCTTCTGTCTTGGTGGACTGAGGGGTCGGGAAGCGGGCGCCGCCCCTTGGGTCCACCAGCGTGGTGACAGAATATCCGTCGTTCGTGGAGATAGCATATCCTTTTTAGAGCGTAGTGGTTGTCGATATATCTTCATTGGGTTTCGTGTCCCAGAGTGGCGGCGGCGCCTACAACTCTGAGGTGGTGGAGAGCTCGCACTGTGACACCTTTCGGGCTCTACGGCGCTGGAAGGGCCTAAAGCGCCTGTCCCATCATCCCCTCGGCGATTACTTTTCCCGCCAGAGTGTGCAGTGGTATGGCTCTTGGAGCCACGGTTGACTGAACATCGTGTCTTGCCCCTGCCTCTATCATCTTGAAGGAACAGGGGAGGAGGTCGAGTAAGATGAATCCAATCTTTAGATATGGAGCAGGGGTGAGGCTTGTTTCTTGCCGTCAGCGGGCGCGAGACCAATCCCTATCTCCGGGGCGAGACCGACCATGCTCCTCCGGGGTCGAGACGAGGCGAGTTCATCCTCACCCTCGGGCGAGACCGAGCCCGCTCCTCCTGGGGTCGGGCGGGCGAGTCTATCCTCACCCTCGGGCGAGACCGAGCCCGCCCTAAAGGTGTCGCAAGAGACGGAGACTAGCCCTGGGCCCTCGGGCGAGACCGAGCCCACCCCAAAGGCGTCGGGCGAGGTGGAACCAAGCTCCTGTCATTCCCGTGAGGGGTGAAGCAACGCTCTTATGCGTCCAGAAGTTTTTAACGTACGGTGGTTATTGGTTCCACCTTCTGGGGTACCCCGGTATTAGGTCCCCGACAACTGGTATTGAATGAAAACCCATATGCCTTTTACATCCACTGTTTTGCTCATCAATTGCAGCTTGTGGTAGTTTTTGTAGCCAAGTGTTGTGGCTCAACTTTTGATTTCTTCAATTATGTCACTTCAATCGTCAATGTTGTTGGTGCTTCTTGCAAGAGGAAAGATCAACTCCTTCAAAGTCACCATGATAAGCTTGTTGAGCAGTTAGATAGTGGTGCTATTTTTTCTGGGAGAGGGAAAAACCAAGAAACTATTCTTGCTAGGCCTGGTGATACACAGTGGGGTACACATCATAAAACATTGGCACGTCTTATGATCATATGGTCCTCTATACTGGATGTGTTAGAGAATATTAGTGAAGATAGAACTTATGGGGGAAAAGAAAACTACAGCCTCTAGATTGATTCTAAGAATGGAGTCATTTGAATTTGTGTTCATATTACATCTTATGATCAGAGTATTGGGGATGACTCAAGACCTGTCACAATGTTTGCAAAAAAATCAAAACATTGTTCGTGCAATAGGATTAATTGGCTCTGTGATGAGAAATATGAATGAAATGAGGGAAAATAGTTGGGATGCTCTTTTTGAAGAGGTAAAGGAGTTTTGCCTCCTCAACAACATAGACATTGCTAATATGGAAGATATGATACTAGTTAGAGGTCGTTAGAGATGTCGTGGTGCTAAATTAGTGAGTTACTACCATCATTTTCATCATAGAATTTTCAATGGTGTGATTGATCAAGTTTATTGTGAGTTAAACAATCGATTTCCAAAAAGATCAACTCAACTCTTGAGATGTGTTGCTTGTCTTGATCCGAGGGATTCTTTTGCTAACTTTGAGGTACAGAAGTTAGTTGAGCTTGCTAAGATTTATAAAGATGACTTCTGTGATTATGACTGCATAAAGCTTGCGGACGACCTTCGTATATTCATTGATGAAGTCAGAAATGATGATAATTTTGACACTTGTACTGATCTTGGCAACATTTGAAAGAGCATTCTCTGCTATGAATATTATCAAGACTGAACGAAGAAATAAAATGAATGATGATTGGCTGAATAGTAGCATGATGTGCTATATTGAGCGGGATTTATTTGTGTCGATTGAAGATGAAAAAATTCTAAAGCGCTTTCGAGGCTTAAGAAACTGTAAGATGAATTTGCCAAACGAGGGCTCAAGGTGTGTGTCGTTTGCTTGTATTAGTCTATTTCAATACATAATGTTATCTCGCTTTATAAAGGGTTGAGATGTTGAAAAAGTTTATGTAGAATTGAGGATGTCGGTACAAGTGGAAGATGTGTTAAATCATGAAGACTCTTAATTTGGTACTTTTCTACTTTCAATGTTCTACGTATTGTTTGAGTCTGTTGGTTGAACACTTGAAATCTAGGAAATTATTTAATTATTTGTGTTCTTTGAAAAATATGTTATATCTAATAGTATATGGCTAGTAAGATTTTAAGTCTTATATTAGTTCTTGTATTAGTCTATTTCAATACATAATGTTATCTTGCTTTATAAAGGGCTGAGATGTTGAAAAAGTTTATGTAGAATTGAGGATGTCGGTACAAGTGGAAGAGGTGTTAAATCATGAAGACTCTTAATTTGGTACTTTTCTACTTTCAATGTTCTACGTATTGTTTGAGTCTGTTGGTTGAACACTTGAAATCTAGGAAATTATTTAATTATTTGTGTTCTTTGAAAAATATATTATATCTAATAGTATATGGCTAGTAAGATTTTAAGTCTTATATTAGTTAGGCGAGGCAGAGCCCGTTTCTGATCCGCTGCTGGTTCCACGGACGGACCCACGCAGCATACGCATCGAGTCGTCCGTTGATTTTGCAGAGAATGCTTTGATTCCATTAACTGACATGCGATTACACCGGATGGATGACGCGGCACAGGTCGAGCTTGCGACCGTACGAATTAAACAAAGATATCGGTTGGAGTATATCGTGAGAAAATTGTCGGCAGTGTGTGCACAGCACAGCGCTGGAATTTAATTAAGGGCGTAGTACGTGTTTTAATTGGTGGCTCTTATGATTGGATCGGATGAGAATTATTTATTTTGCTGTCGCAAAACTATTTGTTATATTTATTTAGAATTGCTAAACCTAAATCGGTTGATTTGGCATCTCAAATCAACTGATTTTTAGGCCATCTGATCTTACGCGGACGGCTCTAGCAGGGGCGCGGCCGACAAACAGGCGAGGCACGCGCAGGCAGCGAGGGCCGGCGAGGCAGCAGATGTGGCTAGCCTCAGAGCTCGCGGCCCCGGCCATGGCGGGCGCGCGGCCGGTGGCTGGCGACGAGGAGGGCCGACGGTCGGCTATGAGGAGGCCGACGAGGAGGCCGACGAGGAGGGCCCCCAGGCCGGATCACCATTGCTTCTTCTTCTCCAACTCTGTTTGCGTGCACATTCGACGGAAGGGAAGGGAAGGGAAGTGCGCAGGCAACGGGAGGGAAAGGATAAGGTTGGGGAGATGGGTCCCACCATAATTTGGGAAAATTTGTTTTAAAATTTATGAAAAATTTGTGAATAATTTGAAATATATTTCTCTGGTATCTGCAATTCATAAAAATAATTTGAAAGTATTTCTGAAAATTTGGCATATATTTGTATTATCTCTAAATTACATCACCGTGTTCAATAAATTATACTAAAGAAATCATTATAAATCTAGTAATAAGACAGTGTAAATATAGCTAGAAGACACTAGCTAGTACATGGAAAAAATTCAGTTGACATAAGGGACAAAAAAACAGCTGAATGTCACCTACTATTTATTTCAGCTTTATTTGTTTTCCGTGTTGCGGCCTGTTTACGCACAACAGAAAAAAAAGGCACTTGAATTTGCAAACTACCGCATGCATGCATGTCCTGCAGAGGTTTTTTATTATTTATTTATTAGGCCATTTTAGCTAAGCGATCGACTTTGCTTTCAGCTTTAATTCTTTGCCTCTGACCGAGAACAGGAAAACGTAACGAATTCAAAGATCTCTTGAGAAAGAAAGGTCACTTTGAAAATTACACCCTCTATTTGGGAGCATATGAAATAATAAAAAATAATAGGAATTATTAAAAAGTCTTGCTTCGTTGAGAAGACAGAATTTTTATGTTTGACAGTATCATAGTTATCTCAAAAGATTTTTACAAAAAAATATATTCATAATTAATCTAGTACTAATACCCATACTACATCTTAAATTGTATTGTTTTTGTATATATTTAATTAATTTTGTGATTGATCGGCTTGTCGAAAAGCAAGATTTTGTTTATATATTTTTGGATGGAGCGAGTAGCTAGCAGCAGCTACAGGAGTATATTATATATAATGTGTTTGCTATCTGGGCGGTGGCCCTTGCTTCCATATCGTCGACCAGGTAGCAGACGAGATGGCGAGCCTGTGGGCAGCCCTGCTGCTCCTCCCGCCGCTCTCCGTCGTGGTGGCCATGGCGGCGCGGTGTCTGTGCCGCGTGATGGCGCGCAAGCTGAGCGCGCTGGCGCGCTCCGAGTTCGCGTGCCTCCCGTCCGGCGGGCCGTCGTTCCGGTACCTGGTCTCCTCGCCGTCCGTGGAGGACATCAAGGGCGGCGGCGGCCAGCTGCCGGTGGGGCTTTATTCCCGGAGGACGACGCGCCGGCGCGGCCCCGGTGGCAGCCGCGTCGGCGAGGAAAGCGAGGAGGAGGAGTGCGTGTTCTGCCTTAGCGGCATCGAGGAAGGGTCGGAGGTGAGGGAGCTCCGGTGCCGGCACCTCTTCCACCGCGCCTGCCTGGACCGCTGGGTCCAGGCGCGGCCGGTGGCGGCGACGTGCCCGCTGTGCCGCGGGCGGCTCCTGGCGTCGCCGCCGTGGGAAGTGGCGGGGTACTACGACGACGACTTCGAGGAGGAGGGCGATGAGGAGGCGGTGGAGGACGACTCGGACATGATGCTGTTCATGGCGTGCGTGCACAGCAGCAGCAGCTGGCTGTGGCAGTCGTGATGACTCGTGACCGTGCCTAGCTCGATATGATGGGCGGATCGGACGTCGGCTCGTCATGGACTGCACGTATGTAGTGTAGGAACGTATAGTTACGCAAGTTGGTGGTGGTGCGTGCTAGAGAATGAAACTTGCTTCTCCTCCGATCGACGATCCTGCTTGTGTTTGTTTCTTCGATCTCTTTCCTTTGGCCGATCGATGTGTAGTTGTGTATGTATGTATGTATGTACAGTGTTGGCAGCAGTAGTGGTACAGGAGAGAGGAAGCACGTACATACGCTGTGTTTTGCAGCAGGGCGCGCCATGACTCATGAGGCATGCATGGAGCATCGATCACGCATGCACTTTGTATGTTGGTATGGACTGATCGATCTGATGTACATCTGCATCATGCAGCAGCATGGCGAAGAAGGAGAGGCGCTTGGGCTGCAGCGACGGCGAGACGACGACACGTACGTCTGCGGCGCGTGCACGTTGGGGTCGTCTGCTCCGACGTGTGCCGAGGTAGGCCATGCGGCCATGCCAGCCCGATGCCTGGCTGCTATGGCTCCTCCGTCCTCGATCCCCTTCCCTGCTGTCGATCGATCTCACCTACTCCAGCTGTCACTGTCACGTCGACCGGACCGGCCGGTTTTCCTATTGGGTTAGTTGGGGCCCGGCCGGGGGCGCTTCGCTTCCACCACACACGCACACGCACAGCAAACTAGTCAAGTCGTCCGCACGTGTTTGGATTGTGACCGGCAGGCAGATTCTCGTCCAGGCAACGATCGTGATCCTAGGCGGACGAAATCCTACGCCTGGGATCGCTTGCCTGGCCAGACGTTGCCTGAGAGGCTTAAATTCAAAGGCCCATTTGGCACAGCTCCTGCGTGTTCTGCCTTCCCTACCGTTTGCGTCACTGTAGCAAGAGCTGGCGGAGCCAGGAATCGCGGCTTCACCGGCTCCTCCTCCTGCTCTTGCTAGTTCATTTTCTTGCCTTGGGAATCAAAATGGCTCTTTGCTACAGCGTCAAACATTGCGGCTACAGTGTTCGAGGAGGAGCCGGAGCCTCCAAGAGCCCTGCCAAAGGGGGCCGTACGTACATGTAGGAGTACTGGTCCAGTCCTCCACAGTTACTAGCGTGGTGGAACAGAGAACAGGAACAGGACAAGAGTTGGCAACGCCGCCGCCGCACGCCGGTGATGGAGTTCCACCTGAAGATGTCTACAAAATTAACTGCGATGGGGCTTTTATCCCTGGATCAAATAAAGCTGGGTTGGGTTTTATTATTAGAAATCATGCTGGCATGGTTGTAGCAGCAGGATCGAGCAGGATCAGCAAATTTTCTAATGTCAGCTCAACATGCTGAAGCAACTGCTTGTTTAAAAGGCCTGGAGCATGCAGCTCTATTGGGAATGAGGCGAGTTATTTTAGGGACTGATGCGGCTGCTATTGTTAAGGCCTTAAATGATAATTGCTTCGAAAGATCTGTGCTTGCAAATCTGATGAATGAGATCAAAACTTTTATGTATTTAGAGTTCTCTTCTTTGAATGTACCATTTCTCATGTATCAAGAGGGTGTAATGCTGTAGCAGATATTCTAGCGCGGCTATAGGCTTGAATTGTACTGATGGTCCTCTGCTGTGGCAAGACCATGTACCAGACTTTGTAGCTTATTTGGTGTCCGGCCCACGCTAATGGAACTATGTTTTCCATCTCAAAAAAATTATTTGCATTGCATGTCAACTCCCCGTCCCCGTGATTGAATTGAACGCCGGCCGGTTGCTTCCCTCCCGCTGCGACTGTCGATGGCAATGGCACTTGGCATTGGCAGTCAATGGATCGACCTGAGCTGTTCCACAGGGGACCCGAAAGGCTGAGCCGACCCCTCGTTTGGGCCTCAATCCCCCAACCCCAACCACACATGGACTAGTAGGCCTTCTATGTTACGTTACCTGGGCTGGGGCTGCCTTTCCTTAATTCCTGACCTTTTTTTTAGGAGACAGGTCCGGCTCTTAGCAGCAATGGAATATATGGTCACGTTTCTTATGCTGGGAACCTCCATGTTTCCGTTTCGGCAATATTTACGTTTTTACATTATATAAATATCGCCTCAAGTTGTTCCCGTTCTAAGTTCTCGTTCCCGAAAGGGAATATGGTTGTTAAGTTCTAGCTTTATCACCAGTAATGAGCTCATGGGCTGACAGACCTAAGTTCAGCTATTACTAATGAGCTTATGGATTGACCGATGTTCTTACAAGTCGATCGACATATCCTTTAATGAACTCATCGGCTGGCAAACCTACGTTACTCCTAGTCAGTTCTACTTCTTCGACACCATTAAAGGCATCTTCTTGCTCCGATCCTCTACGTCTCTCTCCGGGGTTTCTTATGATTAGTGGTAAGTTTAGGGGTGAGGAGGGGCTCAAGCCCCCGTTCTCCCAGCCTTTGGCCTTCCACCAATCATGTGTTGCCTGCTCATATGGCCACCCTATCGCCCGCTTTCACTCCTCGCCCCAAGACTGCCCGCGCCACACAACTGACGCCATCCGCCAGAGACTCTACCACCCCCACAAGATCTAGTGACTCGAGTTCCTGTCATCGCTCCGAGCTATAGTGCTACCTCCACCACCCTTGAGTTCGCCAATGAGGCTTCCCCGTGTCTACCCAAAGACAAAAAAAACACGACGTCAATCGCGACGAGTCTGTTCTCTCATTTTCAGATAGGTTTGTCAAGGAAGTATTACACATGCAACAGAGTATTTATTGGGCCAGGTTCTGGAACATTACTTGCAAGCAAGACAAGTTTGGCATTTGGAAAGGCATTTTCTTGAACTCTAGTGGAGTTGGCCTTTTATCTCGTGAAGATGATAGCGTTGATCGTCTGAAGTAATCTTCTTTTCTTCTGAATTTTATTGTTCTTTGGACATTATATAAGTAAACTTTACCAATTACATGAACACCTCCAGGATATATGACAGCCGCAACGCCAACAAAGTTCACCGCCAGCCGATGGCAAGCTTCCCCTCTAATGTTGCTGGTATAGAGCATTGCTCCTCTGAATCACTGATGAACATATTCTGTTTCATCGTTCATATCATGAATTTAGCTACTGATTCAGCATTTAATCGATTAAAATAGCAATATTTAAGTTTGTTCATCAGGCCTTATCTTCATCGTTATCTGAATGAGTGTATACTATAGCATTCCACCGTTATATTTGCATATGAAGGTTGTGCATAAAAACAAACCTCAATTTTTTTTTCTTGTGTGCTATGTATATATGGAGATCTAAATGAAACACATGATGATCTTGTCAAAGTGCTTGTTTACATGTATTGTATTGACGAAGCGCTCCATCTGTTGCCCACAAAAGCTTGCCTCATGACAATTTGTTATCAGTTCTGTCAGATGTATATGAGAAAGAAGGTTACTCAACGTTAATGGAGTCTTTAACTCATGATGAGGTATTACTTCTTTCCCATTTTTCTCCCGTTATTTATTAGTTTTATTTCTGTTTTCATTTTGGTCCAATATTATCCAACACCCCTGAGAACATGCGAGCATGTTTACTTTGAGTTGTATCCCAGTGATTTATCTCTCCCTTTTCATGAGAAAACTATATATTTTGCTTCCCTAGTTAGTAACACAGAACCGGGCGTGTTCTGAACTGACTCTAAACCTTGGTCCGTGTTGTGGCAGCAAATCCTTGTCGAGCTAGTGAACTCAGTTTGCTTTTGACTGATAAGCATTGTATTCGGTTGACTCTTGAGGATCCTACAGCGAGAATTCGTGCGTATGTCCATAAGAATGATTTGGTAATATGTTACTAAATAACCCTTATGCTTGATTTCCTTGCCTACAGACCAGCCCAGGTGTCCACATTCATCACTAGTAAAAAAAAATCACTATTGGTGGTAAAAAAAGTTATGGATGCTTAAAAGTCTTGCTGAATTAGGTGATCATGTCTTCATCTAAATCCTTGGCAGGTCGAATTCTTTGGTGGTTTTCTGACAGAAGAAGTGATCATAGAAAAGATGAAAAAGCTACTGGGCGTCCCAGAACCAGAGGACAGCGAGGAAGTTGCCCCTTTGACCAGGAATCCACCTTGGATATGGTGTATCTTGATGTCATACTATCGGGAAAAAAAACGATCCCTGGGGCAGCAGAAGGTACCGAATCGTTGACACAACGATCAGGGATTGAGCAGGGATGCTGCTCGAATATGCAGGAACAACCTTGCAAATGAATCGAACAGATGTGTAGTATTTTGTATGTGCTGCCAGCCTGCTTATGTAGTAGTATTTTGGAGGGGGGACATTATAGCTATACAACATCTTGCAAGGATGCAGGGCGACACGCTATAGTTGTACGTAGCCTACTACTGTCCGTGTTACTGCCTTGATGTAATGTTGTTGCAGTGCCGTCGATCCGTGGCCATATGCTTTTGTACAGTCAGTGAATTATTCTATCGAGAACACTGGTGGCACCGTGGCATTCTGTACGTAGGCCAGTTGTGCACCTGCACTCTAGATTATCTTATATTCTTAAGAACCCCTTCTTCTATTGTTCGGCGCCTTACAGTTCTCTGGGTTTCTATTATTATATGGATATATTTCTTGTGAATTTTCTGCGCTTTGATATTGCTATGCTGCTGTATTCCGTTTCAGAAGAAGCTTGTGATGGACTTCTCTTCTGGTCGTAGTATCTTGATTCTCGCGATTGTATCATTCGTTTTTAGCGTATAACAGATTTGTACTCGTGGGTCTCAAGTAAAAGAGACCTGCTGTTTGGCCAGGTCGACCATCAACCATTTGTGCTGTGGCCCGTGACCATCCAATTCTACTCCTAAAATTCTATACGAACCTTCAAGGACAGGCTCGACACAAAGTCGAATCTGTTGCACAAGAATATTTTGGAAGATGATGCCCTCTGCAGTCGCTGCGAAGAAGACAGGCAGGCATCATGTGTTGTTTGACTGCGCAGTTAGCAGCGAAGTATGGCAATGCATCGGCCTAGCGGGGCTTGACGACGTCGACCTGTGGGCTGTGGGCTGTGGGCTGTGGGCTGCACCAACAATCCATCATGCTTCTTGGCCGTCAGTACTCCTCACCCTGCTTTGCCGACTTTGGGATGCTAGCTAGGAATGGGACGATTTTCAGTCCAATTCTATATTTTCTTTCTGAATGAATCGGTTCGTGCTTACGGAACTCAGTAGCCGGCCGTTGTACATTCCACATTCGCTGGTCGTTTTCCTTTAGTATGAAAACGGCATGCTCTGCCTTTGCATTAAGCAGAAGGTGAAAACATACAGCAAATTAAACGGACTGGACTATAGAGTTCCAGGAAGAGACCCAAAAAACAGAAATGAAAAAAAAAACACTGCACACCAGCTGCAGTCAACGGTGTGGTTCTACCTATACGTCAGTTATTTACAAGAACATGTTCATGCGCCATACTATCATATAGCAAGATGTCTCGTTGGATTAGCCTTGCTACCTATGCTGGCGTTTGCCTTTTATCGTCGAAGACTCTTCTACAGCGCTTTTTACATAAGTTCCAGATAGCATAGATCACCAATCACTTGGGTATGCTTTCTGTCAGTCCTAATGTTGTCCGGCCCAATCATGGCAGACCACAAGTGTTTGATTCTTATGCTTGTTATGTTTTGAGTGATCATTGGGGGGTTGAGCTTTTGACCAGGCCATACAGGAGGAACAACGATTTTGAACTTTTCAGCCACCATGTGCTTTGGCGATTCAGCTTCTGTTCTGCATGCATAGCTGACAGACAGGGTTTGCCTGGCCTCCTCGCCGAATGATTTTATCTGAAGTTAAGATCTTCATTCGCTGGTCGTTGCTGCTGCAAACTGCAAAGCAACCCAGATGAGTAGATGACGATGATCAAGTGTACGGTTATCACAGGCATGGAATGGAGCAAAGCAACAGAGCACAGCACGAATGCATAGCAATAGCTTTCACTGCAACAACACCCATCCACAGACCACAGTCTGCAGCCAGCAACGGCGAGAGGGGCGGGCAACTACTGCAGACAGATCGAGCATGGTTTGTTCATTCACATTTCAAAGCATCCAAGTACAGACCGTGAACCCCGTTAATTAGACGCCCTAGAGAGCTTCACTATGAACATATATGGCCGCCCGGCCCATGGTCTCCTCATCAGAAACTGGCGGAATTCGTTCGCCGGAGGTGGTGGTGGTGTTGCTGCTGCTTCCTCTCCGGTTGCGGCAATGGCAGCCGCTCGTCCTGCTCCGGTGGCGGCTCCAGTGGTTCCAGCATCTGCACCACACCCAAACCAAGCACATTGTTAGCTGCCAGCATCTACAGAGGCCTCAAACCAAGCACACTGTTAGCTGCCAGCATCTACAGAGGCCTCTCTTTCTTTCTTATCTTAACCCCTCCATCCATGATACAACCAATGATGCACCATGTCACTGACAATCAGCATGATATAAGACTACCAGGATGGATGGAACTCAATGTACAACATTAGAAGTAGGTGACAAACTCTTGGAATGGAACTGTGGATGGATGGAGCTATCCAAGGAATGCACATGCTCTTCATTGGGCTCCATTTTTTTTTGTCTCATCAGGCTGAAATTTGGAATGTTGTGACAGCTTAAACTTAAAAAAAACAGCCACAATTGCCATTGCCTGCCCTATAAGAGCGCATTAGGCAGGTCCGTACACTGCAAATGCATAAATGATTTGCAACAAGATGCTAGAATATAGGATTACGTGATCGTCCACAATCCCCGTTTATATAAATATATATAAAAAGGCAAGCCAAAATGGTCCACAGCTGGTGCTACAAGTTTAGCTCATCTTTCTAGACTAGGAACTAGAGACTTCGTTTGGCCAAATCGGTGAGGCAACATCTATTATTGCTATGCTCCATTTTAGCCCCCTCCACTAAGCATCCCTAGCAAGTTTAAGCATACATCTTGTCTTGTGTAAACAAACACTGAAACAAGGTGCGGTATCTTCCTACCACTTTTGTCTAGACTAGAAAATGACTCACTTTCAGTTTCAGAGAGAGAAAGACAGGGAGAGTTTTTGCAGGCCTGAATCCACCAAGAAAGAACTCTGCTGAAGCTCAAAAGAACTGAATAAAAAACATGGAGGCAGAGACAAGTTTGGGACCACTTCACTTTGAGAGAATGATGTTTACCTTGAGCTTCCTGAGACGCTCGTTCTCCTCCTCCAGCCGGGCGATCTTGTTCTCCAGCTCGTTGGTGTACGCCTGCAGAGGTCGCTTTAGCAGCTTAGAGAAGGAAATCCATGGAGATGGAGCTTAAAAATCTTATGTAGGGACTAGGAACTGGATTGTGGAGGAACATACTCCTAAAACATTCTCTATTCTATTGGATGTGGAATGGTGGAAGTGGAAATGGAACCCCACCTGCTTCCTGGCCCGGGACCTCGCCGCGGACTCGCGGTTCTTGATCATGCGCTTCTGCCGCCGCTCCACCGTCCTCTCCACGACGCCGTCCCCGTCCCCAGCCGCCGCCGCGCCGCGCTTCCGGCCGGCCACCTGCGAGTGCGAGTGCGAGTGCGAGAGGAAAACCCCCACCGGGCGGTCGCGGTACGCGGCGTCCAGAGCCGGGCCGGGGGCGGCGGCGCCGAGCGGCAGGGGCCGCGGCAGCGCGTACTGCTGCTGCGGCGGGTACTGGTGCATCCAATGCGGGGCGGCGTCGACGGCGACGCCGGCGCGGGAGAGGAAGTCCTCGAGCGTCATCTCGCCCATGGAGGGCTGGCGGCCTCCGCCCCCGGCGCTCTGGATGTCGCGCCACACCTCGCCCACCGTCTTCTTGGCAGCCGGGGGCTGGCCCGCGGCGGCGGCGGCCGGGGCGGCGGAGAGCACGGTGCGCAGGAGGTCGTCCAGGTTCATGGTCCGCAGTGGCTCGCCCAGCTGCGTCTCCACCTCGGTGAGCGTGAGGCCGTAAACGGAGCCCTGCCGCGGGAGGCCGCGGCGGCCATCGTCGCCGTGGGAGTGGGACGACATTGTCTGAACTCCCATCCACGCGCGCCCACGTGCGATCACCTCACCTAGTCACCTGCACGGCTGCACCTGCAAAGAAATCAATGCGCAGCGGCGGCGCAGTGGGGAGGGCGGGCGGCGCAGGCGCAGAGATCGGAAATGGCAAGAACAGCAGGTGCTTGCTCGACCGGAGCGGCGACAGTGGAAACAAAACCTTTGGGGGCATATGACAAGAAAGGGAGAATCTTTGCGAAGAAGGAGAGGAGCAGCCGGGCAGGGGGGTTGTGCTTGTGCAGCAGCTCCTGCTCCTTTTTTTTTATTACCTGAGCAAGCAAGGGGAGGAGAGGAAGAGGAAGATGAGGGACCAGATCGATGTATCAATCAGAGAAGAGGGGCAGATGGGAGCCTTAATTTTAGGATTGGCACAGCCGCAAGAGGGAGAGGAGGGTCCAAAAAGGGAAGGGAAGAGAAGGAAGCAGAGGCCGGCCAGAGCCAGAGGAGGGAGGAGACTGGGACTGGACTGCCGACTGGGAGTGGGAGAGAAGAGAGAGCCAAGCCAAACCACAGCCACAGCCTTTTTGCAAGGCCGATGCTCCAGGCTTTGCTGCATTTTTTACTTTTTATTTATTTTCTGTTTGTTTTCTTTTGTGAGAGAGGAAAGGAGGGAGATGAACGGCAGCCCAGCACGAGTGAAGTGAGAGGTATAGTACGACTTTATGCGCTATGCATTGGTGGCCCACTGGAGGCAGCTCATTAATTCATAAATAAAAGAAGTCGTTTGGGGTTTTCTGCTTCAGATTTTTTCTGTTTCTTTGTTTGTTTGTTTGTTTGGGACCGCAAAGCTGAAAAGGTTTTGTTCGATTAATCGCTTTCTCAAGCCGCTTCCGGTACAAAGGGACGAGGAAGATTTTGATTTGCAGGGATTTTTTTAATTCTTTACAGTCTCTCTTTAAATCTTACCGGATCAAAAATGGTTTAAGGGCTCATTTGACGTGGCTTCGGGAGGCCCTGCCGCCCTGGTAGCATGAGCTGATGAAGCCTCGCAACAACCAGGGCTTTGTTTAGTTGGTGAAATTTTTTAGAAATAGTATTGTAGTATTTTTGTTGTTATTTAGTAATTAGTGTCCAATCATAGTCTAATTAGGCTTAAAAGATTCGTCTCGTGAATTTCGTCTAAACTGTATAATTAGTTTTATTTTTTATTTATATTTAATGCTTCATGCATGTGTCCAAAGTATTCGATGTGATAGAGAATCTTGAAAAATTTACAAAATTTTGAGAACTAAACAAGCACCGGCTCTTTCGGCTCCTTCAGTCCATAGTTCATATTTGTAAGTCGGAATACTTGCTACAGTGACCTAAGTGCTAAGGGCGTGTTTTGTTTTGTTTTTTTTTGCCAGCTTCTACAAGCCAGAAGCTGAAACAAGCTTCAGCCTGGTTGTTGAACTAGCTTTTGAAAAGCTCAAAAAGTTGGTTCGGAGTAAATGAACCAAAAGCTAAAAAAACATGTTCTGATGAGCTTTTTTGGCTTTTGATGTGCTGAGAAACTATAAAATTATTACAAAAGCTAATAGCAAAAAAAAAAACGGTCTGAAAAGATAGGTTTTGAGCCAAAAGCCAAAAAAATATAGCTCAAACAAACAAACTCTAAATAGTGCCAAACAATACAAAGTGCACATGCAGATGATGCCCCTGGTAGCCATGCCAAACGAGCCCTAAGAAAACCATAGCCATAGTTAATGTTTGTGTGCATTTGGTAAGAAAAAGAACTCAATACATGGTTAGTTCCATGAGGTTTCTTTTAGATGGTTAAATGAAAGAGTACGGGGCTAGTATAAAAAACAGTCATATAGAACTAGTGTATATCGTAAACCTATGGGCTATCTCTATGAAACGAAATGAATGTGGTAGTCTCCACCCTGCATATAATGGAAGGGCGAGTTGTGGCTCGCTACAAGTGAGCTAGAAGACCTATCCACAAGACTCTAGCAATCATGTGCTCCATACACAAAATAGCCTTTTGAGACACAGCCGGAGGGATAATGCTGTTGGATTCATCAGTCCAGAGAAAGGGGGTGTTCGCTGCAGTAGAAGAAACTCTATCAGGACCTCCATTCCATAGTTCATATCGTGCCTGTTTAGTTTCCAAAATTTTATAAATTTTTTTAAGATTTCTCGTCACATCGAATTTTTGGACACATACATAAAGTATTAAATATAAATAAAAAATAAAATTAATTACACAGTTTAGACGAAATTCACGAGACGAATCTTTTAAGTCTAATTAGACTATGATTGGACACTAATTGTCAAATAACAACGAAAATACTACAGTACCATTTTCAAAAAAAAAACGCCAACTAAACCAGGCTCTAGGCTGTCGGAGCCGGAACAATTTTTTTTGCCTATAGTGATCTATAGTGTTGAGGGTTGCTTGTTCCAGGCTTTTTTGCTGGCTTCTGCCATAGTAGCCAGAATAGCTTTTGAAAAGCTTGCTTATGAGAAAATAAACTAAAAGATGAAAATCACGTTCTGAGAAACTGTTTTAGCTTTTGGTGTGTCGAGAAGCTAAAAAATTATCGAAAAACCAATAGCAAGAAACTAACATCTAGAAGCCCAGAGCCAAAAAGCCAACTTTGAAGCCAAAAGATTAGAAACGGCAGCTCCAACAAATAAACCTTAAATAGGACAAAGTGTAGACAGAGCGGAGCCCCAGGAGCCATGCCAAATGAGCTCTAAAAAAAACTATATCCATAGTGAATGTTCAAGTATATGGTTAGAAAAAAAACTCGATAAGATGGTGAAATGAAAGACACGTATGAGGCTAATATACAGAGGCTAGGAAAACAATTATAGAACTAACGTATACAGTAGTTATATATAGATGGTCGTAAATCTATCGGCTATCACCATCAAACGAAATGAATATGATAGTCGATCTCTGCTCGCGTATAATGGAAGGACAGAGTTGTAGCTCGCTACAAGTGGGCTAGAACACCTATCCAGAGACTTTGGCAATCACATGGGATCTATACACACACAACTAGAGGGATAGGCACGTTGGGTTCATCAGTCCAGAGAAAATAATCCAAAAGCAAACCATGGTAGATTTTCCACTTGCTCTTGTTCCATGAACAGAAGGACGCATGATCGATGGACGCTGCTGGCTGACGCAGTGACGCTGAGCTCCTGTGGCATGTGGCTATGGAGCTGACGTCCCATGCTACTGCTCCTGTAGTCCTTCAGCCAAAGGAGCAGCAGATACTTTACTACAGAATAGTCAAATGACTGTTGCCGATAATTGTTTATAAACCGTATTTTTTAGTGAACGAAAAATATTTTTCTCTCACAATAAATCAGTTAATAATGCTTTCAGTCATCAAACGAATAGAACAAATGGAGAGATCTGACATAATCCGCCTAAAAGCCTGGTGAATTTTTCTGTGGTAAAAATAACTTTTTTGAGCAAATTAACTGATTGGTTCAGGGGTCCATTCTCTCTAATGGCCTGTCTCACCTCTCATCTCTCAGGCAGGAGCCAAACTGTTGAATGGGCAGGCGCTGTCAAAACTGCCATGATGGAAGAAAAGCTCGGCTTTTTTTACCTTTTTCCTACCAACAAATTAAATTTGCTTGTTTACCGAATCTTCTTTTTCTCACCCCCGCCCTTTTTCTTCTCTTTTATTGCTTTCAATTATAGAATAGCATAGCATATTGTTTCTTTTGGCGTCACTCGTGTGCAATTCCTTGTGAAATGCTGGATATGGAATCATTGTGACCAAATAAAAAAATGAAACAGCCCGGATTCCCTAAGAAAAAAAAGGCAAAAAAGAAACAGTATCATTTATGTAAAGGAGGAGGAGCATTTTCATGACAATGCATGGTTCCACCGCCACAAACATGAACATTCCTTACATGTTTCCATTAGCAAATAACTGAAATAAGCCACCTGGCTAAAGATATATATATATATATATATATATATATATATATATATATATATATATATATATATATATATATTCTAACGGAAATATATATGACACTGACTAATGTGTTGTCTTATAAGCCATACTTTTTCAGCCAACAAACAGTATTTTTCTCTCACAACAAATCAACCAACAGTACTTTCAGCCATGACTTATCAGCCAAGCGAACAGGGCAATTATAAGGAGAAAAGGCCCTGGAAAGGTGATTATAATAATGAAGAAGCATCAGACTGAGTTCCCTCGGTGTAATTACACGTAGTCGCGGAATATCCATATCCTTTTCGCAGGCAGCATATATAGGTAGATAGCTATATAGATCTATTGTGGTTTCTGAATTTATTAGTTCATCGGTTCCCGTTGTATGAAACAGCATCACCTTTAGAGTGAAGAATCGCACATCATACTAGCTGCTGCGCTGGCCCAATGAGAAGCTAAGCAGATGCATTAAGAAAGATGACTAAGCCTCTCTTGTAAGCAAAATTTTGGACCAAGCTTATCTGCTAATGATGGTAATCGTTGCATATATCTTTCAACCAAAGTTATCCCCAGGCATGCGTCATGAAAATAAAAGAGACGAATTTTACGTGTGTGCGTATAGCCGACGAAGAAGAAATATAATTATTGCACAGTTGCGTAGGCTAAGCAATGCAAGTTCCTTTAGTAAAAAAGGAAGGAAAACTTACTATTACTAAGGCCCCAATTGAGACTCCACGTTAATTATATTCTCAACAGACTCGCAAGGAGAAATTATAAATCCTAGAAATTCTCGCAATTATCCGAGACATATGGTCTTTAAATTTTGTAGACGCTAGTCATCATCGCAAATATAATTACAAATCTGTATTAAATCTATAAAACTAAAATTTTGAAATAGGAATTTTAGATTCCTGATCGCATAAGTTATGGGCCGCAACAAAAGGTACAATAGTTTGACCTAATTAATGTTTTCGATCAAATGCATAATCAAGATACACAAGCGTGTCATGCGAAAGAAAAACTATGGATATAGATAAAACTCCATATTTTTTTTTTTTGAAGAATGATAAAACTCCATATAGATCACCACAACCGGATAGTGACAACATATATAGCTTAATTTTATAATTATGCCACCTATATTATTATTATAAAATGAATAAAAAAGGAAAAACATACAACTTAATACCAGTAGTCGATTTTTATTAGTCAGGGATTAAATAGTAACTGTGCTGGTGGAGTGATGGGTGCACACAACCGTGGTGGTGCAGATATTTTGCAAGCAAGCAAGAAAGCGAGGGACAGAGTGGGACATGGTACGAGAAGACCAGTAAGCGCCCACCGAATCTATTTCTTCTTTTTGGGAGTGAGGAACTCAGACCACACAAGTGAAGGGCAGCTGGTGGCCTGGTGTGGTGCCTGAGAGTCCTTGTCAAGGGCTCAAGGCTGGCTGGCTGGCTGGGGCTGCTCCTGCTCCAGCTCTCCAAGCCTCGCTGTCGCTCCTCCAAGCCTCCAAGGACAACTGGACAGGACAAATTCAGAGAAGAGCGAGCGAAACTTGGGTGGCCCATGCCCAACTGCCCATCGGAATGGCTGTAGCGATTATTGGAGCATGCAGTGGTAGTACCTGCAGCTACAGCTGCACAAGGCAAAGGCTCTCCTAGCTTGATGAGAAGCAGTAGATGGCCGGAGTACAGTAACTCCTATTATTGACCTGCCCCTTTGGCCTTTGGGTTGGGCCAAGCCAAATGGGCAATGGCCAGGCCAGCCACACTTGACACTTGTGAATCCATCTCGGCTCGGATGGAAGTGGAAGCAAGGAACCAAGCCATGCTTGCTTGAAGCATGAGATGCAGGGCTGCATGCGATTGCGAGTGGTCATCATAGCAGGTACAAATTTAACAGTGCCAATGACCAGCAGCCTGTTTGTTTGGCTGTGGTTTGTCGTAAACGATCGTAAATTTTTAGCCGGAACAGTATTTTTCTTTCACACAAACCAGCCAGCAGTACTTCTTCACGAACCAGCAACGATACGAACCAACCAACTGAACAGACTGCAGCTCGGTTGTAAACCCTTTTGGCCCTGTTCGCTTGAAGGAATCTGGATGAATTTGGATGAATCTTGAGGAATTTATGAGAGAAAAATCACTGTTCTGGATGAAAAAAGAAGCGGATCAAGCCGGGTTTAAGAGCACGCAAACAGGGCAGTAATATCAAGCTTGAAATTAGACGGTAGGACGGGGCACTCGTAAAGCGCATCGTTTGTATGGTTACATTCTTTTTTTTTAATTATGATGATACGTAAATCTTTGGGAGAAAAAAAAACAGTACCGCTCACTAATCGGCGCTAGCATGACGTTACTGCAGCTCAGTTTGCTAGCAAGGACTACTGTAGGAGTGAGTTGTAGGACAACAGCCAAACCAACAAGCTGCAAGTAGTAGCGAGGCGCCATTATTCAGGTCCGTGTCCGTGCTGCAAGAGCAAACAAAACACGTGCATGATGCCATCGCTAGCTGCTACCATACCAGAGTAGTACGTCCTACTGTAGCCGTGCTTGTGTTTCCCACGATGATTCATTCATTCAGAGTTCCGAACAATTTAGGTTTGGCCCATGCTTATGCTGAAATATTATGAGAGAAAAATATTATTCTATAGTTGAAAGCTAGTGTTTAATAAGTTCAGGCTTTGTTCGACTATCATTATAAACCGACTTATCAACCATGGTATAATATTTTTCTCTATCAATAAATCAGTCGTATCCGAACGTAGCCTCACCCAGGGCGAATAATATGCTTCTACAGTACTAGAAATACAGTTGGATAAAGCCCTTGTTTAGTTCCGAAAATCGTAAAAGCCACACCAGGGCGAATATTTGCGGTAATATGGAGCTTAAATGTACAAAAGAAAAACTAATTGCTAGAAATGCAGTTTTAAGCCTAATTAAATGTTTGAAGAAATAAAAACGAAGGTCTTATGAAAATCCAAATTTCAGCGTGAAAGATGAAAACAGCAATGCAGCGTGATGATGATAAACGTGAGTAGTACTCCCAGGAGGCTAGGAGCAACTGTTGGCAACTGCAAGGCTGCCAGGTGCCAGCCTAGCAGCTGTGCAATGCAAGCTTGACGAGAGGCTGCTGCGGCGCTTGGCAATGGCATCGCATCGCATCGGGGCCCGGTGGCCGAGACAGTCGCAGTCGCAGGTGGCAGCACGCCATGGGATGCCGCGCCCTCACGCTCACTGACGGTGAGGTGATGACTCACTGTCTCGGTGTCACTCGCAGTCAGTCAGTCCTTCAAACCTTCATTTCTTGGCTATCGTGCAAAGCAGATCTGCTGCTGCTGCTGCCAATACAATAATCGCAGGCCATGTTTAGCACATGTTGAGTTCCAACCCAAAATCCTAAAAGTATTACAGCACTCATCACATTGAATATTTACGGTTTATGTATAGAGCATTAAATATAATGAAAAAAACTAATTGTATACTTTGGTGAAAATTACGAGATGAACGTTTTAAACCTAATTAATTCATGTTTAAACACTAATTGTCAAATAAAAACGAAAATGCTACAGTAGCGCAAAATTCCAACTTCCTCAAACTAGACACGGCCAGTTTAGTTCCGGCCGGATTCGCGCCGCCGGAAACCCAGGCCACTGTAAGGCGGCACAGTAGGATTTTGTTTATATTTGATAATAATTGTTCAATAGTTGACTAATTAGACTTAAAACGTTGTCTCGTAAAGTACAACAAAACTATGTAATTAGTTTTTGATTTTGTCGTTAATATTTAATACTCCATATATGTACCGTAAATTTGATGTGATAGAAAATTTCTTTTTGCATAATATCAAATTCAGAAATTTGAGGACCCCAGTCCAACTCCTCCGTCCGTCCGTAGGAGCAGAGCACAGCTCGCTTGCTCGCACCGGCACCTACTCGTACTAAACAACGGCGGCGGCAGCAGCAACGATGCCTTGAGCTTCAGCAGCGGCTAGCCGTGTCAGTGCCACCTGGCCGTCGAGCATTTGAGGCCGTTTTCGCCCTCGTTTAGTTCGGCGCGGAATCGGCGCCGTCAGAGTTACTGACTACTGCACCAGTAGCGTTTTTATTTTTAATTATCCGAGCGTTAATTATCCAGCCGTAAGCAGATGCTCGGCGCTTTGTGACGGAGAATCTTCTTTTTTAAAAAATTCTGTAAAATTAGGGAACTAAACATGCCCTTCCCTCTTGGGGAACTAGTCTGTTGCCTGTTGCCACCACATCTTCATGTACACTAGTACTAGTTGATGGAGTGAACTTGCTTAAGCACTCACTCACTAATCAGGGGAACAGCGAAATCCGGTCGAACCCTAAACAAATGGGAAGCATCAACCTTTTATATACTCCTAGTCAGCACTCAGCAGTGTAATTTCTGCCTGGATTGAGTTGAATTGCTGGCGGTGACCATACATTTTTTTGTTTGGTTTTACTCGTATAGTACGTACTACCTCTGTTCAAAAAAAAACACAGTTCTAAGTATATTCTTTGTTAAATTATCTATAGATTGACCAAAGATATATATTAAAGTTTATGATATTTAGGCTATTCTATGAAAATATATCTCATGACAAATTTAATAATTAATACTTATCCGATATCATAGATATCGATGTCTTTCTATCATAAATAGTTAGTTAAACTTAAGATATTTTAATTTGATACTGTGCTAAATTATATTCTTGAATTAATGGAGGGGAGTACAATGCTTAGTTGCTGGCCAATCATATGCATCCAAGCTTAACAAGGGTCCGCAGGCATGCATGGGCTCGTGTCTCCTGCTGCGTGCTCATGTGATGCCAAAGCCATATGCATGCGCCCAAGAATAAAGCCTACCATTCTTTTTCTCCCAACTTTTGTGAAAGCTAGCTCGAGTCTTTCAGCTGCGTAGCGTAGGGGGTCTCCCTCGAGAGTTACATTTTCTATTATTCAGATAGTACAATGATGCATTCGCGAAAAAAGAGAGTACAATGATGCAACATCACTACATAGTTAATTACCATGCTAGCTCGTGTGGGAGTTTGAACGAGTTTTATATGTATTAAAAATGTTGATATGGTACTGTATTGATTAAGAGAGAGATGATGAAAGTTTTATTGGAGTAGAGAGGGTTTTATGAGGATGAAATTTTTCTGCACTGTTTCTAAAATATGAGTGTTTTGGAAACTGAGTCATGTAACCCCTAAAAAGTGGCCTTATAGCCATTAGCTACCTGCGTCTTCATTAACCTTCAGCTTCGATGCGGTTTGGTTTTATTATCCCTTCAAGGCTCAACATTGGTTTTCAAACATGAATTTTTGCCACGTCAGCTACCAGCATGGTCATAGTTTAACCATGCTAGAGCAAGTATAATGAAAGATTATTAGTGGACTTTATACCGAGAAGAGAAGAGAAGTTGGTTGTAAGTTTACAGCCAACTGATACACAAGAACCGAAAAACTTTACTATAAGAGAAAAAATGGATTATAGATAAACCAACTACTATATAAGTGACCTAATAGGTGGGATGTAAATATACATAGAACCAATAGAGGGTTGTATTATTAACTTTGCTCTTACTGGTAGCCACGTCAGAGGGCTTTATCATTTACTCGCTCCATCCCAAAATAAATATACTTCAAGGATTTGTTGACAAGACCAATCATACTACAAAAATTACATATATATACCCCTATCAAAAGTTGCTCCAACATATAATGGTTGTGCTTTAGGAATAGAGAAAACTTAAAAAAAAGGCTACTAAGACTATGTGGTCTCATAGCTAGATGTCTACTTGTTTCGGGATATGTTTTTAATGCTACAAGTACACTTATTATGCGACGGAGAGAGTACCAGACAAAACTTAGTTTGGCTACCCATGTTGCAAAACCACTCTTAAAACCAAAACAAAAATCTAACACCAAAATTTATAAAATTTCACCTAAATACTATGGCACCGTTTGGATCTAAGTAGTCAATATTAGATGCTAAAAATTAACTAGGATAGATCCACATAGACCTAGTTAAAAGGCTAGCTAATTGTTAGCATGGCAATCCAAAGCTATCTTACTAGCTATCCTGACTATACTTGTAAATGTCATTTCAGAGGTCATTCCAGCTTTTGGTTTGACGGGTAGTATATGCCAGAAAAGATGGAGCCTTGGTGATCGTGTCGCCCCGACGGGACGGAGCCACGCCGTCACGTTGGGTGCCGCAACGCGCCCTCCGTCTTAATCTCTGCCCAAGACTGCTTCTCCCGAAGGTCTATTTTGCCTTCTCTATTTTGCCTCTCTAGATGGATTTCGTTTGATTCGACTTAGCCCTATTACGCAGGACCTCCGATGCTGCAGGTCGCTTGGTGTTGGCCTCCAATTGTGAGGGCAACCCTTTCTTTTTGCCTTTCTAGATGAAATTGATCCGATTCAATCTCGCGTGCAAAGCAGTATTGAGGTCGTTGGTGAGGGTGGCCTTAGCAAGGCCTCGCCGAGGACGCCATATACCTTTCCGACGACATCGTCAGTGGCAGCACAGTCATGATGTAGCGTGTATCTGGAGACCTATCGGGCCGAAGTTGGCATGGTCCGCAACGGCAAGGTGCGCAACACTGATTTCGAACCAAGGTGCTTCTCTTGCCTCCTTATTTATTCCCCCATGTTCATGCTCATTGCTATATAATGTGCAGGACAAAGAAAATTCTTTCGGGGGGCATTTTTTGTGTAGTCATAGCAAGGATTCGTCCGGAGGTGAGACATGTGCAAGTTCCATATTTGTAATTTCGTGTTGTTTCCGATGAATATTCTAATTGGCTCCTCTCGATACAGAGAATTTTCTATGGATTCTATGTGGTAAGGTTACCTGTAATTGTGTACAAATGTTGCCAAATCTGTGTTACCTGTAATTGTGCAGAAATGTTGCCAAATCTATATCACTGAGTTTGATTGTGTACATTTTCATTTGTGTGCGAGCGCCAATTACTGAAACATGATTGTTTCTGTTCATACCTTGTAGGTGAGCCACTTATGGAGCTGATGGCCCATAGCCTTTACAGTCATAACGGAAGTGTTTCTCTACAAGCTCGTGACGTTTGTAGCTTTTGCTGGAATCCAAAAGTGTTACTTTAGCGAGGAAAAAATCTATTTTGTTTGGCTTCCTTTCATCCCTGAACCTAACATATCTAGATGAAGTAATAATCTCTCTTCTTGCCTTGTCGTCAAATATCAGATGAATTTGATACATTCGTCTTCTAATTAATGTGAACATAGGATTACAAGATCAGATTCATATATCAAGCACCTGTGATTTGGGGTTTTGCAGATATGAGCCCATGTCTTCATCTAAAAAATGAACCTGATCCTTATGGTACTTATTGTCTTGCAGTTATGAAGCGGATGGCATGGCTACAAATTTGAACCATACCTCTCTATTCAGAAAGAGGTAAATAGATTTAGTAGTCACTGTGTTTATTGCTTACCTCTCTATTAACAAAGAGGTAAATAGATTTAGTCACTGTGTTTATTGTTTACCTCTCTATTCACAAAGAGGTAAATAGATTTAGTAGTCGCTGTGTTTATTGTTTCAATGAGTGCCAAGTTTATTTGATCCGTCCATCTTTATCCCAGTTTTACTTTCGTGGAGAACACAAGCACACCCCGTGAGCTCAAAAGCTTGCTTCAATATGTGAATGTTGAAAACTGGTTGTCCCATATCATTTACCTTCCAGTTGTAGCCTGCTTATTGCATATCCTATTATCCTACACTATATTATATGGCCCCGTTCGCGTGTCCTTAAACCCGGCTTGATCCGCTTCTTTTTTCATCCGAAACAGTGTTTTTCTCTCACAAATTCCTCCAGATTCCTCCAAATTCCTCTAAGCGAACGGGGCCATAGGATCTTTAGTTTCTGAGCCCCGGCTACTAAGTCTTTGACAAAAAAAATAGACATGCTAATTTGGGCTGCAACCAAATGGTATTATTATGAGGCATGCATCTATCTTCGAATTCACATTGTTGTATGGTGCCTCAGCGCCCAATGTATGTACAAACCATTTTTGCTGATGCAACATATGTTGATGTTGCACTATCAGCTGACAGAAAAATTGGATATGCTAATTTGGGCTACAACTAAGTGCTATTATTATGATGCATGGATCTATCTCTGAATTCACATTGCTATATGGTACCTCAGTGCTCCTCAGTGCTCGGTGCATGTAAAAACCATTTTTGCTGATGCACCATCTCTTGATGTTGAACTGTCAGCTGACAGTGGTGCAAATGCTGAAAATCTTTGTTTTTCTATAGCTTGTGATGAAAATGATATCAAGTAACTTCAGCATATAGGCCAATAATCTTGCTTAGCTATTACCATAGCTACAATTAAAATTTGTTCCTTACACTTTGCATTTATATGTTCATTAGTTTTGTTGATTTGCAGGTTCTAATTCCTATGATTGCTATTGTTTTATAATATATTATCACTACATATAGAAGACCTTACATGTTTCTATGATATTTTCAGTAGGGGCTCACAATCTATGTGGTTGTACATGACTATCGAGAACCACATCATCCTACAAGAGGACATGTAACTATTTTTCGGCATGCCTTCCGAATGTTGAATCACTTCTCAGTTTTCAGGCATGGGAATGTTAACCACATCATCACGGTAATGAACCACATAAATTTTGGTTAACTAAAACCTAGGCTAATTTCGAGTGTTCAAATGGAGCTGCACTCTATCTGTTCTAATAGGTGTCACACATATCCTGCTGAGAACTCCTTCCATTTTTTCCTGCACGTTAGTCCTGCCTACATAGCACATCGTTATCTCTGAAACAAGTGAACAATGGTGTGCTCTGTTCTCCTATTTTGTGCCAATTATCACCTCTACATATGCTACCCTTGCTGCATCAATGAAGTAGTATGGTAATATGAAACATAGCTTCTGATTCATTAGGCTGCCAAAATAATATACTCATTTTTCCTAAGGAAACTCATATTGGTTCTTATAGAGCACAATGTTTTGTTCTCGCAAAAGTATTATGCATATTTCATATGTGATATATGAATCTTTGTGCTTGGAACTAAGATTATTCCAGTTGAACTAAAACAATACCGGCGGTTCAAGACTTCACATATATGGGATTATTCACATGTGCACTTGATTTAGTGCTATTTCATTCATTTTCAGGTTGTCGCTAACAAGGTTTGGCCATACACATGTCCTTCTGCATGTATAGTCAATCTCCATTTTTTTCCTTCTATGTGCACATTGTCGATTTCGTCTTGGCTTGGCCCTATGCTATTTTGGAAGGGTTGTTAGCATATGGTGGCATGGTGCAGATTGTCAACTTCATTGGGTTGGTCCTACAATATTTTTGAAGGGCAATGCACGATCAAAGGCTCTGAAGCCCACCCCCCCCATTTGCTTCCTCAGCGCCCACTATGTACATTGTTCCATCTTTTCCCAGCACAAACAAAAATATTATATATTGTTGTGTTGCTGCTCTTAACTATTGCAAACACTACGTGTAAGCGTTTCGGCAAACAAAAATGGCCCCATTCGTTTCGCTAAAAAAACAAACCGAAACACTATTCCGGCTGATTTGTTGTGAGAGAAAAACACTGTTCCGGCTGAAAAAACAAGCTGAAAAGTACATATTATAAGAGAAGCGAACATGGCCAATATCATAAGAAATTATGTCAACCTAGTCATGCTTTATTAGTATTTTTTTTAAAACATGTTTCATTAGTATTTGTTGGTGTTTCGAGTAAGCACCAACTAGTAAATTTGTATTTGTTGCGCGTTGGGCTCGGATGGTGTGCTAAAAGACACAAGGTTTATACTGGTTCGGGCAGAATGTCCCTACGTCCAGTTTGCAGCTGCTGCTCATGTTATTAGCACTGAAAGATTTGTAGTAGGGGGTACAAACAGTCGGGAGAGGGACATTCTATCCGAACCAGTATAAACATTGTGTCTTTTAGCACACCATCCGGGTTCAACGCGCAACAAATATAAATTTACTAGTTGGTGTTTACTCGAAACACTTACAGTTGGCGCGCCAGGTAGGGGACCTTTGCGCGTTCCGACGTTAACATCAGGCCACGGATGGCTAGCCACGGAATCAGCTGGGTCCCGGGTGCACGCGTGTGCTTCGATGACCTAGACTTCATCATCACGGTGGGAGGAGAGTTGGCATTGGCTCACGCCGCCATCCAATCTCTCCTCTCCATTGACCTCAACTATGAGAGGCTTGAGCGCCAGCTAGGTGTCTCCCTAGGACCCCAGCAGTCCAGAGAGGACCAGTGCTGCCTCACCCTTTCTGACGCCAACGACATGGCGTGGTTCGCCGGAGGAGGATCCCTCTCTCCGAAACACCACATACGGAGTGCCGCGACAGCGCTTCCGTTCGGTCTCTGCAACGCTGCGGCGACCGTTAGCCACCTTGTGGGCCAACGAATGGTCTCACCTCCCGTGGACAACGAGTTTGTGGGGTGATCGAACGCGTCACAGAATCTCTCCACGACCTCCTCGCAGAGGAGCCGGGGTTGCCCTCTAGCTCGACTCTCGCATGGGGAGCCATCACCCCTCTCGAGAATGCTTCATGACGGGGACCCCCGAGGGTCACGTCAAAAGCACCCCAAGGAGGAGGCTACCCCGGTGGATAACCTCGGCGACGAGGCCGAAGAGGAGACAGCGGCCCCACCTCGCATGGGGGTGGAGCAGCTGAAAGCCCGACATCGGGAGATCGAGGAAGCGTGACTCCAGCTTGTGTAGGAATGCACGGAGCTCGATCAGGAAATCGAATGCCGCAGAGACAGTGGGCGCGCTCGCGCCATGGCCCGTGATGTGAACCGAAGGATCATTGCCGACGATGAAGCCCTCCCTCGCTTTGCCCGGGCAAGCTAGAACATCGCCTCCACGACGGCCTTGCTCCATGGCCTTCCAAAGGCCACAACGCCTGAGGATCATCGAGCCCACCACGAGATTCGCATGCTGCTCAAGCATGCGACGGTGCAGCAGGCAGAGAGCTCGTTGTCTCGACGATGCGAACTCAACGCCAGCCAGCACATGCTCTTCGGACGTCTCGGTAGGGACGCGTCAGTCCACTAGGCACCACAGGGCGGCAGGTGGCGCGTCGCGGTCCCGGTGCATCAGCGTCTCAGCCATAACCGCGACGCACGTAGCACTCTCGATGCTCGTAGGCGTACCCACGACGATCCAAGAGAGGGAGCCAGTCATGGCTATCATCCTCGTCATGGCGAACGATATGACAGCGGTGAGGACCGAAGCCCGAGCACCGGCCTACCGGGGCCTCAGGCCTTTGGCCGTCACAACCTCAACGCTGCTTTTCCGCCAAGGTACCGACCGCCGACCAATATCCCAAAGTACTCTGGGGAAACAAACCTCGGACTATGGCTGAAAGACTATCAGCTTGCCTGCCAAGCCAGTGGTGCGAATAATAATGACTTTATTATCCACAACCTTCCACTGTTCTTGGCTGATTCGGCACGAGCGTGGTTGGAACACCTGCCGTCCAACAGAATCCAGAGTTAGGCGGACCTCAAGGAGATCTTTGTGGAGAACTTCCAGGGCACATACAAGCACCCTAGAAACCCATGGGACCTCAAAAACTACCAACAGAAGGCCAGTGAGACCCTCTGTGGGTACACCTGGCGCTTCTCCCGATAGTGCAATGAGCTACCTAACGTTGTCGACGCCGATGTTATAGGAGCTTTCCTGTCCGAGACTACCTGCGAGTCTTTGGTTTATAAGCTGGGACGCAAGGGCCCGCGAACCACCAAGGAACTCCTGGACATCGACACCAACCATGCCTCAGGAGAAGAAGCGGTCGGGACGATCTTCGATCGTCCCGATGGCAAGGCAAGGCGGGACAAGAGCGCTGACAAAGGCGCCTGCAATCGATTCGCCAAAAGGAAGAACAAGAAGCAATGGTGCGAGGACTCACTCATGGCCGCTGCTAACCACAAGGGTGGTCAAAAGCTTCCGACCCCAGCAACCGACCCCAGCGCGAGGACTTACTTTACGTATTAATTTCACTATCGAGCCTCCGACCCCAGCAACGATAGGGGCGCGGACATCGCTTGGGGGCTGCCGAGAGTGTCTACTCATTTAGACATTCTCTTCGCCCGACCCATCCTTACATTTAAAAACCAGAGGCACGGTGTGTGGGTGTAAACTTTGAGTAAAACTGGTTAAACCGCTAGACCCTACGCCCCAGCGGCTATGGCGTTTTTCTTCACCAGCGTGATCGAATTCTTTGTCCCCACACCCCAAGCTTTAGCATCCACCTTCTCGAGAAGGGTTCGAAGGGGTCTACCTATGGAATCTCCTTTGAGGAGAAGCTGCCGGTCGCCAAGTTGATCGAACGCCTCGGATCACTACCGAGAGACAGAAACAAAAAATTAGGATGCTCGTGCAGGTTACACCGGCCCCGTTGCAAACATCAGACCCAAACCCCGCACGGACATGTCCGGTAAGAGCTCCCCGCCACTCATGCCACCGAGGTAACATCACTGACCCTCGCTTTTGTTTCCATTATATCATACATTCATCCCATACATCCAAGCATTGCATATGCAATTGCTGCATCTCAACGCTTCATGTCGCGTCATGAAGCGGTAATCACCACATTCAATATGAGCGGCAACTGGCCGAGGTTCGAAGGCCGGCCCATGAGGGGCTCGAGGCTGCCTCATGTCAAATAGAGCCAGGGGAGAAAAACCGAGATGAGCCCCAGCGGCCTTGCCCTACCCCGCTCAGAAGCGGACAGGGACATCTCGACCCTTCTCATTCGATTCTAACCTCGAGCCAAGCCCATAGAATCTCCGTCGAGGAGAGGCCAACGGGCCACCCGAGCCTATCGAACGGCTCGGGCATCTACCAAGAGGTGGGTTAAGAAGTAGTGGAATGCCACATGACGGCTCTGCTGACCCCATCAGTAGATGACGGACCCGGATTGCACTCGAACATACCCGTTAGCGAGCTCATTGAGCACGACACTTGAGCCGTCGAGGCAAGTGTCGTTAGCTCGGCCCCTCCGATTGTGGAAACCGAGAATGGGGTGACGCGTGAAACACGACCGACCCCTATCAGACCCCAAGGGGCTCGGGGGCTCGAGCTGCCCGATCCTAGATTGAGAGACTGAGGTTCGAAGGCCGGCCCGCGACGGGCCCGAGGCCGCCTCACGTCGAACAAGAGCTAGGGGAGAAAAACGCAGATGAGCCTCAACGACCTTCGCCCAACCCGCATAGAGGCGGATAGGGTCATCTCAACCTTCTTGTTTGATCCAGCCTCTAGCCAAGCCCATAGAGTCCCCATTGAGGGGGAATCTATCGGAAGGCGGGTTAAGGAGCAACGGAATGCCACCTGAGGGCTTTGTCGACCCTGTCACGAGCAATGGGACCAGATTCTGTTCGAACACCCCCCATTAGCGAGCTCATCAACCGCGTCAATCGAGCCATCGAGGCAAGTGACGTCGCCTCAACCCCTCCGGTTGCAAAAACTACGGATGGGGCGACAGTCACAAAAACGAGCTGACCCTTGACCGAATCCCCGCCACGCGCGGGGGCTCGGGGAAGGTTGGACTTCCAAGGAGACCGAACGCACGGTCACAAAATGATAGCTAAAAACCTAAGGAAGGGGTACGTGCGAATACAAGAGTAGTTTCGCTATCCTCTTTTCGGTCTCCAGTGACATTCGACCACAGCAACCGCAAGGGGTCGAATCTCACTCGGGGGCTGATAATGGTATAAATACACCCCTTTTTTCAAAACAGTCACTGCATCAGACCTATTCCTCACGTTAAGGTTAGTGGCAAGGTTTGTGGGAATGAATAACTGAGCATGCTTGGTCAGACTGCAAAAAAACCCACGCCCCGATGGCTATGGTAACTTTGCTCACCAGCATAATCGAAGTTTCCCTCTTACACACCTCGGGCCCTACGGTCTTAACGAACGGAAGGGTCGGATTGCATGAGCCCCTTTTTTGAATATAAAAAGGGAAGAAAGCAAGTTCAATCGAACAAAACGAAATTATAAATTTGCCTAACGAAACAAAATTACGAATCTGTCTTTAAGATAGAAAAGTGCTGACACTTGTCCACATCGACTAACTACCCCCCTCTAGGGGAGAACCATGTCTTCAATTTTGCTCACCAGGGTTTCCGCAAGAGGAGTCACCGCCGCTTCTATCTCATCTAGCTCAGAGGCTTCGTAGCCAGGCGCGAAACCGAGGCTCATCGCCTCCAAGTCGATGCTTTCATCATAATGCGAGTTGGCGATGGCGAATGCTTGGGTGATCCCTGAGCGAAGAGCTTCCTTCTCCAGCTGGCACACCCGCGCCATGATATCTATGGCACAGGCCGTGAGTGAGCTGGTCCCGTCCACCTGCACCACCTGTAGGTCATCGAAGACTACGCCAAGGGCAACCTTCAGGACATTGAGCTCGTCGCTCTCTGCTTGAAGAAGACTCCTCGCCTAAGCAAGATCCATGGCTAGTCCGGTAGCAGCGCCCTCGACCTCTAGCCTCTAGGATTTTGCGGTTCCAAGCTTGGCCTGGAGGGAGCTGATCCTCTGCTGTGCCTTGTCGCGCTCTCGGACGGCTTGGTCGCGCTCCTCGTGGGCCGCACCACGCTCTGAGCGGAGCCTCTCCATAGTCTAGCATAGCTCATCTCACTCCTTGCGAAGCCAGGCGACCGCCTCTACGTCTAGTTTTGCCCTTTGCTCCAGGGCCGTGGACCTTTCCTTGGCTCTCAGCTTGAGATCTCGCTCCTTCTCGGCCTCGGCCAGGAGGTTGAGGATCCGCTGGCATCCCACTGGAGCAGCTCATCCCACTCCTTCTGCACTCTAGCGGCCTCCTCCTCATACCGTCGTGTCCTCTACGATAGTTCATCAAAAGACTTCTCGGCGTCCTCCGCGTCCTGGCGGGCCTCGGCCTCCTATCGTCGAAGATTGTTAGCCTCCATGGCAAGAGGAGTAAACTCGGCCACCCTCTATTAGAGCTGGGCAATCACATACCTATGCAGTCGTGCCTCATCAATGAGATAGTCCCAGTCCTCCTTATGTTCACGAAGGAAACGGGATTTCTCCTGGCTGTGAGCAATAAGAGACTGAAAAAAGACGGTGGTAAGAACACAAAAATAGATGAAGAAAGAGGATGGCCAAAGGCAAGACTAAGTGAATAACCGGCCGGTGGGAACGATGACGTCTCGTAGTGTGCCCCTGGCCTAGTTCAAAGCTTCTAGTGTGGCCATGATCCCCTCGTTGAGACTCTCCCGCTCCATGCCCTCGGCGGCATTGTCGAGGGTGAAGAGTTCCGACGACAGGTCCTGCGGACTCCCCCACCTGAGCAGGGGCTCATCCCGTGCGGGCAGGTGGCTGCCCCTCGAGTCAGGACCAGGGACAACTCCCTGTCGGTCTCCTCGGCAACCACCGTGGTGCTTGGGGGTCCCTCGGACACGACCCCCTCCGTCCTGCCCACGACAGGTGTTGTCTCTTGGGCCGCCGGTAGCACGAGGCACGCCGCTACCTTGAGCACCACCACCGCAGCTTCTGGCTATGACCCATCAGTAATAGCCCCCGTCACCTCCGCCTTCGTCGGTGGGACCTTGTCCGGCTACACCACGCCAGCCGTGGCCGACGCAACGAAAGTGACCAGTAGCTCCGCCCGCTCCGACGTCAGCAGCGGAATCACATCCATCACCATTTGCTCGGCAACCTCTAAGGGTGCCCCCTCAGCCTCGCTGACTGTCTGACCCACCGAGGGCATGGGCACCACCGCGGGCGGCGCCAGACCGGCCAACGAGGCTGTGACGCTAGCTCCGCTCTCGTCCGAAACGGGAGGGATGACCCCCGCCTTGCCTACAGGGCGATGCTCTTCTTGGGCGCCAGCACTAAAGAAGTGCCCCGTCTGACCCGTTTCCCGACGCTGCAGAAGAAACAAAAGGCCTTAGTCACGATGACGATAGGCAAAAATAGAGAAAGCATAGAAGCTGGTGACTTACGTTGGCGCTGTTGGGCGGTGAAGATGTTTGGGGGATGAACCCTTGGGCCTCTGCTCCGCCTCGTCGGGGCGGGACCATTTTGAGCCCACCCCTTGCTCCTGGGCAGAGGGACCCCACCTCCCTTGCATCAGGGGGCGCAGCAGCAGAGCCGCCCCCCCCCACTGACACCTCGGGCGTGGTGACAGATCCGCCCACCCCTGATAGCTCTTGAGGTGTGGTGGCAAGGCCATCCCCCTGTGTCGGCACCTCGGGCGCGACGGCAGACCCGCCCGCTCCTGCTGTCTCCTGGGGCAGGCTGACGGTTTGGTCTGTCTCCGCCGGCCCCGTGGACGTGCTTTCCCCTGCGTGAAACGGGAAAGGCCCCTGCACGGACTTGTATATACCTAACAGTGCATCCTCGCTCACCAGGTCATCCCACTCAGTGTCGGCTACTACCTCGTCATCCTCATTGTCATCGTCGTCATCGTCGTCACTGTATGTGCCCGCAACTTCTGTTGCTTCTTCCTCCTCTTGTCCTCCTTGGTCTTCTTCTGCCACTCGGCCATAGTGTGATTCACCGCCACCATGAACGGGTCCTTCGGCAGCGGAGCCGGGCGGTCCAAAAAGACGAGTCTCTTCGACTGGTCCCCCTATCTCAATATCAGCATCAAGGGGTTAGGAGTTCAATTAAAAAGGAGGCACGAGGAAAGAAAACTTACGAATGCAATGTACCCCAGCTCCGGCCACATTGGGGGTGCCTCGGCACCGGATACATGAAGTCAAGGATAGCACCGGTGTCGTCCCGCGGGGGCTCCATCGCCTCCTTGATGTGCTGCGCCACTTCAGAGGGGGAGAGCGCTACATCGGCTAGCCGTCCCATCGAGTGACGCTCTGGGCGCCATCAGGTGTAGGGGAAGTGCGCGACTCATCAGCGGCGCCACCCTCCGCGTATGATAGGCGCCGATGATCCCCGACCCCTTCACGCCCCTCTCCTTCAGAATTTGGATGGCGGCGAGGTGGTCCTAGATTTTCTTCTTATCTTTATCCGAGACCCCCCACTTCCTCCACGATTCTAGGACCTCTTTGATGATGCGCCTGGTGAACGCTGGCAAGGGGGCGGCTGCATCGTCCTTGACGTAGAACTAATGCTAATGCCACCCCTTGTTGGAGGTCGATAGACGCATTGGCGGGTATTCGGTGACCCAGTTGTTGCGGAGCTGAATGTCGGCGCATCCCATCGGCACGCTCAGCTCTTGCCTCTTCTCCTGCTTCTTCAGGAGGGTGACGGCGAAGAAATAGCACCATATGCCGAAGTGGGGACTGATCCCTAGGAACTAATCACATAGGGTGACGAACGCCGCAATGTGTTGGACTCCATTGGGAGTAAGGTGCTGCAGCTCCACCTTGTAGTAATGCAGCAACCCCCGAAGGAACTTGTGGGCGGGGGTGGCGAATCCCCTCTCATGGAAGCGAGCGAAGGACACGACGTAGCCATCAGGCGGCAACGACGCGTCCTCATCGCCGAGCAGCCGCCACTCCTCGACGGCGGTCCACGCGCAGAGAAGACCATGGTGGACGAGGCCCTCCAGGTGTTGTAGGGTAATATCGGATATACCCCATGGCTCCATTGAATGATTGGGGTGGGTGGATGCGAACTTAACGACGAATGGGATGTGGAAGGAGAAGAACTAGGCGATTGGTGGCGGATGTTATGATTCAAAGGTGATGAAGCAAAGTACGGAACCCTAGGGGCGAATCCTTTGGTTTTATAAGGGCGACGCATGCGAGGAAGGCAACCGTTCACCTAGATCTCTGTGCCTACCACGATACACCACCACGTCACGTCGTGGGATATACACCTGTAATCCCTATCCTTTCCCTCTGGAGACGCGCCGGACATTTTGCCTTCCTAGGCGAACTAGGACTCTTTACCAGCAGAAGAGATACGGGTCAAAAAGCGTTCCTCCGGCCCACCTGGGCCTAGGAGTTTGAGGGCTGGCCCATCAACGGTTTCGACATCCATCCCAAGGCAGCCTTACGATGAAGGATGGGCCTACAAGCGACCAAAACCTAGGCACACGAGTGCCACAAGTATCTCGACCCATGATTGAGTCTCAACTAGGCTGACCCTTGCCAGATCCCCACGAATGGGATTCTGGGACTCCAATCAAACTATCAAGTTATCAAAACACCAAATCTCACAGCCATACCAGCGAAGGGTCCGAATCACCGCCAGGCGATTTTATCCAAATCACCCGGGGGCTCGGGGGCTACACCCAACGGGTGCGCTCGCGCCCACCTTGTGGCGAATCGAAATACCCCATAGGCGATTCTATCCGAATCACCCGGGGGCTCGGAGGCTACACCCGTCGAGTGCGCTCGCGCGCACCCTCTGATAAGACAAATCACCCCGGGCGATTCTATTCGAATCACCCAGGGGTCGAGGGTACACCCGTCGGGTACGCTCGTGCGCACCCTCTGGCAAGTCAAATCACCCCCGGGTGATTCTATCCGAATCACTCGGAGACTCGGGAGCTACACCCATCGGGTGCGCTCGCGCGCACCCTCTGGCAAGTCAAATCACCCCCAAGCGATTCTATCCGAATCACCCGGGGGCTCAGGGGCTACTGTCGGGGACCAAATACTAGGTACCCAAAGGGGAGGAGCTAATAACCATCAAACGTTGATGCTTCTGAATAGACAAGAATGCGACTACACTTCTTGCCCAAGGACCGAAGTTGGCTCCGCCTCACCCGACCCTTGAGGGTTGGCTCCGCCTCGCCTGACCCCCGAGGGTTGGACTCCGCCTCGCCCGATGTCTGGGGGCAGACTCTGCCTCGTCCGATGTTCTAGGGCTGGCTCCACCTCGCCTGACCCCCGAGGGCTAGACTCCGTCTCGCTCGACGTCTGGGGGCAGACTCCGCCTCGTCCGACGTTCAAGGGTTGGCTCTGCCTCGCCCGACATCCAGGGGCTGGGCTCCGCCTCACCCGACGTCTAGGGGCAGACTCCGCCTCGCCCAACGTTTGGGGGTAGACTCTGCCTCGCCCGACGACTGAGGGCAGACTCCGCCTCGCCCGACGTCTGAGGGTAGACTTCGCCTCGCCCGATGTCCGGACGTCTGAGGGCAGATTCCACCTCGCTCGACGACTGAGGGTAGACTCCGCCTCGCTCGATGTCTGGGGGCAGACTCCACCTCGCCCGATGTCTGAGGGCAGACTCTGCCTCGCCCGACGTCCAGGGACAAACTCCACCTCGCCCGATGTCTATGCGCTACTCCTTCATAACTACGCGTATACAGATAAGGCAGGGCACTCAAGTCAACAGCAATACTGTGGACCACACCATGCACGCTTGCAGGAAAGTACCGTTAGGATATGATGAGACGGGCGCTTTAAGCCCTTCTAGGCATGTCAGAGCCCAAACAGCGTTGTGGGCGCCGACATTTGTCCTCCAGTGTTATGGGCGCCGGCATTTGCCCTCGGACACGAACCTGACGGGGACATATGACAACCACTATGGTCCAGGAGGAAACTCATGTCATCTACAGTAACGAACGTGGGGCCTCTACGCCGTCTGCTCCTCATAGGGTCGCAATTCGGCACCCTGGTGCATCACGCCGCCCACTGGGGCGGGATGGGACGTGACCACTTGCTGAACGAAGCCAAAGCACGGCCCTATCAGGATCAGCGGACATGCTATCCCTGGCACTATCTGCCGTGTCTAGGGGACTAGCTCAGAGGAAAAGGAGGACCCGACATCATTGAAGGATCTCCTTGGCCTCTGGTTTTTCTTTCTTCACCCATCTGTAATCCCTGCTTCCCCTTGGTCTATAAAAGGGAAGACAGGACACCCCACTAAGGGGATGGATCGATTCAACACATCACACATCACATAACACACAGCTAAGAAGCAACCAAGCTCTCAGCACCCTTTCCACCTTTCCATCAGAGACTTGGGACATGTCCCTCTCTCGACCATTTGTACCCCTTACTATGAACCTTTCAGTGCTAATAACATGAGCAATAGCCACAAACTAGATGTAGGGACATTCTGCCTGAACCAGTATAAACCTTGTGTGTTTTAGCACACCATCCGGGCCCAACGCGCAATAAATACAAATTTACTAGTTGGTGTTTACTCAAAACACCGATAGTTGGTGGAGCTTCCTTTTGGTGATGGGGACGGCGTATAGGAGTTTCTAGATTTGGGAGTAGCGGGTCTTAGAGTTAGATAGTACCTCACCGATAAAGTACACAGGGCGCTGCACCTTGAGGGTGTGCCCCTCCTCTTCTTCCCGCTCCACAACCAGAGCAGCGCTGACCACTTGTGTGGTGGCCATGATGTAGAGCAGAAGGTGTTCTCCCTCGGTGGGAGGAACCAGGATTGGAGCCTTTATCAGGAGCTATTTAACCTTGTCAAGTGCTTCCTGGGCCTCGGATGTCCATTCGAAGTGATCGGCCTTCTTCAGAAGTCGATAAAGGGGGAGACCTCGTTCGCCGAGGCGTGAGATGAAGCGACTAAGTGCGGCGAGGCACCCCATAACTCGCTGTACCCCCTTTATGTTCTGAATTAGGCCCATCCTTGTGATGGCTGAGATCTTCTCCAGGTTGGATTCGATGCCACGCTCAGAGACGATGAAACCAAGCAGCATGCCCCTCGGGACCCCAAAAACACACTTCTAGAGATTGAGTTTGATACCATTCGCCCGGAGTTTTGCAAAGGTCTGCTCAAGATCGGTAATGAGGTGGTCAACCTTTTTGGACTTAACCATGATGTCGTCTATGTAGGCATCAACGGTCCGCCTGATGAGGTCCCCGAAACACTTGAGCATACAATGTTGTGTCGGTGTTTCGAGTAAACACCAACTAGTAAATTTGTATTTGTTGCGCGTTGGGCCCGGGTGGTGTGCTAAAACACACAAGGTTTATATTAGTTCAGGCAGAATGTCCCTACGTTTAGTTTATGGCTGTTGCTCGTGTTATTAGCACTGAAAGATTCGTAGTAGGGGTACAAACGGTCGAGAGAGGGACAGGTCCCAAGTCTCTGATGGAAAGGTGGAAAGGGCGCTGAGCGCTTGGTTGCTACTCAGCTGTGTGTTATGTGATGTGTGATGTGTTGAATCGATCTGTCCCCTTAGTAGGGTATCCTGCCTTCCCTTTTATAGACCAAGGGGAAGCAGGGATTACAGATGGCAGAAGGAAGAAAAACTATAGGCTAGGGAGATCCTTCAATGATGTCGGGTCCTCCTTTTCCTCTGAGCGAGTCCCCCTGACACGATAGACAGTGCTAGGGATAGCATGTCCGTTAATCCTAATAGGGCCATGCTCTAACTTCGTTCAACAAGTGGTCACGTCCCATCCCACCCCGGTGGGCGGTGCGACGCACCAGGGTACCGAATTGCGACCCTACGGGGAGGAGACAGCGTAGAGGCCCCACGTTCGTTATTGTAGATAACATGAGTTTCCTCCTGGGCCGTAGTGGTTGTCGTATGACCCCGTCAGGATTCGTGTCCAAGGGCAAATGCCTACGCCCATAATACTGTATGACAAATGTCGACGCCCACAACATTGTTTGGGCTCTGCCATGCCTGGAAGGGCATAAAGCGCTAGTCTCGTCATATCCTGATGGTACTTTCCTACAGGCGTGCAGGGTATGGTCCTCGGTATTACAGTTGACTTGAGTGTCCTGCCTTATCTATACGCGTAGTTATGAAGGAGTCGTGCATAGACATTGGGAGAGGTGGGGTCTGTCCCCGGACGTTGGGTGAGGCGGAGTCTAGCCTCATACGTCGGTGTCAATGCGGGACCCATGGGATACCGCGCAAGGAAGAGAGAAGATCTAGTCTAACTAGGATTCTTCCTATGTAATCTTAGTAGTAGTATTATTCTGTAATCCTACTAGGAACTCTTATTGTAAACCAACTAGGACTCTGGCCTCCTGACTATATAAAGGAGGGCAGGGTTCCTAGAGACGGGAGACTCTTTAGACGATCAATCCAACGCAAAGGCTAACGTCGACTAGACGTAGGGCTATTACTCGATCACGATCGAGAGCCCGAACCAGGTTAAATCGACTGTCTCTTGCGTTTACCGTTGAGTTCTGCATACGCTGAAGCCCAAACAAACTGCCTGGGTACCCCCGTGGTAGGCTATCGGTGGTCAAACATCGACAGCTGGTGCGCTAGGTAGGGGCTTTTCGGCAAATTTGCATCCGAGAGCTCGATGGACCTCGACAACATGATCTTCTCAACGGGATCGACCTTCATCTTCGGCTTGTGGATCTGCGAGGCGGACGACAATGGCAAGCTCCAAAGCCGTCTCCTCGAAGATTCGGATCACCATGAAGACCTTTCTATTTCGGCGACTACGATAGATCAACTTGCTGGAAGATTCGCGTAGCTCGTGATGTCCGATCCAACTCAGATTTCGTGGCTTTGCGCATCCGATTCAAACTCAGGCTCCACATCCAAGATAGAGTTTTATCCGAGTTCTTTCGAAAAACCGAGTTCTTTACCGATGGGACTCCAGAACGCGGCCTCGGCCTATCAAGAATACAACTCAGAGTACACTCAGAGTCTTTTCAAGAAGTCGGATCCTTTTCCATTCGGACTCCACAACATGGCAAAATCTTACCAGGCATGGCTCGAAGGGTCCCTCGATCTGGTGCTCAGAATGCCACTAAAAGGAGCTCAGGAAGGTCTCGTATTAACTATAACATCTCAAGACTGCATCGTCCACTGGCCGAGTTCTGTTCCTGAGGATAGCGGTACCCGACTAGTCGGCACGACGACAACAACAATTATACCCTACCAAGAAGGAGACTCGATCTACGATCTTGAAGCCTCTACTAAAATTATCGACAACTCCAACAGTGTGGAAACCAACGCCGATAACAGAACAATTCACGCACGAGAAGTATTCATGGTTCACCATCCTCGATCACCACTGGTCCCCCCAAAAGCACCTGACATCAGGTCATCGGATGAATCTGAGTCCAACATATCACCCTTCATCTAGGGGCATGATGGTGAGACTGAGAATCAGAAGCAAGCTAGAGAAAGAAGAAACAAATTGAAATAAGGACGCCAACGCCATGCTAGGCAGCGCAAGGAAGCTTGGATCAGACATGAGTCAGATCTGGCCGAGTACAATAGAAGAAAATCAGAACAAGAAGTCGAAGAAAAATGCGTGGCAAATACACCCTACAATAGGATCCGAGAAGCACTAGAAGAACTCGAAGCAACATCATATCCCTGTGAAAAACAGGAACAACTCCGGGACCTTCTCCGGTCAGCAGCCCTCAGGACGCACGACCGAAGGACCCGCTCAAGACGACCTGCGATGTCAACATCTCATAGGAAGGAAGATCAAAATCAAAGGAAGTCCGTTTTCGAGAGACTTGGACCAAGTGGAAGTCACAACAGAGAAAGTAGAAGGGACCACAGTCAAAAGTACCGAGTCGAACAACCAAGAAAGATCAAAAGCGAAGCACCCATTTAGACAGCCCCATAGAACTACTCTCACCAAAACAACAGTTGGCTAGAAGGAGGTGCTGAATCCGAATACAAAGAAGCCGGAACGCACGATAGATTCCCCTGTTTTGCAAACAGACTTGCTTCAATACGACTACCTCACAAGTTCAAGCCATCCAACCACTCTAAATATGATGGCAAGATCGAACCAAGGCAGTGGCTCAGGATTTACTCGTAATCGATTGAACTAGCCGGAGGAGACGACGATATCAAGACCTTGTTCTTTCCCATGGCCCTAGAAACCATGCCCCACCAATGGTTCGACAAATTAAATCCAGGGTCAGTCAGAAATTGGGAGGACTTGCAAAGAGTTTTCTGTGAAAATTTCATGGGTATCATTACGCACCCCATCACCCACGCAGAATTAAAAGGACTCAAGCAGAAAAGGGGTGAAAGTCTCAGAAATTATTATCGACGATTTGGCGAACTACGTGCTCAAGTACATGACATCACCGAATGAGAAGTAATCGAAGCTTTCTCTCATGGAATCATGGCTAGGTGGCAATTTCAGGACTTCTGCAAAGAAAACCTAAGAAACAATGAAGAATTCAGACGTACGGTACAAAAGATGATTACCGTAGAGGAGAAGACACGAGAAAGGTTCTTGGACAGAAATGACCGAGGCAACCCGGACAAGCAAAATCATCAAAACATCAGACATCAGGAAAGAAAACATGGACCAAACAACACCATAGCAGCGGCTGACAAATCAAAGAAGTTTCCCAAACCCAGGAAGTATGATGACATTAAAAACATGCATTGCATCTTGCACCCTAAAGGAAATCACACCATCGGAAATTGCTACACCTTCAATGATTGATACATAAGAAAAGATAGTAAGGGAAACACTAAAGAAGACAGTCAGAAAAAAGATGAAGACAACCATGAAGACAAGGGATTCCAAAAATCCAGGGAGACAGTAGCCGTAATCTTCGCCAGGGCCCCAAATTCCAGAAGCAAACATCAAGAAAAGCTAGCTCTACGAACCATCAAGGCAGCAGAACCGGCTACTCCAAGATATCTCAATTGGTCACAGTATCCAATCCGGTTTTCAAGAGAAGACCAATGGACTAGCATAGGAAACGCAGGCCATTACCCACTAGTTTTAGATCCAACTATTGCTGGTATGACTGTCATAAAAGTACTAATCGATGGAGGAGCCGGACTCAACATCATTTTTTCAGAAACGCTAAGGAAGATGGGACAACAACTTGTTGGGATGATTACACCAATGAGCACTCCTTTTATGGGATAGTACCCGGCAAGGCAGCCATGCCACTTGGACAAATCACTCTACCGGTTACTTTTGGAACTCTCTCAAACTATCGTACAGAGTTCATCAAGTTTGAAGTTATAGACTTCGATTCCTCATATCACGCAATACTCGGGCTCCCAGCACTAGCAAAATTCATGGCGATACCGCATTACCCGTACCAATTGCTTAAGATGCTAGGGCCTAACGATGTCCTTTCTCTTCGAAGTGATTTGAAGCGCGCTTTTGACTGCGACGTTCAGCCAATCCAAATTGTAGCCAAAGCACAAGCAGCCAATGGTAGAAAAGAAATAGCAACTATTGCCGTAGAAATGAGCCCTGAAGAACTAGAGATACCGGCTAAAAAGCCTAGCATCCTTGCAACACCAAAAGAAGCCGACGTCAAGCAAATAGACCTAGGCACCGGTGATCCCTCCAAAACGGCAATCATCAGCGCCCACCTCTCGGCAAAATAGGAACTCGTGCTCACCAATTTTCTTCGGGACAACAAAGATATCTTCGCTTGGAAGCCGGCCGACATGCCAGATGTCCCAAGAGAGTTGGCTGAGCACAGAATCGATATCAATGAAGGCTCCAAACCCGTGAAGCAACGGTTACGACGATTCTCACTCGACAAGAAGGCAGCAATTAAAAAAGAAATCACAAAGCTAATGGCAGCCAGATTCATCAGAGAAATCCTCCATCCAGATTGGCTAGCAAATCCAGTTCTAGTACAAAAAAAGAATACGGATGAGTGGCGCATGTGCGTCGACTACACAGATCTCAACAAACACTGCCCGAAAGATTCGTTCGGGCTACCACGCATCGATCAGATAGTTGACTCAATAGCAGGATCTGCCATATTATCCTTTCTTGATTGCTATTCGGGATATCACCAGATCGCATTAAAGGAACAAGACTAGAGCAAGACATCTTTCATTACTCCGTTCGGTGCCTACTGCTACAAGACCATGTCATTTGGACTCAAGAATGCTGGTGCCACTTACCAGAGAGCTATCCAAATATGCCTTGGTGAACAGATCGGTGAAAACGTAGAGGCATACGTGGATGATGTAGTAGTGAAAACAAAGAACCCGGACACACTAATTGAAGACTTAAAGCAAACCTTCGAAAACCTGAAAAGGTGGAGGTGGAAATTGAACCCAAACAAGTGTGTATTCAGAGTTCCTTCAGGACAACTACTCGGATTTTTGGTCAGTCATCCTGGAATCGAAGCCAGCGCCAAGCAAATTTGGGCCATAATAGAGATGGGCCCTCCCCGAAGTGTCAAAGATGTGCAGAAACTAACAGGCTGCATGGCGGCCCTCAATCGTTTCATATCAAGACTCGGTGAAAAAAGGGTTACCTTTCTTTAAACTACAAAAAAAGATAGACAAGTTTGAGTGGACAGAAGAAGCCAATGAAGCCTTAAAAAAACTTAAGGCTTACCTCACCTCCTCACCCGTTCTTACACCTCCAAAGAAATACGAAGACATGATGCTGTACATTGCGGCAACTTCCACTGTGATCAGCACAGCGATAGTCGTAGAAAGAGAAGAAGAAGGGCGCGTATATAAAGTACAACGTCCCGTATACTACATCAGTAAAGTACTGTCAGAATCAAAAATCCGGTACCCGCATGTGCAAAAACTACTCTACGCCCTCCTGATAACTTCACGCAAGCTTCGCCACTATTTTGAAAGCCACAAAGATTACCATGGTGACAGATTTCCCACTCGAAGACATCCTACACAATAAAAGCAACATGGCGCACATCTAAGTAGGTAGTTGAACTTGGTGCTCTCAATATCGATTTCACCCAACGGAAGGCAATTAAATCTCAAGCCCTTGCCGATTTTGTGGCCGAGTGGACAGAAATTCAATAATCTATGTCAAATACCATCCTTGACAATTGGAAGATGTACTTTGAAGGATCACTCAAGCTAGGCGGAGCCGGTGCAGGCGTTCTCTTCATTTCTCCAGACGGAAAACAACTCAAATATGTCCTTCAGATATTATAGCAAGCTACAAATAATGAAGCAGAATATGAAACCCTCATCCACGGGCTCCGAGTAGCAATTACCCTCGAAATCAAACGATTGCTCGTATACGGCGATTCGGCAGTAGTCATCAACCAAGTCAACAAAGATTGGGACTGCACCAAAGAAAACATGAGCGCTTACTGTGCTGAAATACGAAAACTCGAAAAACATTTTCAAGGATTAGAAATTCTACATGTCCTGCGACGACTCTAATATTGCAGCAGACGTCCTCGCCAACTTTGGATCGGACAGGGCGAAGGTCCCACCCGGTGTATTTATAGAGAAGTTATCAGCTCCCTCTATCAAACAACCCGGTGAGATAACCCCTGAACCCCCAGCTAAAGGCACCTAGATTCTGGTAATCGACACCTCATGGACCCAGGTTTTTATTGATTATATCAAAGAAAATAAATTGCCAGCAGATAAAGAGGAGGCTACCAGAGTTGTTCGCAGAAGCAAGAACTACGTCCTAGTAGGGGACAAGCTATACAGAAGAGCCGCATCATCGGGAGTACTCCTAAAATGTGTCTCGTTTGAAAAAGGCAAAGAGATCTTAGACGAAATATACTCAGGTTGCTGTGGAAATCATGCCGCTTCAAGAACACTAGTCGGCAAAGCATTTCGCACCGGATTCTTCTGGCCAACCGCTTTTAAAGACGTAGAAGAACTCGTCAGAAAATGCAAAGGTTGTCAAATGTTCGCAAGACAAGCTCATGTACCGGCTCACAATCTCATCTGCATCTTACCTGCTTGGCCTTTCTCCTGCTGGGGGCTGGATCAAGTAGGACCTCTTAAGAAAGCAAAGGGCAGTTTCGAGTACATCTTTGTAGCAATTAACAAGTTCACCAAGTGGATTGAATACAAACCACTCGCAAAATACAACGCAGCCAAATCAGTTGAGTTCATCCAAGACATTATGCACCGCTTCGGCATGCCCAATCGAATCATCACAGATTTGGGTTCTCCCTTCATAGCTATAGAATTCCAAATTTGGCACAGGATTGCGGCTTCGGCATAGATTACGCGTCAGTCGCACATCCAGAAGCCAACGGACAGGTAGAAAGGGCTAATGGACTCATACTAGCCAGATTAAAACCAAGATTGTATGAAGAACTAGTGGACTATGGATCCAAATGGATTGAAGAATTACCAAAAGTAGTATGGGGGCTACGAACTCAAATAAGCAGAGCCACCGGATACTCACCTTTCTTCCTAGTTTACGGATCAGAAGCCATACTACCTGCCGACTTGATCTGGACGTCACCAAGGATAGAACAATATGACGAAGGAGAAGCAGAACACACCCAAAGATTAGAACTCGACAGCATAGAAGAAGTCAGAGTAAATGCTACCCTTCAATCAACCAGATACCTCCAAGGTTTAAGACGCCACTACAACAAGAGTACCCAGCATCGATCACTCCAAATCGGGGACCTAGTAGTAAGAAGAATACAAAAAACTGACGGACGCTATAAACTGCTCAGTCCATGGGAAGGTCCTTTTACTATCACAAAAGTCACCGGACCAGGCACGTACAAGTTGATAACTGAAGATGGAAAACAAGTCAACAATACATGGCCCATCAGTCAACTAAGAAGATTCTACGCATGAAAACAACTCAAGGAAGAATATATATACAAGCCACAAGAGATCAACGTTCATGATCAATAAAGATAGTGTTCCTCGACAACATATGTATTATTATGGCTTATCAACGTTCATGATCAATAAAGATGATTTTTCTCGACAACATATGTCTTATTATGGCTTTCCTCGAGTTGTTTTCACTTAGCTTACCGGCCGAGACTAAAAGAGCTGAAAAGATGCTTGAGCCCGCCGATGAGGGTAGCTAATAAGCTAACACCTGAACCAAAAAGCAAAATGGCTAAAATTATGCCTGAGCATACCAGACGAGAGCAAAAGAGCTGAAAAGATGCTTGAGCCCACCGATGAGGGTAGCTAATAAGCTAACACCCGAACCAAAAAGCAAAATGGCTGAAATTATGCCTGAGCATACCGGCCGAGAGCAAAATAGTTGAAAAAATGCTTGAGCCTGCCAATGAGGATAACGGATAAACCAACACCCGAACCTATCCAAAGATGTTTTACAACCAGGAAAAGAGCAAGATGCTGGCCACATCTCAAGTTAAGCAAAAAAGCTAAAAAGAAGAAGCTAAAGATACTTGAGATCGCTGGTCCTAAGTCTTTTCAATACTAACAAGAACAAAAAGGTTGGACAAAGAATTACTTACCCCGAGTTGTTTACACGGCAGCTAGACAAGCACTTGACAAATCAAGAAAGTTTGTCAAGGCAATAATCTACAGATACCGAGTTATTTACAAGGCGAAGACATCCAGGCAAAGAAGACATCAACAAAAAACAAAGAATCTTCATTCAAAAAGAAGTATAATGTCCTATTACAGAGGCTGGAGTACAAAGGTCAATTACATCAAGCATCGTCATCAGGAGAAGAAATATCAACATTAAGATTATCCACAATTCTTCTGGATAAATCTTCCACCTCAGGCTCCACCTTTTCAACGGCATCCAGATATTCTTGACTCTCGGCTTCCTCTGCAACCTTGGACAAAGGGACCTTCCGGAGCAAGAACCCGGACCTAGGCAAGAACGTTTCTAGTACATAGTTGGGCGCACCTCTTCACGAACTCCTGGAAATGGGTCAAAACTTTGGGAATAAACTGAGCCCAAGATTGACCATCGTCTGCTGGAGTCCAGAGAAGATCGGCTACTGACCAAAATGATTTCCACAAAGCATTCTAGTTCTCAGTAGCCGTCGTCAACTTACCAGTCAAGACTTCAACAGTTTTTTGGGCCTGCACAAGATCCTTGTCAGCTCCACGCCTAATCAACTTAGCAAGTGCGAGTTCTTCTTCAGCACGAGTAGTTACCTCCTCAGCCCTGTTGTGATTATTGCAAACAAGTACCTTCATCTCCTAAATACCCTCCGAGAGCTTCTGCTTTTCAACTCGGAGAGCTAGATCAAGCACCAAAAAATAAGTCAGCAGAAAGGGAAATTTGAATAGAAAAGGAAACAAAAAAGAACCCGTAATACCATCGCACTCTTTCTTCATGGCCTCCACATTCTTCAAGGCCTCCTGGACAGCAGCATCCCTACGCTCTTCCTCTGCCTCAACAACCCGGGCACGGAAAGCCTTTTCCTCCTTCTGGTGCGTTTGACGCTCGGTCTCCATCTCGGCCCGACAGAGGTCAAGCTCTGTTTTTAGGGCACTAACCATAGAAGACAACTTTTTCTCAGTTTTAGACGAGAAAAAGAAGCCGGTATGATCCCGAGAGAAAGACTGAATAAAAAGAAAGAGAGAAAAACAAGACATAAGAACAGAAGAAAGACGAACATGCAAAGAAAGAACTTCAGAAAAACTTACCTGAAGTTTTTCCCCAAAAGAAGTCACAAAGGTCACAATGTTTCCCCAGGCAGCGGTCAGCTCTAACAACCGATGAGTGGCATTGAATTGTTGGAACACATCATCATCCAAACGTTGACCACCAGTACCAAGAGGAGCAGAGGGAGAAGCCGACTGATGCAAAGAAGGCAAGACCAGGGCCGTATCCTAGGAAGCCCCGGCTACCTCCTTAGATGGATCCACCCCCACGGCCACGGTCGCCCTCGGAGTCAGCAGATCCGTAGCAGCATGATCACTAGGGAGCCTTGTCTCCCTCCCAGCCACCTCGCCGACCGTACATTCCGAGTCCTTTGACTCAATGCACGGAGGCGCACCAAAAGACTAACAAGAGGTCGGCTGAGGATCAAGAGAAGGTTAGGGTCTACAAGATGATAAGAAAACTCGATGATAAGAATATGAATCAGAAAAAAGGAAAATAGAAGCAAAGAAACATAACCAGGATTCACTCAATTAGCTATCTTCTTCTTCATAAAATCCCCAAGACAAACAGAAGAACTTAGAGGGGGAACTATAGCAGCAAAAATGTCACCACCACTCTGCGATAGGAGTGGCGTGGTCAGTACCAGAGCCCTAGAAGAACTCGAGCTCGACGACCGCTTACTACAAGAGAACAAGGCCAAAGTCAGAACAAAAAGAGATGTTCAACAACAGAAAAAACAAAAAACAACTCATCGATGCGTGACAAGGGCAGCATCATCATCCTCATCTTCCTCACCCTCAAGCAAGGTAGCCACAGCGCCATCTGAAAAAGGAGAACAGTACTCGGTTAAAGGCACAAACAAATAACAAGAAGGCAAAGCATATTAATATGCTCACCTAGGAGCATGCTACCTAAAACTTGAGTACCTGGACGAGTACTCGACTGGCGAGGCTTCTTGGTAGTAGACAAACCAGAAGAAGAACAATCCGCTCGTCCCCCTTTTCCAACACTACGAGGAGCTCGAGGAACTAGACGAGGAACATACTCTACATATACGTCAAGAACTGCGGAAGAAACACCAGGAAACATCGTGGTGGTTTGAAACTTACTGGTTAAAGATGCCCCAGCAAGACTCTCCCCAGTCTCCACAATGGCAGGGCAGTCATCAAGGGGGATCGGATCAACAAAGTTACGCCCCAATTCCTATAAAAGAATAAACAACCAGACAAGAAAGATTAAGCAAAAAGTGGAGACAGCCAAGGAAATACAAAAAGTACCCGCATAAGAAAAAAAACAACTCACAGTAGAAGGCGGGCTGTTAGCACAATACTCAAGGACAGCATGCGGAACTACGCTTACTCCTTTCAACATCTTCTGAAGGCGCTCGAGCACCTCCTCATCAGTCAACTCAAGGGCAGGGACCATACGAGAAGGATCCTCCACCCCAGAGTACTCAAAACCATAATTTTCTTGGTCCTTTAGAGGCTGAACACGACGGCGAAGAAAACTGGAAACGATACCGAAGCCGGTCAAGCCCTGTTGTTTCAGAGTACATATCCTCTCAAGAAATGGCTTGATCGCCTGGAGCTCATCCATCGTTAGGGGATTCTTTTCCCATCGGTCATTAACCATGGGACCAGAACCAGAATGAACAGCAAGAGGAGAAATCAATTTGGCGGCATAAAACCAGTCAGCACGCCAATCCCTCACAGAATCAACCAAGTCATAATCAAAGAATTTACTCTTAAGACCCTGACGAAACTGAATCCCACAGCCACCAAGAACATGGGTGCCATCACGGCGGGGTTGTGGCTTCAGACGGAAGAAGTAACGAAAGAGAGAAAGAGAAGGAGGAATTCCAAGAAAAGTTTCACAAAGATGAACAAAAACAGAAAGATGAAGGACATCATTGGGAGCAAGATGGTTCAAGCTAATCCCAAAGTAACTGAGAAATCAATGAAGAAAAGCAGAAGCAGGAAGGCAGAGTCCGGCATGGATAAAGGAGACAAAAAGAATAATCTCACCAGGACCTGGAGTTGGGATCTAATGCTCGCCTGGAGCTCTCCAATCAGCAAACTCCTTGCCCTGGATCAGACCATCACTGACAAGCTCGCGCAACTCGATCCTCAGTTGTAGTTGGAGCCGGCCAGATCTTCTGAGCAGCCCTCATGGCTATGAATTCTTGATTTTCAATCACAGAAAGCGAAACCTCCTCGTCTACAAATGTTGCCTAGGACTTGCTCGCTAATTTGTTCCTACCCATATACTAGCGAAAGCAATAAAGCACTAAGAAGCAGTGAGGCTCAGACGGCGGCGCTCAGAGGACGGCGATAATGGCGGCGGCGGAGTTTTGAAGACTAGGGTTTCAAGACAAAAGCAGGGCAGCAAAGAAAAAGAAGAAGAAATGCCTTTAAATAGATTTTATAGCAATAAAAATGTGGCCCACCAGGCCCGTTTAAACACGGCATGAGAATGCAACGATTCATTTCTCACAACAACTGACACAGCTAAAATGACGGACGGCACACTTCTACACAACGGTACAGTTCAACGGGCAGATTTCAGACTTATCCATCCAGCACAACGACAGAGTTATCATATTACTATAAAAAGAACTCATCAACTATGAAGCAACGAAGGGTTACCTCACAAGGAACACAACAACCCGGTTCTTATAGAAATTACTCGGGAATCTCATAAACAACCAGGACTTCAGCAGGAAAAAGAATGACAACTCAGAAGACAAGATTCTTTCCATTATAAATGTCTTCAAAAAATACAAAACCACACATCTTACAAGACCCAACGAACTCGGAACTATGACAAGCAAGGTAGCAAAGAGGAACCCGTACACAACTAGGCTTTGGAACGACTACGTGTTTCAAATTGCTACTCGGTAGAACAAACCGCACTCGGCTACACTGTTTTCTTCAAAGGAAGAACGCAGCACATCCAAGGCGAAGATCAGCAGCATGGTGGGACAACATGGACCAAGAGAAGCCTGCAGACATCTATCTACCCAAGTCTGATGTGATACCGGATGTGGTGTTGATCTGCATCGGACAGTCATAGAGCAGGCGAGGAAGATCAACCTAGAACTGCTGGATGAAGGAACGTATCCCACATCACAAGACTTCCTCCAACTACCGCCACGTACTTCCCGGTACAATGCTACTGGGAGATTAGTCTACCTCTAATCCCTATCACAAGACTTCCTCCAGCTATGACAAGATATACAAGAACTACAAAATACGCTTGGGGGCTACTCTACTTCACAAACTATCATATTCATGAATACGGAGATTTTAGACCACGCAACAAAATGCTCGATGAATCAAAAAGCACACTAGGAGGGTATTTATAGACCAAAGAAGCGGTACACATGGACCGGGAGCACCAATGGAGCAAACCTAACAAAAGACACAGAGAAAAGACATAATTCAATGAAAGAGGACTCAAGCGTGAAGGAACAGTACGCAAGAACGAGCATATTCAGAAGAATATACCAACACTATACAACTCGTGAACAAACAATATTTACTCTCAACCACTACCATACAACTACATCTGACAAAAGCAGACTACCAGAGAACATGCCAAGATCCAGCATCCGAGTTCTTTTTGAACAAAAGAACCCAGTTATATGCTCGGGGGCTGCAACAGGAGAGGTTTTCAGTTCTTTGAACAACTCATATTCAAGACCCTCCAACTCTTTGTTCCAAATAGCAAGAGGCTCGGGGGCTACACTCAGTGAGTGCACTTTTTTCTTAGAAAAAGCGCACGTCACCAAGAAGACTTCTTCAAGACAAGCAGTTTTCAAACAACATAAGATTCAAGACCCTTAAACTTTTTGTTCCAAATAGCAAGAGGCTCGGGGGCTACACTCAGTGAGTGCACTTTTTTCTTCGAAAAAGCGCACGTCACCAAGAAGACTCCTTCAAGATAGTCCATTTCAAAAGCTCACGACAAAAAGAACCTGGACCAAAATATATCCGAGTTCTTTTTTGATAAAGAACCCGGGTATATGCTCGGGAGCCCTTTGACGAAGAATCAGAGCAATTTCAAGACAAGACCCTCAGCTCCTTGTTCCAAAAAGCAAGAGGCTCGGGGGCTACACCCAGATGGGTATACTTTTTCTTCAAAAAAAAGCACGAACTACTCGAAGATCCCAAGAAGCGCTACACGGTTTCGCTCAAGAAAGCACTTGGACGACACTTGTTCCTACTCGGCAAGACCTGAAGGAACAAGACGAGGCTTCCGGAGCTCAACCATGAAATGCTCGGGGGCTTGTCGATGCGGTACCCACGGGATACCCCGCAAGGAAGGGAGACGATCTAGTCTAACTAGGATTCTTCCCATGTAATCTTAGTAGTAGTATTATTCTGTAATCCTACTAGGAACTCTCATTATAAACCGACTAGGACTCTAGCCTTCTGACTATATAAAGGAGGGCATGGTTCCTAGAGACGGGAGACTCTTCAGACGATCAATCCAACGCAAAGGCTAACGCCGACTGGACATAGGGCTATTACTCGATCACGATCGAGGGCCCGAACCAGGATAAATCGACTGTCTCTTGCATTTATCGTCGAGTTCTGCATACGCTGAAGCCCAACAAACTGCCCTAGGTACCCCCGTGGTAGGCTATCGGTGGTCAAACATCGATAGTCGGGTGAGGTGGAGTCTGCCCCCAGACGTTGAACGAGGCGGAGTCTGCCCTCAGATGTTGGGCGAGCAGAGTCCGCTCTTAGATGTTGGGCGAGGCGGAGTCCGCCCCCAAACATCGGGCGAGGCGAAGTCTGCCCTCAGACGTCGGATGAGGCGTGGTCTGCCCTCAGTCGTCAGGCGAGCCGGAGTCTGCCCCCAAACGTCGAGCGAGACGGAGTCTGCCCCTAGACGTCGGGCGAGGTGGAGCTAGCCCTCGAACGTTGGATGAGACGGAGTCTGCCCCTAGACATCAGGCGAGGCAGAGCCCAGCCCTTGGGGGTCGGGCGAGGCGGAGCCAACCCTCAGGGGTCAGGTGAGGCGGAGCCAACCTTCGGTCGTTGGGCAAGAAGTGTAGTTGCGTTCTTGTCTGTTCGGAAGCATCAACGTTTGATGGTTATTAGCTCCTCCCCTTTGAGTACCTCAGTATTTGGTCCCCGACAATATTATTGTCCTTGTATTGCTTGCTTTTGCTTTTGTATTAAGTCCCCATTTTCAGGTTTACATGATCATACAATTTTATTGCTTTTGTACATTGCAACAACACCGACAGAATGTTTATTGCTTTTCCAAAGTGTGACATCAACAGGTCTAATTCAGTTACCATATGTTACTTATAATTTCCATCACCCTACAAAATATCTATAACGCTCGAACTTTTCCACCTCCCTACATAATACATCTTTCTCTTTTATGTAAGGTCTGTACAACAATCTAACCTTAGATTTCTCATGTCATTTGTACTTAGCCTAAGAGAGAAACCAACCCGCAGCGAAGCACGGGGGACCATCTAGTCACAATTGTCGAGGACCAATACTAGGGTACCTGAGGAGGAGGAGCTAATGACTATCAACATTGCTTCATCCGAGCAGTCAAGAGCGTGACTACAACTCCGACCGACCCCCAGGCGCACAAGCTCCACCTCGCTCGACTCCTGGGTTTGCGCTTCGCCTCGCTCGACCCTTGGGTTTGCGCTCTGCCTCGACCGACCCCAAGGCTGTTGGCTCCGCCTCGCCCGACCCTTGGGTTTGTGCTCCGCCTCGCCCAACCCTTGGGTTTGCGCTCCGCCTCGACCGACCCTAAGGCCGCGGGCTCTGCCTCGCCTGACCCTTGGGGGAGGGCTCCGCCTCGCCTGACCCTTGGGTTTGCGCTCCGCCTTGCCCAGCCGCTGGGGGAGGGCTCCGCCTCACACAACCCCAGCGTCGCGGGCTCCGCCTCGCCCGACCCTTGGGTTTGCGCTCTGCCTCGACTGACCCCAAGGTCATGGGCTCTGCCTCACCCGAGCCTTGGGGGAGGGCTCCGCCTCGCCCGACCCCAAGGCCACGGGCTCCGCCTCGCTTGACCCTGAGGCCGTGGGCTCCGCCTCACCCGACCCTTGGGTTTGCGCTCCGCCTCGCCTGGCCTCTGGGGGAGGGCTCCGCCTCGCCCAACCCTAGGGTCGTGGGCTCCGCCTTGCACGACCCCAAGGCCGCGGGCTCTGCCTCGCCCGACCCTTGGGTTTGCACTCCGCCTCGCCCGACCCCAAGGCCACGGGCTTCGCCTCACCTGGCCCTTGGGATCGTGCTCTGCCTCGCCTGACCCCGAGGTCGCGGGTTCCATCTCGCCCGATGGAGACCCATACCACCGCCAACCACTCCAGGTCCAAGCGTATGGGCCTAGGTCAAAGCTCTGACACCAGGGAAGAGACCGGCACGCCCTAATATAACCTGTGGCCATGATGGGCCATACCTGGGGATTCACATCAGGAACAACGTCGGGCGTACCGGTGCTATTCTGCCTAACCCCCGTACAAGCACGTCAGTTCACCACGACGTCCGCCGGGACGGAGTGAAGCGCCATGACTGACAGACGACGTATGCGCATGGCGCCAGTGATGGACAGGGCCATAACGTGGAGCTATCCTTGTTGACATCTATAGGGTCGGTGGGACCCGCATAAAGGAGAAGAAGGACCCGACGATCCTGAAGGACTTATTCTCCCCCTCGTTCTTTTCTTTTTCTCGGCTGTAACCCGTGCTTTCCCTTGGCCTATAAAAGGAAAAGCAGGGCATCCCATGAAAGGGACTCGAATCCGATCGATTCAGGCTAGACCTGATCGAACCATCATGAATCCATGGAACCTCGAACCGATCAGAACACACGAGCACACAGCCGAGCAGCGACCGAGCTCTCGGCACCCGTTCATTCTTTCCACCAGAGACTGGGACCCATCCCTCTCTCGCCCGTTTGTAACCCCTACTACGAACTTTCAGTGCTAGTAACACGAGTAGCAGCAACGAACTGGACGTATGGACATTTTGCCCGAACCAGTATAAACCTCGTGTCCTCTGAGCACACCATCCAAGTCAGACGCGTAATATTAGAAATTTACTCGTTAGTGGTAACTCGTTGGTTGATAGGCCGGTCAAGAATTCAAGTTCCAATGCATGTACTTGACATATCCCTTTGGCCTAGGTAGGGTAACTTTCCTCCCTTTTAAATGATAAAAAAAATACACCACTGGCCTCCAACTTGGCTTGGCTTAAAGGTGTCATTGAGATACCTAAACTTTCAAAATGCACATATAAAAGACATGTTTTAGACTTATTAATCGTGTCACGGGATGTCTAAATTACCATAATATGAGTTAATCCAATTGCGTGGCACACTGATGTACAAAGACATGTCACCAACATGTGACCAAGTTTCTAATAAATGAGTATTCACATTTATGGCTACAGATTAATTTATTATATGAAAATATATTTTTTAATTAATCTAATGGTATTTATTTGATATCATAAATATTAATATTTTTTATCTATAATTGATCAAACTTATAAGATACTAAAACATAGCATTGTACTATAATTACATTCTTTTTTTGGATGGAGAAAGTAAGTAGTACTTGGGCGGTGTTCACGGCGGCTTAGCTAAGGTGATCTGAATAATCTGCATGAACTAATCCTAGGGGAGACATTGTCAATTTTGTATGAGGTGATAATAGAGTAGTTTATCCAGTTTCCAGACTCTTGCTCAACCATGGGCAGACACTCCATCTCGAGGGCTACGAGGAGGACAACGAACAGGATATATAGATTAATCAATAATACTAGTACATAAAAAAGCCGGCTCATCAGGGAGCCCCATGCCCGGATTTGAGAGATCCATATAGCTCGTGACCATCATCATCGCACACACACTAGATGTATCATTAACCTCGCAGACGATTATCAATTATCATGCTTGGTAAGACGAGCTGCCCGGCCGTTTGATATGCACCATTTTATTTCCTAATTGCTCCAATTTATATTTTAAAAAATATACAATCTCAATATGTACCCTAGTGCAGTGCAGTGCTTTAAATGTTCGGACGGTGATTTACCAGAATTAATCCACATATATAGTCTCTCTAGATTCTAAATAATCTGTAATATATTCCCTCCGTTCCGAAAGTGCATTTTGTAATTATATAACCAACAAATAATCGGCAATAACACATCCCTTTGGACTAAACTAGCTAAGCCCTTGTTTAGTCGGAGAAATTTGGATTTTTGGGCTACTGTAGCACGTTCGTTTTTATTTGGCAAATAGTGTTCAAACATGGACTAATTAGGCTCAAAACGTTCGTCTCGCAATTTCCCACCAAACTGTGCAATTAGTTTTTCTTTTCGTCTACATTTAATGATCTATGCACGGGCCACAAACATTCGATGTGACAGGTACTGTAGCAACTTTTTAAAAATTGGGGTGGAACTAAACAAGGGCTAACATGATTAGTACATATTGCTTAATTCGGTAGCGGTCTAGCGGACCTAAAGCAAATCATATGGAAGGCACTTGCCTTGTCGTGTAGACTTGTGCTATATAGGTTCTCTCGTATCTACGAAAGAATGCAATTCTAAGTACAGTGTCATGTTTCAGTGTTTTATAAGTTGACTAATTATAAATAAAAAATATCAATACTTATCAAATACATATCCTTCGACTGCGGAGCCAGGAACTTTTGGAAGCCTGGGCAAGCCTAAGCATAGCTGATGTATGCATCGAATCCATGCACCATATACACAAACAAAAGTTGTTTTGATCATCAGCCTGTTCGCTTGGTCGTATTTGATTTATAAGTCATGGTTTATCAGTCAACAAATATTATTTTTCTCTCATACCAAACTAGCCAACAGTACCTTTAGCCATGGCTTATAAGTCAAACCAGCCCAAACGAACAGGACGGATATACTTCAAGCCTCTTCAAGGTCTGCAGCAGCCGTTATCAAAGGAAAAAAGTCTGCAACACCACTGTTTCACAGCAGAGAGCCCTGGGTGGCCGGGCCTTAAATCGGCCACTGATATGGTTAAATTAATTACAAAATATATTTTCAAAATAAATATATGTGAGTTATAAATGTGAATACCAGTTACTATAAGCTTAGTCAAACGTGAATCACTTTAACCGGCACACAATCCATAGTTATATTCTTTCTTGGACGGAGGGAGTACATACATAGTGAATTTTGATTATGTTCACTATTTTTAAACTTTTGATGGGGTGTATTTGAGTCTACTAATAATAATATAGCGGCGTTTCTGGCTTAAGTCATACTCCTTTGTCAAAAAAACATAGGTTTCTAGCTTCGAAACACGTTCCGTTTTGAGGACAGAGGGAGTACTTTTTTTTTTTTAAATGGACGGAGGGAGTACTACACGCAACCGCATCAGGTGTGCTGTGCAGTGGTCTGGGCCGGAGGAGAGCAGCAACCAGCTGGATTCCAGGAAGCCGAATGCATTGGGCCGGGCCTCCATCACAACGTCTCATCTCCAATCGCGCTATCACTAAAAAAAGAAAAATCTTGCCTTAAAAAAAATCAGTTTCTCTGCTAAAAAAAGAACCAAAAAAAGGAAGAAAAATCGAGTTGCCGCCGTCAACCAAACAAGTCGCAGAAGAAGCCCTCGCAAAACCCTCCCCCTCGATGGCCGGTGTGCCGCCGCCGCCGCGGCAGCTCGAGGTGCGGCGCTTCGCGGCCGCCCGCGCCGGCGAGCTCCGCTCCCTCTACGCAGCCGTCTCGTCCCGACTCGACGACGCCGGCGGCCGGCAACAGCCCCGTTCCGCGCGCCGCCGCACCACAGGGCACCTCCCCAACAAGCGCCGCCGCCGCGGAGCCGGAGAGGTTGGCACCGGGGACGACGGGGGCCTCCCGGCGCGGAAACAGTCGAGGAGGGTGAGGCGGCGGCGGGAGCTCGCCAGCAACCCCGCGGAGGGGTTCTCGGTCGCCGGCGACGGTGCGCGGCGGCTGCGCACGCACCTGTGGTATGCGAAAAGGTTCTCCATGGAGAGGCGGTGGGGATTCATCTTGCCCGTCGGTGCCCAGGGGAGGTGAGCAATGGCGGTGTTTTTTTTTCTGCTTCAATTGGCTACCATCTTAAAAGAAAGCAGTATTTTTAAGTTGTTTGCTCCTTAGTAGATTGGTAGTAGTGCCGCCCGTGCAGTTTTTTCCCCCGATCCTACTGCACAACGAAAGAGTAATTCTTTCAGAAATTGTATTTGTCTAATTGCAAAAAGTCCTGCCTATCTTTACTATTGACAACGAAGAGGTTGTGTGTCTTTTTTGTTGTTTCATAGAGTAGTAATGTTGGGTTCAATCCTTACTTAATACATGGGCAGTCCTGGTAGAGGAAGCTAGACAATCTGAAACACATGTATATTGTGAGATGGTCAATCTGGTACCTTTCACTGTCTGCTGCATCTGTTAATAGGAGAGGAGGAAATTCTTTACTCCATTCCCCAGATTTGTATGCTGTGGATATGTAGATGCTCGTGGTGTAATTGAAACTTTGTTGCCCTAACATGGTTATACTTATACATTCCCAGGGGGAGGGGCTCAAGGAGTGTTCTCAAACGTCTGAAAAATGGCACGACTATCCATGATGCTGGCTACTTCATTCCAATTGAGCTAGATGGTCCAGAGGTACATGCTCCTGTTCTCTTTCCCTTGCTTGCTTGTAATTTTCCCCATCCTCTGCTAGCTGTTATGATTGCCTTTTCATCTTCAATGGTTCAACAATCTTACTGACTGTGCTCACTCCAGGACGCCCTGTTATCCATTCTCAGAATGGTTCTGCGCCCGTCTCCTGCAGAAAAAACACCTGATTTGAAGCATCTACAAGATCAAGTTATGCGAGGTGTTTGCTATGAGAATGCTATGGTATTTACATGTTCACCACAGACAGTATGGGGTACAAGTGTTTAAAGTGACAACTGTGACTTAATTGTTCTTTCCAGCTTTGGGATGTTAGGAGTATGCATTCTCAAATTGTTGGACCAGTAACGTATATGTGGCGTCCATTCTCAAGAGCAGATGACAAATCTGAGATCGAAGGAGATCCATGCTCTTCTCACAGCATTCACGACGAAAGCGGCAATTCCTCACGACGCCAGTTGTGGATATGGATTCATCCCGCTGCACTCGATGAAGGGATTAGTGTAATAAGATTTGCATGTGAGAGACAGGTGCTTCCTCAATTTCTTATGTAAGGCTTTAACTTGCAGTTTTCAGGTTTGTTTGGAGGGCAAAGGAGGAACTTATTTCAGTACGCTAAAATTTGAAAATAGTTTTTTAAGTAGTTCGCTTCTTGAATTGGTAGTTTCACTAATTTGTAGAGAACTTGTACTTTTAGTGCGAGTGTGTGGATATTCAAGGGAGATGTAAGTTATGTAGAATACTTTTTTGTCACTCTTTTTTATTTTTAACCAGCACAAATACATGACTCCATGTAGAACTGTATTTGCACTTCCTATTCAGATTAAAGTGCAAACTACTCACAGAAAATACAGGATGCACCGCAATTTGTGTTTAATAGGAGGAACAACAAAAAGAAGACCTCGTGCCTTTTTTTTTGTTGGTTAGCTTCGCTAAACAAACAGATGAGTCGAGTGCTGTGTTTTGAACTGTTGACCAGAAAATACTAGTCATTTTGTCATTTTCATGATTGAAGGTATCATTCACCAGTTTTTATATCCTAATGAGAAACATCCACCTGCACAGTACCTAAGCACTTTAGAAATTGCTGCTTTTATGATCTGAATGTAGGAATGAAGATGCTATTTGGTGAGCATAATTTACCTTGTGCAATATAATCCTTACTACTGCGTAACAGTTACTAGAAGCAAGTTTCCTCCTTGTAATACTAGGGTTCCTGCTTTCATCTCACCATATAATATCCTGCCCTGCACTACAGATTCAGGATTCTGGTGGTGTTGTCAAATGTTGCTCATTAGAGGGAAAAATTGCAAGATTGGAAGTCAATGGATGCAAGGCTATGCAATCTCTTAAGAAGATTTTGCATCCAACCAAGTAAGTCTCTTCTTCTTTTTGGGAACTAAGTTACTGTTACCAGTGAGAAAACAAAGGTGCCAAGGCATGCTAATTTATGTCTTTTTTATTAACAATGCAGTTCAAGTAAGATCAATATGGTATCAGATACAAGTGATATCTCTGCACCAAGTGATACTCCCCTAGATTCCCTTACTGTCCCTCATCTTTCGAAAGCATCTGTCATTGATAATGCTGACATTCTTCAGCCTGGTGCTATACTATCCATGGTAGTTCATGACCCCAGAGAAGTTTCAGTCAACGGAACAGATTCTTCTAAATTAGCCTCCCTTGACAAGCAGAGCAAAGTTTTGGAGGAAGATGTAGCCCCAAATGCTAATGAGGCGTCATCAGAGGTTGCAAATATGTTGCCATTGATGTGGATGCACCCTGGGAAGCATGATATATTCCTTTCTGACTGTAGGGAACTGTGGGACTCCAGGCAAAGCATAAATCCTCCTGTGTCAGATGAGGTTCTTTGTAAGGAGAAGCACTGTGAACGTATGAAGTTTTTCTACTTGGATTCAGGAAATGATCAAGGGCAAACAACCCAAGAGAAGGATAACTTCATTCGATCCTGCCCGGTTATTCTTTTGAAACATGCCAGAGAGGGAATGCCTGCTCTAGGGTAAGGCCTATCTTTTGTCCTTGAAGATGTCACATTACTACATTAGATGTCCTGCTTGCAAGAGCATATGAAGAAATTGTTGACTTCTATGCTAGCCTATATATTGTCCCATTATATAAGCATTTGCATGTTTGCCTCATGTTGCTTCCTAATTATGAGTTTGCCCCTCCTATCATGACACCTGAGTCTATGTATCTCATGTTCGTTTCAGATTTAAGTTGTTTTTGGTTTTGCTTCTTAGAAGAAATATAATCTAGATGCGAAAGGGCGCCTAGCCTAGTGGTTAGGACGTCTAAGTAGCATACCTCAGGTCCTGGGTTCGACTCCCCGTCGGAGCGAATTTCAGGTTGAGGTAAAAAAATCCCCTTGTCCGCCCCATAAACCAAAGCACAGGTCTAAGGCCTGTCTCAATTCTCACTTGGGCAACGGATTCCGCTGTGTAAGGGTGGGGGGGGTCTCGGGGGTTCTCTGCCTGTGAGAAGGTCTTCTTATTGGAATGCTGTGGGGGCAGTCATACCTCCTTCATGTCGAGAAATATAATCTAGATCAGTTATCATGAGTTTTGATTTTTGAACTCTATTTTATGTCTTGAATTCCTATATAATGTGCTATTACGGTTTGCCTAGTGAGTTGGTGCAGTAACCTTTCAAATGATGAAAAGTTGTGGTTTATATACTATATATTGTCATCATGTAAGCCTGCTAATGAGTTTGTCTTATTGTCCACATTGAATGAATATACAGGTGGTCCATCATTCTACCTTTGAGTTGGGTGAAACCTTTCTGGCTCTTTCTAGTATCTCATGGTGCCCATGCAATTGGCTTAAGAGAGAGACGGTGGATTGCAGCAAAGGTATTTGCATGTGTAATACAACGAGAAGCTAATTATCAGCCAGTAGCTTCCTTCCAATTATCGCTGGTTTTTTCTTGAATGGACAACTATTGATGAAGCCTTAATTTTATCAAACTGTTATTGCAATTGTTCAACTTAGCAACAAAACTATCCGTATATGAAATACAATGAGAATGAACTAGTGGTGAGATCTTACCTTTTGTTGGCAGAGTCAGTAAATGTCAAATTTGTCCATCAAGGAGTGCACAGTAGGTTTAGTAGCACCATTTTTTTTATTATCTTAAACACTACTAATGCACTGATATATCCATTATGCAGTTCAGAATGCCATGCTTTCCTTATGATTATCCAGACAGCAAAGCATATGCATCATATGCATCCAAAGAAGCTGCTGGTTTTGATAAAGTAGCTGAGCGCTGCCCTGTTGCCAAGAGACCTCCAAGCGTTCCTGTGCCTCCTTTATGGCACTGTATCATGACTTGTTTTCATAAAGATGATGGCATATTGGGTGTTCTTGAAGTAGACGACTTAGTGCGGGCTAATATGACATTACCTAAAAACTCGTCTGTACATTCCAAATCTGGAGATGCAGAACCATCGCAAGCAAATGTTGCATCCTTGCAACTTCATGTGCCAAGAACCACCCAAATGTTGAGACAATATGTGGAAGATTTTGATTTGAAATATCTGAGTTCAGCATCTGACATGAAAGTGGATTCTGATCAACCCAACTTAGCTTCTAATGACACTGTCAAAATGGCACGATTCACGAGTGAATTATGCCTTACAAGGGTTCTGATCCGAGCTTTCAAGGAAGGTTCTTTCGAAGAGGGTGCTGTCGTTTGTGCCCCATTTCCTTCAGATCTTTCAGCTTGGAAAATCAGGTCAATATCCCGTGTGTCCTTTTAATACATATTGTCAAAGAAATGCTATTTCTTTCTTGGTTAATATCAAGAGAGCATACGAGTCCTTTTCTTGAATTGACTGTAAGATGCTATTTTCGTTCATATATATTACAGAAATAATATGTACTTTATTCCTGTTTGATGTGTACTTAGCAATCTTGAGGACACTTTGGTATTTTGACACAACACTTGCTTGCTTTGAGCATTGGCTAAATACATCTTGTTCTGTAATCTGTTTCCTGCAGTATCCTTTCCAAGGTGGTAATAGGAAAGAAAAAAAATATTTAAAGAAACTGATAAGCTCATTTCATGCATGGAACAGATCAAAGGAAGAAGAAGAGGAAGAATGCATAGAAAAATGGGAACTCCAGCTTCCTCAGTCCCATGTTAGTTCCTATTTCGCCTGGTTTGATCCTAGTGCCAGCAGCCTTCAGTTGCCTACAGATGACACCGCACGGGAAGCTTTCAGGTGGCCGATAGGCTTTGTCACCAGCGGTTTCATCCATGGAAGGTACTACTATTCCATCTCCCTTCCTATCCATACTGTCGTCTAGTAGTAACTTGGGAGTACACTTTGTTTCACTTATCGCAGTAACGGGCAAGACGCAGTTGCGGTCGCATTCTGCGAGGCAAAGCTTCTGGCAGTATTGAGGCGACAGCAATGGGCCCATGAAAACTTGCAGAGCCGGGAGATCTGCGTCCTTGTCAGGAACGCAAGATCGGCTGCATACCGACGAGCGCTGGCCACGATCGTCCTGGAGCATCAGGAATCAGACCTGGAGTTTCTGTAGTTGGGAACCTGTTGATGTTGTGTTGGGTTTCATCCATCCATTGTCGAAATCTGCTGCTAGCACTGAACCGCCACTGACAGTAAAACCGTGTCACTGCAATTTTGATAATTTTGTCTATGATCTTTTTTCTTTGTGGGTAGATACTTGTGACTCCAGAGGTGCATTGCTTAAGTTATGCATTGTGCGTAGCAGAATGGTTAAAAATGCTGTATTGGTGTCCGGCATCATGTGCCTTTCCTTTTGTTGGGGCGACATGTCAGCTGGAAAGTACATTTGCCGCGTAGAGCATCGTCGGCAGGCGCAGTAGAGCAGCATGAATCCTGCAAGCCCAACCCAATGCTAGGCCTTGTTTAGATAGTTGTTATGAATCAGTATTTGGCACCGTAGAGTTTTCGTTTGTATTTGATAATTATTGTCTAATCATGGTCTAACTAATTAAATTGTGTGATTAATTATTTTTTATCTACATTTAATACTCCATGCATGTGTCTAAAAATTTGATGTGATAGAGAGAGTGAAAAAACTTAAAATCTAAACAAGGCACTAGTTCTTCGTGTTTCTGTGTGCACGGTTCTGCCTGAAGACTTTGCCAAAAAAAAACAAAAAAAAGAAGTCGAATTGGAGACTATTTGAGTTGAGTCCACTTGCATGCATGTACACGACACACCGTCACATCTTGCCTCTAATAAACTTAAAAGAAATGGAGAAAAGACACCACTTTTTTTTCTTTTTCTTTTTGCGGGGAGAAAAGACACCACGACGAGGACGAACACCATCAACCTTGCTAAAGGTGTTTAACAATGCAAGACGCGTACGTGCACGCATTAAACACGAGTCATTTAACAACTGACTCAGGTCTAAACAGTGCTGTCTTCATCACTAACAGACATCATAATTACGCTCTATAGCTACATCTACATGCGTCGCATGAACCATAGTACCTAGCAGTACCCCACCTGTGCTTATAAGGACAGTCTCAGTGGGAGACTTTATTTTATTGTTTCTAAGACGAGACAGTATTGGTAATTGTGAATGAAAACCTCCCACTAAGACCGGCTAAATGCATCCCTCCGTCCCGAAGTAGGTGTTATTCTCGTTTTCCAAGGAGTCAAACTTTTTTAAACTTTGATCAAATAGATCAAGAAACTAATAATATTTATAATATATAATTAGTATCATTAGATAGATCGTTGAATCTATTTTCATAATAAACTTATTTAAAGATACATATGTTATTAATATTTTCTACAAAGATAGTTAAACTTAAGAAAGCTTGAGCGGCACGAATACCTTAGCGACACTTATATTGGGACGGAGAGAGTATACGGAGAACATGCATGATGCTCGGAGTATATCGATCGAGTGCAATGTAAATTCAATCATAAATTTAAACCACCCATTATATTTATGATACCTCCACACATATGACAACATATATAGGGCTATAGGGATTGTATGGTTCCTGGTTATAATTCACTACAATTAACTTTAGACAATGCAAGTGTGCAAAGAGTGGCAAGAAAATTTGAAGCCACATGCATCTTATCATGCATAAGGGCAAGAGCAATGTACACCGTAGTTATATCACTTGCTACACAATGTCAGGCCATAAGGTAGGGAATAAAATAGTCATTCCCAAACTGTCCCACCTCTTACATCCCCGACTCCCCCGTCTGGTTTCCTCCGTGCCTCTACATCCGTGGCTTATATATTATGCATGCCACCCTCCTTATGGCCAAATGGTTTTCTGTAAGAAAAGATTTAACTGTTGCATGCAGTGTATGATATTTCCCACAGATCTATCTATATTGAAGTTAGAGTGGTTTCTTTTGTCCATCTTATTTTTACTTTTCATTCACAATGCCCCAGCACACCTCTGCCCAGTTCGTGACAACATACTCACGACTCGTCAACGAATTAGAATAGCGTGCTTGTAGCCAAGGTATGGAATTTGATCCCAAGAACGTATTGAAACAGACGAGTCACGATTTGTGTTCTTGCGAGTTGGAACAACTCACTTCTAGCCGCAACACAGAGTCTGATTCATATCAGAATAGACAACGCCAGGGCTGTCCCTAGGAATTTGAGGCCCCAGGACGAAATGTAGAATAAGGTCATAAAATATTTAGCTTCAATCACCAGTAGAGAACAGACCTTTCATCCGAGATTAAAATGGGCTCTAGTCCCGGCATTTTTTGCGCCCGGGACTAGAGAGACTTTTAGTCCCGGTTGGTGTCTCCAACCGGGACTAAAAACCCCCTGCCCAACGGCTACTGCGCTCGGCATAGTGGCAGGGGACCTTTAGTTTCGGTACCCGAACTAAAGGACCCTTTAGTCCCGGTTGGTAACACCAATCGGGACTAAAGGTCCCCCGATGGGTTAGTTCAAAAGAGAAGCATCACATCCATTGTTAGATGTGTTGTGTAGGTGGGGTGGTAAGCTACGCGCGAGGCAATGCATGAGGTCTTGGGTTCGAATCTCACGGAACGCAGCGGTGGGAGGCATTATTTTTTTTAAAGCTGGGAGGACATTTAGTCCCGGTTGTTGTTATGGTTCCTGACCCGGACCTTTAGTCCCGGATGCTTACACCTGGGTGGGGAACTGGGACTAGAGGGGTTCTCCATCACGAGTAAAGCCGGTCCCTCCACTAGTGAATCATTTGAATAGAAGAAGAATGGACAGACACATGCCAATGTATGGGTTAGCTACCTATTTTTTTTTATTGAGCCTTCAGAGTCAGCCTGTTGTGCGCTGCGTGCCGTCGCTCACTCTGCCCCTGCCGATGGATGGATCTGGACGACGCGATCATTGCATAAAAACCTTCTAGCAGCAAGTCACCCTGTTAACCATGCAACAAGCTAAATGTTTCGTCGCAATAATGTACGGATATATTTACTAGCTATAGACATAAAAAACATAGTAGGCTTGGCTACACATCCATGAAACTGAAGTGGATTTTTTTACCCCTCCAAAAAATTTGTTCTTGAGAGGTCATCCACAAACATTTCACACATGCATGCCAGTTGCCTGTCAGATATTAATAAATTGTCGTGCTTGATTCTGATTCTGATGGAGTGATGATTGTAATGTACGGTTAGTCTCAGTGAAAGTTTTCACGTGAATTTCATTTATATTAAATGAGTTGTCACATAGACATTTTTTATTATATATGGCAGCGTATTTAAGAATAGAGAAGCAATGAGTTCCATCTCATGGCACGATTACCGAGTCATGAAATTAATAAAACTTTATATTGAAAATGAGTGTTTTATTCAAATTTTATTATCAACTATCCATTGAGACTGGGCTCCTAGTACTACTCCATTGTGAGGAGAGAGCAGAGGCCACGTGTACGTACCATGCAGGTGACGAAGAGTTATAGTACTAGCACGGGACGCGCGCTCCGCCGCGCACACGCGTGCAGATAATCGCGCTTATGCAGATTACATGGAGGACCATATTTAGCATATAGGATTATGTGTGTTGAGGGAGGGAATAGGTGTGAGTAATTCCATGTGACGCTTTGTTTTATCTCTACCACATCTCTAATCTCTAACACATGTAATGCACCGATAAAATTTTCCTAAAGTCACACAGAAAATTGTTCACTACAGTCATTAACTCTTCTAAGCACATCCAAAAAATACATCAAACTCAGCCAACCTTTGAAACGAAGGGACGAGATCCATTCTAACCTCTATTTTCTCTTGCTCGCTCAAATCCGTCGGATCAGATTGCTTGGACTAAACCTCATCGCTCATCCCTCATTCTCCTCCCGCGCACACCCCACGCGCGACGGCGCGACTCTCCCTCTCCCCAACGCCCGCTCTCCCTCTCCCCGAGGCCACGCTCCCTCTCCTCGACGCCCTCTCTCCCGCACCATCACGCCGGCAGGGACGCGCGCCGCAAGGGCTGCGCGCCGGCAGGGAGGGGCGCCGAGGGCCGCGCCGCCAGGGACGCGTGCTGCGGCTGGTCGGCCGCCGCAGGGCCGGCCTGCTGCTGCTGCCCGCCGTCGCGGCCGCCGCCGTCTTCTGCTCCCTCTTCGCCGTCGTCAACGCAGGGACGCGCGCCGCCAGGGCTTCAAGCGCCGCAAGAGCTATGCAAGAACTTCAAGCGCGGCAGGTACGGGGTCTTCTCCTCCCCTCTCTGTTGCCGCGGCGTGATTTGATTCCGGCCGTTCACTTTTATTTCCAGTTCTGTCGCTATGCTCGCTCTGGGTGCCCGTACCTTGAATTTGGTTACTCCTGTGGATTTCATTCACGTTCCGGATGGTGCAGATCGAGATGTACCAGATCGTCGCTGACCTAAAACATCGTTGGCCATATCCAGAACACCATTGCCCTCCAAGGTGAAGGTCCGGCTCACGTTCACCAAAACCTGCATCCTGTCTCTGGTGAGCACATTCACGTTTAATTCCCTTGTCTAGGAATAATTGATGTTAAAAAAACCTTTATTTAATATTGTTTATTATGCAATTGTTTTTGGAGTAGTACATGTGAACGGAAACCTGATTTGAGGATGCCTCTGCATGCATTGTTTCGATTTTTTAGTTTCTCTTCTCCAGTCTGAATTAAAAAAATATAGAAGCTATTCATTGTCAGTTAATGGATAGCTATTAGGTGATCATGGATAGATTTAACACAATTGAATTAATCACAGATTGCATTGTATGATTTGGAGATGCTAACATTATCCATGTTGTCTTTTATTTGTAGGGACAGAGTTTTGTGGTGGAGTGGGTGGGCTAACTATGAAATCCATCTTGAAATATTATGGCATTTTGTGGTATCCATGCATCTGTGCGCAGAGCAATAGGTGTCGGTTTGTCTTTGCTTACTTGTGCTGTACATGGTGATCCACTTCTTGGCCTGGTGGTGTAGGTCTGGCAGCTCAGTTGTTCTTCAACAAGACGGTGTCGACATTGACCAGCTCAAGGTACACCTATCCCTTGTTTCATTAGATGTTTTTTTTGTCGACATTGACAAGCTGAACATTGTTGTCATATCCTGCTGATTTACATAATGTTTTTTTTTGGTTGAGTAAATAGCTTTACTAAATTTGTGGTACGTGTACTAGATAGGTCTAGCTAACTAACCATTATATTTCACTGATCACTGGATGGAATACTTCACTTTCCTATTATCCTGTTTCTTGCATTTACAGTATGAGATGATTGGATCCTGGGAGTGTTTTTCGTCTCCAGGCACTTGCAGTAATATGGATGAAATGATCGATTCATGTGGTGATTTTGCTGGAAGGAGTTCAGGAAAGTTATGACTCGAAAAGTTGTTACTTCAACCCATCAGTCCATTCAAACATTTGAGGTTGGTTATGAAATTTTTGTTTCTCATGTTTGTAGCTTTGTGAATTGCATATTGGTAAATGGAGGTTCCAGTCTGATGCAGCAGTGGTGACAAGAGGAGGCCACCAGTGGAAGTCAGTGGTGACAAGAGGAGGCCACCGGTGGAAGTCACATCCGAGACCTCCTGCCTGGCCCATGGATCTCTGAATCCAGGATATCAATGACATCTTTCCTTGCTGGTAAACGCAAAAGTTCCTTCCTTCCCCTCAAATTTTTGGCTCCCATTGCACCGCCGGTAAATGCAAAAGTTCCTTGTCCTTGTCATAATCAGGGAGGTGTGCTTCACGTCAAAGGCCATAGATTACCACAACATGCTGACGTGCTGAACTGAACTTCATGGATAGCTAAATAACTCCTAGGTGAGATGCTCCCCCCTAGCGCTGTTTATCTTCCTTTTGATAAAAAAAAATATGAGAAATTTTATCCATGCTGACGTGCTGAACTGAACTTCATTCTTGCTAGGCACTTTTGCATGTCCGTCAACAACTCACTCTCACTCTCTGATTAGTAAAATAGGATCCAAAAAATTGAGCTTGGTTTTTGTTAATTTTGAACAAATGAACATAAGAATATTCCTCCTTTATTTATTGGATGGATTACTAAATTTAGGTTGTTAAAACTTAGGATCGACTAGCAGTAGATCTAGTGGGTGGTGTTCTTACATTTGGGATAAAACATCCTAGGACATGAACTAAAATGGGGGAGAGAGGATGAGAGTGGGGAGGTGTTACCGACCATCAGCGGGCTTGGCATTGGAGCTCGAGGTCGACATTGCGAAGGTGTGGCGGCGCGAGTTGGTGGTGTTGCGGCGAGGTCCAGGAGCGACGGGTAGTGGACGCGAACAGTGACGGCGCTTCCCGCCGCCGTGCTCCCTTAGATCGGTTAGGGTTAGTGTCGGTGGGGAGCTTTGGCAACCGGTGAACCTCGTACCGTGAGCCGCCGGCCTCCACCTTTTTATATAGCGCAGTGCGACGGGGGCCCACCAACCATGACTTGGTTGGGCGCCCCCGATCAGGGCGTGGATCAGGGCCCAAGTTGACCGTTGGGCCGACTTGGTGGAGATTAATCTAACAAAGGTGAGTCACGACCTCTCTTCTTGCCCGACTGGAAATAGACTCTAATTTTTGTGTACTACTGTACTGAAATAGACTAATTTCAACTGTGTTAATTACTGCTCTAATTTGATCACGCTTTAATATTTATGAACAGGTATACATGGCAATGGTGCAGGTAGATGAAGGAAACCATGCCCATCTGCGGAAGCTTGGCCTCAAAGCCAATGGAGGAGGTGACAATGCAAAAATTTTAGAGTTGATAACATTGTACCTTTGGGTGTTATAGCCCTCCAGCAGCTCCATATCTTATTCGATTACTTATTGGTTATCTTTTACTACTTTGGTCTTTTCAAATTTTTTATCTTAATGTGGCCCGTGTTTCAAATTTAATAAGTTAATTGGACTATGCAAGACATGACTTTATTATGCCTTGTTATGCATGAGTGTTTTTCGGATTATATACATGGTCTATATAATTGCATGAGACTTAAACTATAGAAAATTATTGTTTTTGGTTGTTCTCATGTGCACCCTGAAATAAAGCCGTGGTATTAGCACAGGCACTATACTAGTTTTTTGAAGTTTGAAATTTGCCCACCCAATATTCTTAGGGACTGTGGAATTATTGTCACTGGGTGGTGCCCGGTAATCTGTATTGTTGATCTTTTTTAAGAGATTTGAAACTCAAAGATTTGAAGTCTACAAATGATACAGTAGGCACAAGCACCCGAGCTTGGTAAATTCAATCCCAATAATGAGCTAACTTGGAGTGTGGATGTGGCAGGATTACCATGTTACTGCAACAATGCTGATTTGCCACAACTACTTTTCCATATTTGCATAAGCATATTGTAGAAGGTCCAAAACACTCCATTACACATGAAGTTACAGAGAGAAAAGAATTAAGCTGCAGAAGCTTGGTACTTTATAGCTCGTCTGAGCCTTTGGTAATCAACATGTTGAGCACCTAAGACCTACTCCCTCCGTCCCAAATTATCTATCGCTTTTAGTTTCCATGCCATAAGTTTAACTCAATTTATAGAAAATGCGTGCAACATTTATATCTTCAAATAAATTTATTAAAAAACTAGATTCATAGGTCTTTCCAATGATAATAATTATGTACCATAAATATTAATATTTTTTAATATATATTTTGTTGAAGTTGTTTCTCGGGAAGCGAAAACGACACATGTTTTGGGACGGAGGGAGTAACATCTGTTGTTAATATGGTGAGAAGGCTGCCAGACCCTAGCCGTAGCATAATAAGCCAGTTGAAGTGGGAGAAATCGAAAGAGTAGCCAAAAGCCAAAAAAGAAAAAGAATCTTGCAACTCATCTTTGTTGAAGTGGGAGAAACCTGAAGAAAATGCGAAGGAAGGGTCGTGGCAGCGTCAGGGGCAGTCTCAGTTATAGAACGCCATGGAGGCATGGAGGACCAGGTCTTGTGTAGTTACCACATCTGGATTCTGCCGCCCATCTTTGTTGCCTTGCAGGGTCGTAGTCGTGGTTGATGCCGGTTCCCGCAGGGCGGCCGGTGTCAACTCTGTTCAGAACCACAATGGCTAGCTCTAAAAAATTGGAAAATGCAAGAAGGCAACAAAGAAATTTGAGGACAGACTCACGGACATTAAAAATCCATCTTGCAGTTCCAGCTACACGTAGAGCTATCATACAACTCAAACTTAATTAAAAGAAACGGTATATAGTACATTGACATTTCATCAAACATCTCAAAGGCATAGAAGCAGATGGGTAAGATCATCGGTGAACATGCTTGCAAGCTCATCATCAGAGGTTGCAAGCAATCTCACTCTTTATGCAAAAATATGGGAAACGACATATACTAATCCTAAGGCTAGTATGACGTCCTTGCTGAGGCAAAGTTGACTCAGCTGAAAGACTTGGAAGCAACAATGAATGCTACAGGGCCTAGAGCCCTAGAGCAGTGAGGCACAGTCCGGCAGCAGTGTACATCGGCAGAACTGGCAACCAATGGCAACTCGGCAACAAATAACTTGCTGGAGCAGAGGTGTGGGAGGGCGGCCACAGCCGCACTTGAACCGGAGGGAGAGCTCTTGGTGGCCTTTTTCTTCATCTCGCAGGAGGGAGAGCACTGAGCGCCTGAGTGGAGGAGCCGAAGGAGGGAGAGGCGAACTCGTCGTTTTCCTCGTTTAGAGCTAACGCTACTATTTGAGCGAATGAGTGTGCAACAGGTGTCGCACTCTCGTTTCCTAGGAACAACGACGCTGGCACACGGAGGACGTTGTGTGTCGCACGCTCATTTGCTCGGAACGACGCTGGGCAGGCTGGGCTTGAAGGCACCGGAGAGCAGGGATCCCTTACGGCGTAAGGATGTTATATAATATAATATTAGCAAAATAAGAAAAGGGGGGATTGGCCCAAAGCAGTGGGCCCGGTTGTAAGTGGTATCGTTGGTGGTCTATTATTACTCTGCGTACTTCCTCCGTCCCAGAAAACCTACAATTTTAGCATAATGTTATGATTTAGTATCTCAAGTTTGATTAATTATAGATAAAAATATTAATATTTATGATTTTATATAAATATCATTAGATTAATAATGAAATGTATTTTCTTAATAAATTAATTTGAAGTCATAAATATAAATAGTATTCACTAGATCAATTCAAACGTAAATTATTTTTGGCGGTACCTGTAGTTGCATATTTTCATCGACATAGGGAGTACTTACTCCATATTTACAGTCTTTTCTATTTGCGTCAAATACAATAATATTTATATGCTGTGGGTGCGTTGTGGTTCACTGTGCTGCTCCCTCTTGTTTCGCTACGACGAAAAAAAATCGGCTGATGATTACTTCGTTCATTATTTATTTATTATGTGATAGTACAATACTCTCCCCCTCTAGAAAAAAATATAATTCTAATTCGACACGTCGGTGTGTAGAGTTTAGAGTTAGAATTATGTTTTTTCGGAGGGAGCACGTACAAAAGCATAAACATATTTTTGGCGGATTCTGTTGTATCGCTTAATTTGTTCGTACATAGTAATAAATTAAGAAACTTGTTTAAGCATATTTTTTTGGCGGATTCTGTTGTACTAATTAGGCTTAAAACGTTAAATCTGCATGATTTCCCAGTATCGCATAATTTGTTCGTACATAGTAATAAATTAAGAAACTTGTTTAAATTAAAGGTCGTCCTAGCCGTGAGCGCGAGATCTGCGTAGTGTGGTGTGACTGGAGCTAGCTCTGACTTCACACAGTGACACAGACAAGAGGCACCTGGCTGACCGGCGATGTCAGTGTCGTGGCGTGAGGCTGCTGCCGGGCCCCACCCCACGTGCCAGACTGCCAGGTCAGGTCATTACGCGGCTATCAGATAAGTCACGTGCTATCCGATCCTCTACACATGGTGCCTTTCTTCCCTTGTTTTTTTTTGGTTCATTCAATTCAAAAATAAAAGAAGTTTTTTTGTGTGTCTTTGTTCCTTGTTGCAACAAGGTCAAGTTTAGTTCCCTCCCAAAATATCAAAATTTTCAAGATTTTTTGTCACATCAAATCTTTGGATACATGCATGAAGCATTAAATATAAATAAAAAATAAAACTAATTACATAGTTTAAACGAAATACACGAGACGAATCTTTTAAACTAATTACACTATGATTAGACACTAATTGTCAAATAACAACGAAATACGCTACGGTGTTATTTTGCCAAATTTTTCGACATCCAAACGGGGCCCAAGAGTATTGCAAACAGGGAAGAAAAGAAAGCAAAACATGCAGTCCTCTGTTTTGCTTGATCGATTATATATAACAAACAAAAGCGTCATGTTGTACTACCGGGCCTATTCGTTTTAAAAAAAATTACATTTCCACAAGAGGCAAAGCACTAATACAACAATTATCAGTATACTAATTAATGCAGGCATTTTGCTTGCTTTTGCATTCGAACGTCACACGATCACACAAGTGAAGCACCATTCACATTCTGCTTACAGTTTAAGCAAAACAAGAGACAAATCAAACATTGTCCAAAAAAGGGGCAAAACAAAATCGATCCATCAACTTCTAACAGCTAGCAGCTAGCAGAGGAGAAATGTACAGGCCGCGCGCGCGCATTCCATTTCCATCCAGTCCAAATCCAATCAAAGAGCTGAGCTGAGCTAGGGCGGAGCAATCGATGGCGCCGCCGTCGGCGCGGAAGAAGACGATGCCGACGCCGACGCCGCGAGGTCGTGCGTGAGCTGGCCCATGGCGCGCACCTGCATCTCCAGCGCGGCAATGTAGTCGGACACCTCGGCCAGGAGCGCGGGCAGCGACAGGCTCCGGCACCCGGGCACCAGCCGCCCCAGCACCTTGGCCCTACCAGCCAGCCCGCCCAGCGGCCGCTCCTCGCCGTCCTGCTGCTGCTGATACCGCCGACGGGGCCTCGGCGGCGGCGGCGGCCGGCGCGCGCGTTGGAGCGCCCGGCACCGGCGGCTGCGTGCCAGGATGGCGCGGCTCCAGCGCGAGCGGCCCCGCGCCGTGACGGCCAGCGCGCGGTAGGCCGCGTCGCGCACCGCCGGGGCGGAGGCGGAGCAGGTGGGTGTGCCGCCGGTGCGCACGAGGCGCAGCGCCTGGATGAGCTTGGAGGAGTAGGCCTGCTGCGCGCGCGGCGTCCGCCACTTGGACGACGGGCCCTGCTGGTTGCCGTCTTCGGATGCGCATGCGCCCGGCGAGCCCCTCTTGCGCTTGCCGCGGGTGCCCTCGTCGTCAGCGGAGGTGGAGGAGGAGGAGGAGGAGGAGGGCATGGTGTGTGTGCTTTGGTTGGTTGTGGGCGTGGAAGGAACGCCACGGAGGGAATTATATAAAGGAGACGGAGACGGAGGGCTATCAATTTCATAGTATATACTTACATTAAAAAATATATAAATTCATTACGAATTCATGGATATTTATTTAGTGTCATAAATACTAATAATTTTAAATAAATTTTGTGAAATTTGAAATGATTTGGACGGAGGAGAGAGTAACCCAATGCAATATATTTTTGGACTTGATGAGATGTTATCGGAGTAGTCACTGCCGCGCCGTGAACTCTCACCACTCACTAATTAACTCATGTTGTTTAGTTACTTTCAAAAAAAAACTCATGTTGTTTAGTTTACCCAACCTTAATTTGCATTGCATGCATGAGCATGGGCGACACTAGGCACGTGTGGCTTATATCTGTCTGCTGACAGATCGATCGATCATTACCCATACAAACAAACTTAGAATTAGAATTAGAAGCTTAGCCAAAGGGGGCCTGTATTTCGCTCCTACCTAGAACATTCTGTTAACATTTGCTTTCTTAGGCCGGAACATTACAGATCTGCCACATTAATTTCTGCCAAAAAAAACAAAAAACAGCGTGGGTCCTGATTCTCTGCAACATTTTATTCATCAGACTAGGCCATTTTATTTAACTGCAAACATTTTCCCCTTCCTTTCCTTCTTAGTCCGGAACACTGCAAATAAATCTGCTAGATTTTTGCCAATAATAAATCCGTCTGTCGACAGAATACTCTGTCTTATTTTATTTTTGTCTGCACTGCTGGGTGGATGGATCCATTCAGTCCATCTCCACGATCCGTCCATGATCACATCCCAACGCGACACACACAAAAAAAAAAATCGTTAGCACTCACAAGTCACAAATGACAGTGTGGTGGCCTTGTGGGAGGATGAGAAGCAAGCACAAGCAGCAGGTTGAAGTTGCTACAGCCTAGAGACTGCTCATGCATGGCATCTGAATGAAAATGAATAGATCATGGGCCGGCGTAACATGCAGGCAGGCAGAGGGTCAGAGGAAGAGGGCCAGCCGGAGCCGGCCAGTGATCGATCAGGGATGCATCGCATGCTCCTGCTTTGTTTTGCTTTGCTCGCCACTCTCAGCTCAGCTCAGTCGTCCGTCACATGGTGTGTTGTTTTGTTTGTTGTAGCCGGCTACCTCTCCTGGCTCCACCACCACCACCACTGCAACAAGCTCTGGTTTCAGTCTGCACCTGCACGCTCAAGATCACGCACTGCACTCACCATAGCTAGCCTAGCCTCCATCATCCGGTCTTGTACAATTTCATTTGACCATGCATCCTGCATCACATAGCCATGCATGGCATTGGTAGTAAACAAACAGTAAACAGAGAGCCCCTACTCCTTTTCCTGTCATGTTGTGTGAGCTGAAAGCCAAGTTGGACTTGCTCATCCTGTCATCCATACTAACCATACGTACACCAACAGGTTGCTTGGACTTGGACTTGGACTGAGGACTGACGACTGACTGCATACCGTTTATTTATATACCTACCAGGAAAGGAAGACCGGAAGAGAATGAGATAGGCATCAGCGCCGACGCCGGCAGATGCCCGCAGGCAGGATTATACTCCCTCTGTCCTGAAAAAACATGCAATTCTAGTTCTCAATACTAAATTAGACCAGAAGAGAAATGATGCATGTGTCTCACACTGCACCACACATCTTAAGGATTGCAGCCAACCATATATAGCCTCCGTAAGTCCATCTATTGCTACGTTCTTTCTTGGACATGGCTTTAAGCCTAGCAGGATTGCATGCTTTCACGGACGGAGAGAGTATCTATTAGCCAAGCCTGTTATGAGCACGAGCACGACGGCAGCACGCCATCGGCAATTCGCCATGCCATAGGCCCATAGCTATAGGCAGCTAGAGCTAGCTCATGTCATGTCGTCGCCTCCTTTGACTGTTGAAGAGTAGAGGCAACTAGTGCTCACTAGTCACTGAAGGGGACCTCTCGCTCGCTGCCTGATCGTCGCTCACACATGTGCAGTGCCGCCGTCAGTGCGTGCGTCTGAAACGAAAAAAAGAAGAAGAAAGAAAGATATCCAGGAATGAATCCATCCATCACCGGAGCTAGCTTAGCTAGCTAGTTTCGTTTCCTTTTTTGTGCTTCAGAGAAAGAGCACGACCGACCCACTTCCCCCAAGTGATGAGAACGAAGCTCAACTGACGGCGGATGAACAGAAGAGAAGAGGCAGTGTGAGTGTGTGAGATGACATGGCAATATGGCATGGCTTGCCGGTCCATCCTCATCCATGACCTGATATAGATGGATGAGGCAAGGCAAGGCAAGGCAAGGCAAGGCAAGGCAGCCCTGCTCGTCGTTCCCATCCAATCCAATCCAATCCAATCATAGACGATACTACTTACTAATGCTGCCTGCCTGCTTGTGCTTGGAGTTGGAGCACACCATATCCATATCCATGCATATAGGAGGATATAACCATAAATAATATATAGGATAATACTCTAGGAGGAGAGGAGCAGTAGTACCTGTGCTAGTACAAGCAAGAAAGCTACAGCCACAGGAAGGGAAGCCATGCGTTGCAATGGTGGCTGGCGATGTTTATTTGCAGCACGAATCCATTCCATGCAATGCAATGCACGGTTCATTCAGATGCAGATGAACTACTCCTACAGTATGCACGCACGCTGGCAGCTGGCTCTGGCTCCACCCCCCACTACGCACTGCTCCCTGTCCCTGGTGTGGTGGTGGTGTGGTGGCCTGCAGCTGCTGCAGCTTCAGGTCGTCGTCGTCGTTCAGTTGCATTGCATGCAGGCAGCAGGCCAATAGGCCACGGCAGCCGTTGAGCTGTGAGTACCTGCTGCCGCCATTGTGGATGCCAGCGGTGCCACGCCAGGTGAACCCTGTACGGTGAACCCTGTACGGCCTTTAACAAACGCTTCAGGCTTGTTGCCGGCAGTGTCACGAAATCACTGTTTACGTCCTGTCAGAACGGTATTTTCTCTCACAACAATTAGTTGGAAAAGTATTTTTTAGTCCTGACCAAACAGGCCCGTAGGTAGGCCTCCCACTGTTCAGGCTTTAGCATCTGCGTAATTGGAGAGAATCTAGGCCTTGTCTAGATTCAAGTTTTTTCACTCTCTCTCTCGTCACATCAAATCTTTGGACACATGCATGGAGTATTAAATGTAGATAAAAAAATAATTAATTACATAGTTTGATTGTAAATTACGAGATAAATCTTTTGAGCCTAGTTAGACCATGATTAGACAATAATTATCAAATACAAACGAAAGTGCTACAGTGTCAAATACTGATTCTCAACCATCATCTAAACAAGGCCCTAACCTGCCTCCTACTGCTGTTGTTTCTGCTGCCATGCCAATGCCATTTGCCATTGCCAACCCTCCCCTCCAAGAATTTATTGTGAGCACGTTGGTTGTCATGTGTGCAAGTTAAATAGGAGTGCTACACATATTTTGGTGGTGTTTGGATCCAGTGGCTAAAATTTATAAGGTGTGTTGGAAGAATGTTGCATGGGGTGTTCGGATACTAATAAAAAACAAATTACATAATCCGTCATACTCCACGAGATGAATTTTTCAAGCCTAATTAATCCGTCATTAGCACATGTTTACTGTAGCACCATATTGTCAAATCATAGACTAATTAGGTTTAAAAGATTCGTCTCTTAAATTAATCGCAAACTATGCAATTAGTTTCATAATTAATCTATATTTAATACTCCATGCATGTGCCAAACATTCGATGGGACAACGACTAAAATTTATGAGGGGCAAACAAACACCACCTGAGTTGCAGCTCTGCTGCTGTAAAAACAACTGAAGAGAGCACGATGAGTATTCAGTCAGGTTACTACGGTTTGGCTGTCCATGCATGCGATGCGCATGCGAGTGAGATGAGATCCGATCCATCCATCATCCTCCCCGGCCGGACGCTAGCAAGTGAATGACGGTGGAGGAGACAGCCCTCACGACGCGCCGTGTCCCAGCTGCCGCCCAACCCTCACCAGTCATCACCTCAGTCACGGAGCAGATCAGAGAGAGACATGTATGATCTGACAGCTAGCTAGCGACGGAGGACGGATGACCGCGAGATCCTGCTGGCCTCAGTCGCTGGGCATTTCATCTCGATCTCGCCAACAGGAGCTCCCTTGTTCAGTCACATGGCCATTCCTGGCCGCGCGCCCAACGCATGGATCTGGAACGACATGCTTGCACGGCCATCTTGCTGCTGGTCATGGGCATGTGATCGACCCACGAAAAGTCTAAAACTAACACCGCTGCTAGATGGTACTCCTAGTATAGAGCTAGCATTCTTCCTTCTTCGTCGTCGTCTGGCAATAGAAGGGGGGCCGGCAAAAGGAGCAGTAGCAGCTGCTGTAAAAACAAGAGACCGTGGCACCGAATCTGCATCTGCATGCATGTATGCATCTGTCTGAATTGAACAACCTCATCAGCATGTGTATTGTACAGAGTAGCACATATTTCTTTTTGTCAATATTTCCATTGACGCCTACCAGCTAGCAATGCAATGATCTATTAACTACATATCTGAGATTGCAGAATGTCTCATGCATGCGCAACCAGGGCTGGGTTTCAATTCAAACACTGGCAGCATAAGCATAGCATACCTGACCAGTGAGCAGTGAGCACGCATGAATGAGTGGCAAACTGGCTGCTAGTAATAAAACAGTAATTGCTCTCTGCATGCCATGTTGGAGCAGCAGAGCAGGACGGCTAGCTGCTGATGAACTTGCTGTGAAGGTGCATGCACAGGGACAGGACAAAGGCAGTCACAAACAGGCCAGCTTCCACTACAAATCAGTCCAACTCGACGATATTTGTGATCATATCTGTCCTTTCCTTTTCCTCGCCAAAGAAGAGCATTGTGTGCTTGCCTGTCTACAAGTAAGGAAGAATATAGCATATGTAATAAGTCAGCAAAAAAGAAAGAAAGAAAGAAAAACTTTGCACAATCAACTAACTTGCTAACTAGGCAAACAGCATATGGCAATGCTGGCACAGGCGGCATATGCAAGGATTAGTTGATACCACATATTTTAGAAGCTGTTTGGTGCAGCTCAAACTAGATCCGGTCCCTCGGGGACTCATCCTTTTCTAGAGTTTGTACCACTTTGGCCGGTTGGGCATCTTGGTTGGCCTTAGAGCCACTCTGTACATATAATTTCTTTCCCCTTAATGAATAGGCAGAGCTCCTGCCAACTCTTTCAAAAAAAAAAAAAGATCATGTCAACAATGTTCACTACTTTGGCAAGTAGCAAATCAGCATCTGGAGCCGATACCAAAATATTCATCCGGGTAATTGGAAACAAGTAGACAACATTCAATACTTCCAAGACCTGACAACAGGAGGGGGGCAAATTTGGACACCTAAGCTGTCATGATCGTCGTCTGGGTAATTTGGAAGCAATGGAAGGACATGATTTTCCAAGGTAAGGAAAAAGACACCGAGTCAGTTTTCGCGGAAATACATGATCAAACTTCCAAGTGGTGGTCAGCCGTTGTTTTAGTCGATCATTCAAATACCTCATTCTTTCTGAAATACAAAATTATGGGTAGAACAAATGACGTATATAACCATGTATCGACCGTAGAGAGATGATGTGTTTACTATATTTTAGAGCTGATAGTACACGTGTGCACATGTGTGACGACCCGGATCATTACCACTATAAATAATAACCCTGGCCTATGATTTATCACCCAACAGATACAAGATTTGTCAAATAATAAACCATAACAAAGTTGGCAACGGAGAATAGCTAGAGGGTACCAATAATTATTACAATACCATTCTATGCACTTAAGTCTTTAAAGAAGCGCCATATGTTTGTGCATTATTACAAGCCTGACATATAGAGGTCCAAACTAGATTACTAAGTGAGTGGCAAAGACATATCACCTCTAACATACATAACTGAACTAAGGGGAGCATTTATTCATCCCATCCACCATAGGATGGCAGCAACCCGACTAACTTCTTCATAGTCATCCCAATCTACATAGGCATAGCCATCATCTAGAGACCCTTGTGCGCATTCTTGAGGATCTTCTGAAGAGGGAGAGTTAACAAGAGTGAGTACAACGTAATCAACAATCATATAAATATCAATGCAATGCAATCTAGTCATCTCAAAATGATCAATAATATATCATCTTGCTGTTCAAAATAACATTTGTAGAAAAAGTCAGTTAATTAGTTTAAAAAACACTACTATCACTTGTATCTTGAGAAAGAGCCACCCATAGGTTCCCGTAGCCTCTGATCCAAGAGACATGACATGAATTCATGATTTTACCCTGCGCAGGTTTGTATCACTTTAGCCATAATTGCCTTGACCAATTTTCCATCGCACTTCCTTCGGTGCGACTCATGGTCAAGATACCGAACTTTCCCCATTTCGTATAATTATACATCCACATCTATCCACGTGCGCTAATATATGCGTCTGGGTGTGCTTCATCGCCTGATTGGGGATTTTATCACCCAACCCTCTCCTCACTTACCATAGGGATTATACAACAACTCCATGTGTACTAGAATTGGTCCGTCCCAAATGAGTTCATGGTTGACACGAATTTATATGGCCCAATAACACAAGTAAGAGTTGGTTATTAGTCCTAACAAACTTTTCCATCCAAATATGCAGTAGGGAATTAGCTGCTCCATCAGCTAACCCCATGTCATCAAATTCAAATGTCATCCATCCATAGTTAATTTCAGAAAATAATATTTAATACATGTTACTTTTATTTTCTTAAACTTTGTATAAAAACTCAAAGAGAAAATGATCAACGATTCTTGCCTGAGTTGTTAAGATTCAACTCGAGCTTAGTTTGGTTCGCTGGAGGTTCCTGCGCCTGACTTTGCTTGCTTCCTGTAATGAGTATAAATATATATTGGTATTTAGCAAGATAGAAAAAGAGTATATATACTTAGCACATACATAGCCATGTGTTCATCCTGCAGTCAAGAAATAGCTTCCTGGTAATTAGTATCCATTGTGCTGTGATTTATAAATAGGGATTGCATAGCTGTGCTTAGTGAATCATTAAATTAATTTAGTATTGTTAAGCACTTTTCATCCTCATGTGAGCTGAACCTGAAGCCCTCCACCGTACTAGTACTACTACTTTGCCTTGGAGCCCAAAAGCACTAGCAGCTAGCAGGTCAACAGACCCTGTGACCAACGCACGCACTTCTCTCTCCCTTTCTTCCTCTCTGCTTCCTTTCCTCTTCCTCCAGATCGACGACCATGACTGCTGGGCTCTTCAAGGATTCCTACCCAAAATAAATCTTTGTGTTTTTTAGCTACTATACAATGGTTTTCTCCTTCGATTTTCCTTGACTTCACCCCTCTCTGATGTGCGCAGGTCGTCAGCGTCTGCGGCGGCGTGCTTCACCAAGGTGCCGAGTTCGGCAACCATGGCGCCCAGGCAGAGCCATGGAGGCCCGAGCATGCTAATGTGCGGAGATTTGGACTCGAGCAACAACCCTCCCCAACCTGATGTGAGTTCTTCCCCCTCACATCCTCCTGTTTTTTTAACCTAGCCTACAACTCTATAACTCAAAGATACATATTTGAGAGCTCTAGATGTATAGGTTCTTGTGTTAGTGTTCTTAGTTGCTTCAAATGTGCTTCTAAGACATGTCTGTGAACCTCACCTTAATCTTGATGATGTTTAGCTCCAATCTTAGGCTTATTTCCCTCAGACACTCACTCCTTCTTTTGCAGGTCTTGGTTGCTTCAAATGTGCTTCTAGAGTTGCTTGCAAGCACTTGGGATCTCTGGTGACTTCCTCTCTTGGTCAGCCCCCCTCTCACCCCATGTTGCTCTCCATGGTGATCAAGTCACCATCTTGTGCTGGTGGAAGAGTTGGTGTTTTTCTCAAGCAAAGAGTGCATGAGGTGTTTCTCTGGAGTTCTCAACCCTGAGTGGGTAGCTGGCCTAGAACTGAGTGACTACTACTTCATTAGAGGCAAGGCCCATTCACCTATACTGAGCCCCTCCTCTACTACTACTACTATAACTCTCCTAAATTTTTTTAATCTCAGTCATGGCCTAGTCAAAGAAATTCACTGTGTTGGTGAGCTACTGCTAGTTGATTGGTTGGTTCCTTTCTAGAAGGGCATGACTACACCTCATGTGTACCAACTGTGAACTGTAGACATAGTGATGAGTGTACTAGAGTGTACTTAAATATGCAAAGGAATGCTGGCTTGAATTCTTTTGTTGAGTGAATTTGGTCTACGAGTATACCTAAACATGATCAGGAATTAATAATTAATTTATGCATTTTAATATCAAAGTGTACTAAATTTCCTAGCTTGTTGTAATTGATTTCCATTTACTGTGCACTTATCTATGATTAACTGTGAGCTAAAATGGTGGGTCGTTACATCCTCCCCCCTTAGGAAAGATTTCGTCCTCAAAATCGAACTTACTTAAAGAGGTTGGGATAAGCTTTACGTAGATCTTCTTCCTTTTCCCATATTGCTTCTCGAATAGAGTGGTTCTTCCATTGCACCTTGCAGAATCAGATTTTTCTCCTCCTCAGTTGTCTATCTTCAACTTCTAGTATTTTTAGTGGGCGCTCTTCATAGCTCAAGTCTGGCTGCAGCTTGATATTTAGATCTTGAAGTAGTTCAGATGGCTCTCTCAGGCATTTCTTTAATTGTGAGACGTGGAATACGTCATGTATTTTGGAAAGCTGAATGGGCAATTCAAGTTGATAAGCTACTGTCCCTTTGTGCTCTAGTACTTTGAATGGCCCAACATACCTAGGACTTAGCTTCCCTTTTATTCTAAATTGACGAACTCCTCTCATTGGTGATACCTTCAGATACACAAAATCTCTAGGTACAAATTCCAGTTTTCTACGCCTTTTGTCAGCATAGCTCTTTTGTCTGCTTTGTGTAATCCGGAGTCGCTCTTTGATCACCTGTATCTTCTCATCATTCTTCCTCACTAAACTTGGGCCTAGCAATGGTCTCTCACCCACTTCATACCAACAAATAGGTGATCGACATTTACGTCCATACAAAGCCTCATATGGTGCCATTTCTATGCTTGATTGATAGCTATTGTTGTATGCAAATTCTGCTAGGTGTAGGTGTTTGTCCCATTGTAAGGTCGAGATGGCGGACTAGAGGGGGGGGGTGAATAGTCTTTTCTAAAATTAATCGCGTCGGCTAACCGATATAAAAGCGGAATTAAAACAATCGGTCTAGCCAAGACTACACCCCTCTATATATGTTCACTAGCACCTTGCAAAGATACTAATAAAGCAACTAAGATGCCGGGCTAGCTAGAGCTCTCCTAAATAATTCTAGGAGCAAGGTCACACAAACCTATGCCACTAGTACTTTAAAGTAACAAGGAGCTCCTACATGCTAGTAAGCAAAAGCACAAAGCTAACTAAGCTCACTAGCAATGCTCAATAACAAGGCAACCAACGCCTAATTAGAGAGCGCAAATACTTAGCTACACAAACTAAGCAATGTGACTAACAAGGTTACTAAAACCAAATTAGCCACGCAAGGGAGCTACTTCTATGCTACACAAGCAAGAAGGTAATTAGCTAGCTACACAAGCTATCTAATTACAAGAGCAACTACACAAGCTTAAGATATATATATAAGTAATTGCAAGCTTGTGTAATGGGGATGCAAACCAACGGGAAGAACAAGGTTGACACGATGATTTTTCTCCCGAGGTTCACGTGTTTTGCAACACGCTAGTCCCTCATGTGTCGACCGGCTCACTTGGTGGTTCGGTGGCTAATTAGCATCACCCGCTAAGCCCGCACGTCGAGCACCGCAAGAACCTACCCCTTAGAGTGAGGGTAGCTCAATGACACGCTTTTACTAAAGTTGCTTTCATGACTCCGATCAACCACAACCCATATGCACTTCTCCTTTCTTCTTGCGGCTTCATGGAAGACCACCACTAAGCCATCTAGGAGGTGGCAACCTCCAAGAGTAACAAGCACATTTTGCAACACGATCACCCTAGTGCCACTCGATGCAACCTCACGATGCAATCGTATTAGAATCGCTCACTCACACAAATCGAATGATCACTACTATCAGTATATGTGTGATGGAGGGCTCCCAAGCACTCACAAGCATGGACACTAAGTCCCTTGAGGTGCTCAAGATCCAGTACCATGGCCGAGGGCCACTTCTATTTATAGCCCCAAGGGCTAAACTAGTCTACCCCTTCATCGGGCAACATGGCCGACCGGACCTTCCATCGGTGTCGTGTTGACGGACGTATGGACCTCGATCCGGTCGCCTGCATGACGGCCACGTGTCCCGTTCCAACGGTCACTTGACTTGACCGGACGCGAAGACCGACCGACGCTGAATTTGAACCCCGTCCGTCGGCTTCAATAAGGTATTGACTCGGCGGACGCGTCCGGTCACACTTTGATCGCGCGCCGGCCTCCGGCCACACTCCGATTCTACGTCAGATTAAATGCCTGACCGACTGACGTAGCCTTAGCAGCCTGCCTCGTCAGTGCATTCAGATCAGTTGCTCGGTCGATTGACCGACGCCAAAGATCTTCGCGACTAACCTGCTTTCACTTCTAACTTCATCACCTTTGCTCCAATGTGCTAACTAACCACAAGAACTTGCATCCGGCGCAATAGAAAATAGGCATTCTATATAGGCGTTGACCCGAAAGCGCGAATCCGCCGCAAGCTCAAGGGAGGAAGAGAGGACCCAAACCCATCTCACCACCTGCAACACACCACCCTCCTTTGTAAATGTGTCAACACCACCAAGTGTACCCACCATGTGTATGTGTGTTAGCATTTTCACAATCATTTCCCAAAGGATGTTAGCCACTCAACTTGCCACGCCACTCGATCCTAGCGACAATGCAAAGTTAGATCACTCGAGTGGCACTAGATGACCGATATGCAAACAAGTTTGCCCCACTTGATAGTACGGCCATCTATCCTAAACCCGGTCATAAACTTCTACACACCTATGACCGGTGAAATGAAATGCCCTAGGTTATACCTTTGCCTTGCATTCCATTCCATCTCCTTTAATGTCGATGCAACACATGCACCAACACGATCAACAATGATATGATCCACTTCATATCATCACATGATCATATTGGTTCATCGATCTTGACTCTACTTGCTCTTCACCGTTGCTATCGTCCATCGGCGCCAAGTCTTGCTCAAGCTTCACCGCCACGCGGTCCATCACTCCAAAGCCTTTGACTTGCCCTTCACGCTTGCAACCGGTCCATCAAGCCAAGTCTTGTCTTGATCTTCTCCACCTTGATCACATGACTCAATGTCATGTCTCATGTGCAATAAGCTCCTTCATCATCACATGTGTGAGCTTTGCAACATCTCCAAGCCATTTTCACCTCCATGGCATATGTTGCTCATACACATGTACATGTGGACTAATCACCTGTGTATCTCACATAAACACAATTAGTCCACCTAGGTTGTCACTCAATTACCAAAACCAACAAGGACCTTTCACCCATGACTCCCCAAAATTCATTGCACAACATCTCAACATGTCCTCAAGTATTTGGTTTACACGCTCTGTTTGGTCATCTGTCTGCGGATGATAGGCTGTGCTAAAGTTGAGTTTTGTCCCTAAAGCATGGTGGAGGCTCTTCCAAAAACTTAAAGTGAACACTGATACTCGGTCTGAGGTTATGGTTTTTGGAACTCCGTGGATAGATACAATTCTCTCTAGATACAATTCAGCCAACTTGTCATATGAATATTTTTGGTTGGTGGGAATGAAATGTGCTGACTTAGTGAGCTGATCAACCACAACCCATATGGCATCTTTCTTGCGTAAGGTCATGGGAAGACTTGTGATAAAATCCATACATATATCCTCCCATTTCCAATCTGGAATATCTAGTGGCTTTAACAATCCAGCAGGTCACTGATGCTCGGCCTTCACCTTTTGACAAGTGTCGCACTTGCTCACATATTTTGCAATTTCCTTTTTCATGCTTCTCCACCAAAAATTGTCTTTTATATCCATGTACATTTTTGTACTCCATGGGTGTATGATGTATATGTCAATGTTTTACCACCGATAGCCTGCCACGGGGGTACCCGGGACAGTTGTTCGGGCTTCGGCGAATAGCGGAATTCGACGGTTACGTAAAGAGACTCACGATTTATACTGGTTCAGGCCCTCGACTTGGTCGAGTAATAACCTTACGTCTAGTTTTGGCATTAGCCTGTTTGCGTTGTATTGCTTTGAGTATCGGGTATGCGTTCTCTTCTTACAATGGGTACCCTCACCAGCCCTTTATAGTCCAGGCGCTGAGAGGCGTTGTTTGTGTCCTATTCGGATACAAGGTCAGAGTCCTAAGCTACGCTTCGGGCGCCTTCCCTTCTATAGTTTGCGTTGGAGTTTCGGTTTTGCACGTTGCTTTGCTCTGCGTTCTTCTTGGCGATTGGGCTGTAGGTCTTGTTACCAAGGCCTACCTCCCTGCAGTATGGTCTATGGGAGGCCCGTAGGGTTTCCCATCGATAAGCCCCCGAGCATTTCATGATTGAGCTTCAAGGGCCGAGTTGTTGTAGTCTTGATCCGGGTCCTTCTTGAAGTGAAATCTTGAGATGGTCTTCTTTGATTCTTCTTTTGGCTGATGTGCACTTTTGCTTAATGTCCTCCGGGTTCTTTTTCCTTTGAGTGCAGAGAGTGCAATTTTGCAAAAAATGCACTCATTAAGTGTAGCCCCCGAGCCTCTTGTTTTTTTTGGTACAAAAAAGCTGGAGGGTCAAAAAATTTGAAAATATGTTTTTCTGTGGTAGGTACTTGCAGCCCCCGAGCCTTCTCCGGGTTCTTTTCTATTGAAAAGAAACTAGAAGAAGGGTTTTGATTTGTACTCCTTTGGTCTTTATCTTTTGCTGGTCACGGATGGGTTTTGTATAGCCATGAGTGAGCGTCTTCTTTTACTTTTTGTCAGGAATCTTGCTTTTGGGCACTATTCGCCTTTGTTGCTTTGCTCTTTTGTTCTTTTCCTCTCTCTTTCTTGTGATCTTTAGCCTTGTTTACCTCTGGTTTGCTAAAAATACCTTCTTTGTTGGTTGTGGTTCTGCCTTGAGTAGGAAAATTCTTCTTCAATTCTTTCTTCATTCGTAGATATGCTGGTGTGTGAGGTTGAGCAGCCCCCGAGCTTATGCTTGGTTGGTAATGATATTGCTGCTCTATCTGCTTCTTCCGTGTCCGAGCCATCTTTTTAGATGCCGCTGCCACTAGGTTCCTTTTCACTGCAATATTTAAGAATCTTGTCTCTATCTTATGTCCGAGTTTATCTCGGTCCTGCTTGTCTGTAAACCTTTGTATTTGTCTTCGATCAATGAGATTTATAATTTTTCTCCGTCTTCGAGTTCTTTTTTCAACTCAAATCCTTTGACACTGTAATTTTGTATGTGATCCTTCACACGTCTCCGAGTTGTTTGTTCGGCTGCTTATTGCTGCTGTCATTCTGGTTGTTGGAGAATTCAATGTGTCTTCATGGGTTGTATTGTTGTTGTGGAATATTCTCTTGGATATGCTTTATCTTGTACTGTGGTTGTTCTGGGAATTTCTTCTTGTTCCTTCAGGTCTTTGCAGAGCAGGGATTACCGGTGCTTTTTTCCCGGTTTTATGATTTTGTGAAGGGTGGCTTTTACCGGTGCATCAATAATGTGGTTTCGTATGTCCGGGTTGTTGCCCCTAATGCTCCTTGTTGGAGTGTTTGTGCCCCTCCTTGGGCAACGTAGTCAATCGTCCCGCTCTTGGGGTAGGCGACCGAGTTGTTGGAGTGCTTGTGTCCCTTTCTGGGTGAAGTAGTTGATCGTACCACTCTTGGGGTAGGCGACCGAGCTGTTGGAGTGCTTGTGCTGCTTTTTGGGCGAAGTAGTCGATCGTACCACTCTTGGGGTAGGCGACCGAGTTGTTGGAGTGCTTGTGCCGCTTCTTGGGCGAAGTAGTCGATCGTACCACTCTTGGGGTAGGCGATCGAGTTGTTGGAGTGTTTGTGCCCCTCCTTGGGCAACGTAGTCAATCGTGCCGCTCTTGGGGTAGGCGACTGAGCTGTTGGAGTGCTTGTGCCGCTTCTTGGGCGATGTAGTCAATCGTACCACTCTTGGGGTAGGCGACCGAGTTGTTGGAGTGCTTGGGCCGCTTCTTGGGCGAAGTAGTCGATCGTACTACTCTTGGGGTAGGCGACCGAGTTGTTGGAGTGTTTGTGCCGCTTCTTGGGCGAAGTAGTCGATCGTACCACTCTTGAGGTAGGCGACCGAGTTGTTGGAGTGCTTGTGCCGCTTCTTGGACGAAGTATTCGATCGTACCACTCTTGGGGTAGGCGACCGAACCCGTATAGCACAACCGTTTCTGGGTTGGCTGTTTGCAGGGTAAGTAAGGAATCGTACCAGCTCTTGGGGTAAGCGATTGCGCCCGTATAGCAACAACCGCTTCGGGTTGAGCTGCTTTGCGTGGCTGCCCTTTTTCCCCAACCCGATTACGGGTTGGTTACATCCGCTGGATAGGGTTGTCGGTCGTACCATCTCTTTATGGTAGAGTGACAAATGCTAGCTTGGGTCTTCTTACCCAAGAAGCTATTTGGCCGTTGGCCGTCAGTCAGACCATCTCCATATGGTTGAGTGACAAGATTGCCCATGTAGCGCAACCGTTTTCGGGTTGGCTGTTAATAGAAAGCCCTTTTTCCCAACCCGATTACGGGTTGGTTACATCCCTTGGACGGGGCTCATATTTGAAGTTGTTCTTCTTGAATAATCTCTGCTTTATTTCTCTTAAAACTTGAGTACAATCTGTTGTACTTAATTGTAGAATCTTTTGAGTCACCCGATATGCCAAGTGTTCTTTATAGGTATTTCATCTGGAGTCATCAACTCGTATGTGTCGGGTCCTGTTGCTGTCTTCACGATGAAGGGTCCTTCCCATGGACTGAGTAGTTTGTGTCGTCCATCTTTCTTCTGGATTAGCAGTAGTACTGAGTCCCCTGGCTTTAGTGATCGGGGTTGAGTACTTTTGTCATAATGTCTTCGTAACCCTTGCTGATATCTTACATTTTGTATGATTGCACTGTCTCTTATTTCATCTATTGAATCAATTTATAACCGCCTTGTTTCTTCTGCTTCGCCTTCTTCATATTGTTCTATTCTTGGAGATAGCCATATTAAGTCGACTGGTAGTACTACCTCTGATCCGTAGACCAGAAAGAACGGTGAGTATCCAGTTGCTCTGCTGATCTGGGTTCTTAGACCCCATACTACTTTTGGTAATTCATCGATCCATTTTCCACCATAATCTTTCAAATCTTCATATAATCTTGGTTTTAAACCTTGTAATATGAGTCCATTTGCTCTTTCAACTTGTCCATTGGCCTACGGGTGTGCTACTGATGCAAACTCGATTTCTATCCCACAATCTCTTGCCCAGTATTGGAATTCTCTTGCTGTAAATGGTGAACCAAGATCTGTGATTATTCTGTTGGGCATGCCGAACCTATGCATGATGTCTTGTATGAATTCCACTACCTTTTCTGCACTGTATTTGACCAAAGGTTTGTATTCAATCCACTTTGTAAATTTGTCGATTGCCACAAATATGTATTCGAAGCCTCCTTTTGCTTTTTTGAGTGGTCCGACTTGATCCAGCCCCCAGCATGAGAACGGCCAAGCCGGCGGTATGCATATTAAGTTGTGAGCCGACACATGTGATTGCCTAGCAAACATTTGGCAATTCTTGCATGTTCTGATGAGCTCTTCTGCATCTTTGAGTGCTGTTGGCCAATAGAAACCAGTTCTGAATGCTTTGGCAACTAGTGTCCTAGAGGCTGCATGATTTCCACAGCATCCTGAGTGGATTTCGTCCAAGATTTCCTTTCCTTTATCTGTCGGAACACATTTAAGTAGTACTCCCGATGATGCTGCTCTTCTGTATAGTTTATCCCCCACCAGAACGTAGTTTTTGCTTCTTCGTACAACCCGAGTTGCTTCTGCTTTGTCTTCGGGTAGTTTCTTCTCTTTGATAAAATCAATGTATGTTTGTCTCCAATCATTTTGTATGACCATGATTTGTCTTGACTGGTCTGGTTCTTCTGCTTGATCTATTTCCATTGGATCTGTTGTCTCCTTCTCTTTTTCTGTGTTTACGAGTTGTTTGATGGATGGGGCTGTGAGTTCTTCCACAAATATACCGGGTGGTACTTTTGCTCTATCTGATCCTAATTTGTCTAGCACATCTGCTGCAACATTGGAATCTCTTAGTACATGATGGATTTCGAGCCCTTGAAAAATTTTCTCCAATTTTCTGAGTTCGTAGACAAGTAGTCTTTTGATCCCAAGCGAGCTTGCAACTCTTAGATCGTGTATTAATACTTCGTATTCTGCCTCATTGTTAGTTGCCTGCCAAAGTATTTGTAGCACATATTTTAACTGTCTCCCTTCTGGTGATATGAATAGTACTCCTGCTCCAGCTCCTCCTAACTTTAGGGAACCATCAAAATACATTTTCCAATGATCAAGTATTGGTTCGGGTTCTTTTTGACTGATTTCTGTCCATTCAGCAATGAAGTCGGATAATGCTTGAGATTTGATTGCTGTTCTTGGTTTGAAGTCTAGGTTGAGAGCACCGAGTTCTACTCCCATTTTGATATCCGACCTGTTGCATCTTTGTTGCGTAGAATGTCTTGAAGTGGAAAATTGGTTACCACTGTAATCTTGTGTTCATGGAAATAATGTCTCAGCTTTCTTGATGATATCAACACTGCATAAAGTAGTTTTTGCACATGTGGGTATCTCACTTTTGATTCTGTTAGTACTTCGCTTATGTAATAGACTGGTCTTTGCATTTTGTATGTGTGTCCGGGTTCTTCTCTCTCAACCACAATTGCTGTGCTGACAACGCTCTTGGTTGTTGTAATGTATAGCATCATGTCCTCTTTGTCTTTTGGTGGTGTCATTACTGGTGATGATGCCAAGTATTCTTTTAACTTTTGGAATGCTTCTTCTGCCTCTTCTGTCCATTCAAAATTTCCTGCCTTTTTCAATAATTTGAAGAAAGGTAGCCCTTTTTCTCCTAGTCGGGAGAAAAATCTGTTGAGTGTTGCCATGCATCCTGTAAGCTTCTGTATGTCTTTAACTTTCTTTGGAGGTTTCATATCCATGATGGCTTTAACCTGCTTTGTACTTGCTTCAATTCCTCGGTTACTGACTAGAAACCCGAGTAGTTGTCCTGATGGTACCCCAAAAACACACTTTGTGGGGTTTAGCTTCCACTGCCATGCTTTTAGATTCTTGAAAGTCTCCTCGAGGTCTTCTATCAATGATCCGGGTTCTTTTGTCTTGATTACTACATTATCAATGTATGCTTCTGCATTTCTTCTGACTTGACTCCCAAGTAAGTTTGAATTGCTCTTTGATATGTTGCCCCTGCATTTTTAGCCCAAAAGGCATTGATTTATAGCAATATGCCCCAAAGGGTGTAATGAATGAAGTCTTGCTTTGGTATTCTTCTCTTAAGGATATTTGATGATAGCCTGAATAGCAATCTAGAAAGGATAACAGAGCTGATCCTGCTGTCGAGTCGATGATTTGATCAATCCTTAGTGGGACATATGGATCTTTTGAGCAATGTTTGTTGAGGTCTGTGTAGTCGATGCACATGCGCCATTCTTTTGAATTCTTCTTCTCTACTAGGACCGGGTTGGCAAGCCAATCCGGGTTGATTATTTCTCTGATGAATCCTGCTGCCATGAGCTTGGTGATCTCTTTTTTGATTGCTGCTTTTCTGTCTGGAGCAAATCTTCATAACTTCTGCTTAACGGATTTGGACCCTTTGTTCACATCAATTATGTGCTCAGCCAACTCCCTTGGGACCCCTAGCATGTCTGCTGGCTTCCAAGCGAAAATATCTTTGTTGTCTCGAAGAAAGTTGGTGAGCGCGAGTTCCTATTTGGGGTCGAGATTTGCACTGATGATTGCCGTCTTCTCCGGATCACCAGTCAGTAGGTCAATAGTCTTGGTAGCGGCTTCTTTTGGTGGTGCGAAGTTGCTTGGCTTCTTAGCCGGTATCTTAATCTCATCTGGGTTCATTTCGTTGGCCAGCATTGCAATCTCCTTTCCTTCCTTTATATCTTGTAATCTTTCGGATATTTGTACTGCTTGTACGTCGCAATCATGTGCTTTCTTTAGATCTCCTTTCAATGATAATATGCCCTTTGTTGTTGGCATCTTGAGTAGTAGGTATGGATAATGTGGTACTGCCATGTATTTTGTTAAAGCTGGTCTCCCAAGTATTGCGTGGTAGCATGATTCAAAGTCTGCAACTTTGAATTTGATGAATTCCGTCCGGTATTTGTCTGGTGTGCCAAAGGTGACAGGTAGGGTTATATGTCTGAGTGGCATAGCTGCTCTGCCGGGTACTATTCCGTAGAATGGTGTGCTTGTGGGTGTCATTAGACCTTCACAATCCAGATTCATCCTTTTGAGAGTATCTGTGAAAATTATGTTAAGCCCGGCTCCTCCATCGATGAGTACTTTAGTTACTGCTACTCCTGCGATAGTCGGACCCAGTACCAGCGGGTAGCATTATGCGTTTGCTGCATTGGTCCATTGGTCTTTTCTTGTGAAGTGGATGGGATACTCTGACCAATCTAGATATCTTGGGATGACTGGTTCAGCTGCCATGATGGCTCTGTGAGCTAGTTTCTCTTGTCTTTTGCTTCGTGTGTTAGGAACACCTGAAAATATCATCGCTAATTGGCGTTGGGGTTCTTGATAATCTCCTTCAGCTCTCTTTTCCTCCTTCTTGGATTCTTCTTGCTTTGGCTCCGAGTTGTTTTGATTCCTGTTTTCTCTCTTCATGAATTGCCGCTGAAAAGTGCTGCATTCAACTAACTTGTGTCTGGCCCCTGGGTGTATGTGACACGGCATGTTTTCTATGTTTTCCGGTGCTCTTCCTCGGTAGTTGTTACTCTGATAGTTGCTATTACTGTTGTAACCGCTGTTGTTACGGTTGTTGCTATTGTTGTAGTTGCCATTGTGATTGCTACCATTGCTATCATTGCCGTTGCCATTGTATCTTCTTTTGTTGTCTATGGTTGCCACCATATTGTCCTGCCTTGGTCTTTTGTCTTGCTGTCTGTAATCGGGTCTTCTATTTTCTGGGTTGTCCCTAGCAAATATGTGCCGAGTTCTTTCTTCTAACGAAATTAGCTTCTCAACAACCCTCTTGAAGTCTTCATTTGTTCTTGGGTTCTCATTGAAATAGTCCTTGTATTGACAGTTTGCCCAGATTCCTTCTGGAAAGGCCTCTATCACCTCCCTATCAGTAATGTCGTGGACTTGAGCCCTGAATTCTCCAAATCTCCTATAGTATTCCCTTAGACTTTCTCCTCTCCTTTGCTTTACTCCTTTCAATTCGGCTGCAGTCATTGGATGGGTAATAATGCCTGCGAAGTTGTTGCAGAAAGCTTCTTGCAAGTCTTCCCAATACCTGATTGATCTTGGCCTCAATTTGTCAAACCATTGTAGCGGCATTGCTTTGAGGGCCATTGGGAAGAATAGAGCCTTGATGTCATCGTCTCCTTCAGCTAATTCAATAGATTGGGAGTAAACCCTTAGCCATTGTCTTAGTTCAACTTTGCCATCATACTTGGAATGATTTGCTGGTTTAAACTTGTGCGGTAGCTTTAAAGTTTGTAGTCTTCCTGCGAAACAAGGGAATCTGTCGTATGGTCCCGTTCTTCCGTAATCTGGCGATCTTGCCCTTCTGTAATAAGACATGTCTTCTTTTACCTTAGACTCTCCGTAGTCATCTTCTTTGTCAAATCTTCTTGATATTTCTTGGTAGCGTTGGCTCAATTCTGGTTTATCTCTTTCTTGTTGCTTTGAGTAGTGTTCCTTCCTTCCATTGATATCAGCACTTTCTACTGGTCCTATCCTTTGAAAATTCAATTTTTTGGGTGGCTGCTCCCTTTGTGGCTCCTGTGTAATTTCTTCGCCGGGTTGTTTTTCTGATCCCCCGACTTCTTTCTTCTGGTCTTCCTTTGCTTTCCCGTTATTCGTGAGGGTGTACAACTACTTTGTTAATTCTTCAATTCTTTCCCTTTTTGTATTTTTTGTGATTTCTTTTTCCGCCTTCTTTCTGTTGTATTCCGTTAGCTCCGCTTTGTATTTATTCCAAACTTGCTTCCTTTGTTTAGCCCGGTTCCTCCTTCCAGCTTTCAATTTGTTCTTCTTTAGCCTTGCTAGTCTTTGCTCATCATTTTCGTTGCTGTCGCTTTTCTCATCTGGCGAGATGTTGCCTTCTGATTCGTCTGAAGATTTTATATCTGGTATCTGTGGTGGTTCCAAAGGTTGTTCTAACTGCTCTACCATGTGTACAGTATACCTCTTCCGAGCTCTTCTTGTACGGTATTCCATCCTTCGTTTGGTTGAGCTGTCTATAGCTTCTGAACTGGATCTGAGTTCTTTTCCCTCTTGATAAGGTAGTTCTTCAACGCGCGTGCCAGTCTAGGCTTTGCTTGAGGTGAAAGAACCTGGCCAATGCACCACACAATCTTGTGGGGTAACTGTCATGATCATCCCTTCTTGTGCTCCCTCCAGGAGTATTCTTCTTGCTGAGTTCATCTTGTTTTGGGTAAAGTATTGATAGACTGATGCTGCGTTGCGCAGTCCGTAAGTTCCTAAGTTCTTCTTTGAGTTGTACGGGTCGTATCCCTTCGTGATCGTTGTTGTGTCTCCTAGTCCAATTAGGCTTGGCTCTTGTGCCGTGAAGATTGTCTTGGGATCGGGTTGTATCTCTTTTTCAGAGTCGGTTTCGTATCCGCTTTCTTCCTTATTCTGAGTTGTATCCGAAGTTGAGAGTTTCGTCATCTTCTCAGCGAGTTTGTATTGAACTTCGTCATCGAATTCTTTTTCTTCTCGGAGACGGGTACGAAGCTTGCCGTCGCCGTCAACCTTGCAGATCCAGGATCCAAAGACAAAGGTTGTTCCTGCCGAAAAGGTCATCTTGAGGTTGAGGTCCGTCGAACTCTCGAGAAAAAATTCCTCGAAAGCCCCTACCTAGCGCGCCAGCTATCGATGTTTTACCACCGATAGCCTGCCACGGGGGTACCTGGGACAGTTGTTCGGGCTTCGGCGAATAGCGGAATTCGGCGGTTACACAAAGAGACTCACAATTTATACTGGTTTAGGCCCTCGACTTGGTCGAGTAATAACCTTACGTCCAACTTTGGCGTTAGCCTGTTTGCGTTGTATTGCTTTGAGTATCGGGTATGCGTTCTCTTCTTACAATGGGTACCCTCACCAGCCCTTTATAGTCCAGGCGCTGAGAGGCGTTGTTTGTGTCCTATTCGGATACAAGGTCAGAGTCCTAAGCTACGCTTCGGGCGCCTTTCCTTGTATAGTTTGCGTTGGAGTTTCGGTTTTGCACGTTGCTTTGCTCCGCGTTCTTCTTGGCGATTGGGCTGTAGGCCTTGTTACCAAGGCCTACCTCCCTGCAGTATGGTCTATGAGGGCCCGTAGGGTTCCCCATCGACAGTATAGTGTACCGGATGTGTCTCTCAGGATGTAACGACCCACCATTTTAGCTCACAGTTAATCATAGATAAGTGCACAATGAATGTAAATCAATTACAACAAGCTGTGCAATTTAGTACACTTTGATATTAAAATGCATAAATCAATTATTAATTCCTGATGGTGTTTAGGTATACTTGTAGACCAAGTTCACTCAACAAAAGAATTCAAGCCAGCATTCTTTTGCATAATTAAGTACACTCTAGTACACTCATCACTATGTCTACAGTTCACAGTTGGTACACATGAGGTGTAGCCATGCCCTTCTAGAAAGGAACCAACCAATCAACTAGCAGCAGCCCACCAACACAGTGAATTTCTTTGACTAGGCCATGACTGAGATTAAAATATTTTAGGAGAGCTATAATAGTAGTAGTAGAGGAGGGGCTCAGTATAGGTGAAAGGGCCTTGCCTCCATCAAAGTAGCAGTCACTCAGTTCTAGGCCAGCTACCCACTCAGGGTTGAGAACTCTAGAGAAACACCTCGTGCATTCTTTGCTTGAGAAAAACACAAACTCTTCCACTAGCACAATATGGTGACTTGATCACCATGGAGAGCGACATGGGGTGAGAGGGCGGGGGGGCTGACCAGGAGAGGAAGTCACCAGAGATCTCAAGTGCTTGCAAGCAACTCTGCAAGCACATTTGAAGCAACCAAGACCTGTAAGAGAAGGAGTGAGTGTCTGAGGGAAATAAGCCTAAGATTGGAGCTAAACATCATCAAGATTAAGGTGAGGTTCACAGGCATGTCTTAGAATATTTCTTTTTTTTCTCTCTCTACTAAGAACACTAACACAAGAACATGTACATCTAGAGCTCTCAAGTATGTATCTTTGAGTTACAGAGTTGCAGGCTAGGTTAAAAAACAGGAGGATGTGAGGGGGAAGAACTCACATCAGGTTGGGGAGGGTTGTTGTTCGAGTCCAAATCTCCGCACATTAGCATGCTCGGGACCTCCGTGGCTCTGCCTAGGCACCATGGTTGCCGAACTCGGCACCTCGGTGAAGCACGCCGCCGCGGCCGCCGCCGATGACCTGCACACATCAGAGAGGGGTGAAGTAAGGGAAATCGAAGGAGAAAACCAGTAACCACAGAGATTTATTTTGTGTAGGAATGCTTAGAGAGCCTAGCAGTCATGGTCGTCGATCTAGAGGAAGAGGAAAGGAAGCAGAGAGAAGAAAGGGAGAGAAGTGCGTGCGTTGGTCACAGGGTTTGTTGACCTGCTAGCTGCTAGTGCTTTTGGGCTCCAAGGCAAAGTAGTAGTACTAGTACGGTGGAGGGCTTCAGGTTCAGCTCACATGAGGATAAAAAGTGCTTAACCATACAAAATTAATTTAATGATTCACTAAGCACAGCTATGCAATCCCTATTTTATAAATCACAGCACAATGGATACTAATTACCAGGAAGCTATTTCTTGCCTGCAGGATGAACACATGGCTATGTATGTGCTAAGTATATATACTCTTTTTCTATCTTGCTAAATACCAATATATATTTATACTAATTATAGGAAGCGAGCAAAATCAGGCGTAGGAACCTCCAGCGAACCAAACTGAGCCCGAGTTGAATCTTAACAACTCAGGCAAGAATCCTTGATCATTTTCTCCTTGAGTTTTTATACAAAGTTTAAGAAAATAAAAGTAACCTGCATTAAATATTACTTTCTAAAATTAACTATGGATGGATGACATTTGAATTTGATGACATGGGGTTAGCTGATGGAGCAGCTAATTCCCTACTGTATATTTGGATGGAAAAGTTTGGTAGGACTAATAACCAACTCTCACTTTGTGTTATTGGGCCATATAAATTCGTATCAACCATGAACTCGTTTAGGACGGGCCGATTCTAGTACACATGGAGTTGTTGTATAATCCCTATGGTAAGTGAGGAGAGGATTGGATGATAAAATCCCCAATCAGACGATGAAGCACACCCAGACGCATATATTAGCGCACGTGGATAGATGTGGATGTATAATTATACGAAATGGGGAAAGTTCGATATCTTGACCATGAGTCGCACCGAAGGAAGTGCGATGGAAAATTGGTCAAGGCAATTATGGCTAAAGTGATACAAACCTGCGCAGGGTAAAATCATGAATTCATGTCATATCTCTTGGATCAGAGGCTACGGGAACCTATGGGTGGCTCTTTCTCAAGATACAAGTGATAGTAGTGTTTTTTAAACTAAACTGACTTTTTCTACAAATGTTATTTTGAACAGCAAGATGATATATTATTGATCATTTGAGATGACTAGATTGCATTGCATTGATATTTATATGCTTGTTGATTACGTTGTACTCACTCTTGTTAACTCTCCCTCTTCAGAAGATCCTCAAGAATGCGCACAAGGGTCTCTAGATGATGGCTATGCCTATGCAGATTGGGATGACTATGAAGAAGCTAGTCGGGTTGCTGCCACCTCCTATGGTGGATGGGATGAATAAATGATCCCCTTAGTTCAGTTATGTATGTCAGAGGCGATATGTCTTTGCCACTCACTTAGTAATCTAGTTTGGACCTCTATATGTCGGGCTTGTAATAATGCACAAACATATGACGCTTCTTTAAAGACTTAAGTGCGTAGAATGATATTGTAATAATTATTGGTACCCTCTAGCTATTCTCCGTTGCCAACTTTGTTATGGTTTATTATTCGACAAATCTTGTATCTGTTGAGTGATAAATCATAGGCCAGGGTTATTATTTATAGTGGTAATGACCCGGGTCGTCACACATGTGATGGGTATGTTTAGGAATTAATTCGCCTACTAGAATACTTTATAATTTGGGAACTGCTAGCGCCTGGACGTCCGCTCCGGGCACTAGCATTCAAAAGCTCGCGCCAGCTGCGCCAGCTTCATGTGGAGGCCCACGTCGCTCCATTTCCCGTGCATGTGCATGCCCACACAGGGCTACGTCTCGATCTGCGCCCGCTCTCGTTTTCCGCGTCTGCCGCTCGTGCCCCTCCGCTCCCACACGCATGCACGTGAACCCATCAACTGCAAGCAGGTGGCTGTGGCAGGTGGGTCCCACTATAACATTCAAACATCTGATCTAATTTTGTAACATCCAGATGAAACCTTTGCAATATACGTCTAAAACAGATGAAATATTTGAGATATACAGTTGAAACACCATTGCAACATGTGCAACATCCTGATCCACTTTGAAACATGCAGATGTAACACTTTCAATATACAAAAGAAGACAGATAAAACACTTGAGACGTGCGTCTGAAACACTTGCAACATACGTGTACAAAAAACAGATAAGACATTGGGGATAGACGCTTACAACATATGTGTACAGCTATTGCAACATATGCAACATCCTGATCTACTTTTGCAACATCCGCATGAAAAAATTGAAACATACATATAAAACAACTGAAACACTTGAAACATAGGCTTGCAATATGTCTGAAAAGACGTACAGAAACACTTGAAACACAGCATCGCCGCGCGGCGATAACCTACCTAGTGGGGAACCGCGGTGGCGCAAGCCTCCTCTTCCTGCCGACGACACGAGGTGGATGGGGGCGTAGGCCTCCCCTGTTGCCCCTTCCGCGACGGGCGAGGTGGATCGGCGTGGCGCTAGATGGTGGCATTCCCGATCTTGTGCTAGCACGATTTGTCGCCGCTCCAGTGGAGAAAGTCGTGGCGCGAGTTGTGAAACATAGCATTCGCTTACTAGAATACTTTATAATTTAAGATAAATTTTGAATACTGCTTCAATATCTTATATCTCAAGACGGGGAGTGTTAAGGAGTAATCGCTTAATTCTTACCAGTTGGGCGATCTGCTTGATCTAGCTTAGTCGGTGCATCTCGCATGAATCTAATTTATTCTTATTAATATATGCTGGCATAAACTCCGGATCTTTTTTTTAAAAAAAAAGTAATGGACTAGCCCTGTCAAGTAGCTCAGATATAAATGACCTGCATTTTGTTCCTCTGCCTGGTCCACAAATGAAAATGACCACACAGACATGGAACAAAGAAGTCGAGAACAAACTAAAAACAAGGAAAACTGTTATGGCGCGTTACACAGCTGACACAACTTTTTGGAAGCGGAAAGAAAAGAAAAAAAGATGTAATTGAGCTAAAATTCACATACATAACCATGCATGTCAAAATCCAGGTGCTGTGCTGAGGTGCATGGGAAGGAAAGCCGACAGTCATCTATGAAGCTGAAGTTTCACCTGAAAACAAAAGCTCATCATCACTTTGAAAAAAAAGGCCGTGTGCGTGCGTGCAAGGAACTCTGGCTGAGATCTCGTGGGACCCACCATTCATTCCTGCCGACAGTTAACCAATGATATATGGTGATATGGATATGGATGGTTCCCTTTTTTTTTATCATTGGATGGTTCCTTTTCGTTAGTATTAAGCACAGCTCTTTGAAGCTGCTTTGCGAGTTGCGGCTGCTGCAGCCTGCACGGTCAAGTGCTTCCTATACATGTTAGTTGAAGGTTGGTGATGAATAATGCATCAAGCTTGCTTAGGGCACGTTTTGTTTTTTCTTTTCCCCACGTTACTCGCAAAAAGAGCCAAATTGGCTAGCATAAAAAAATGAGAAAAAAAACTTGTTTACACAATAATCGACACAACTAGCAAAGCATCTAAACATCGTGTGTATTGCTCTAACTTCTTAGCACTTTACCTGCCACAAAGGTTTGGCAGTTGCTTTTTTTTTTTTTTTTGAACATAGTTGCTGTTGCCACACACAAAAATAAAATTAAAAAAAAAGGATTGATGGAGCATACTTTGCCTGGGCCGGCGAGCTTTATGTTTTGGTACAAGGGTTGGGCCACGCAGAGAGGTGGTTGGGCCTCCCCACGATATTAGGCTGCACTCACGCATCGAGGTAAGCCCAACAAGAAAGTCTGGCTCGCGAGCAGGCCCAACTTAATGAGTTACAATAGAGACTAGATCGGCCCATCGCTGGCAACAATTTCCACTCCCCAAATTTGCCGGTTCAAACACTTCGCAACAACTGTCATTACATATAGAGCCCTATATATATAAAGGCTAAAAGCGCACAATCACACACGTAATAAGAGCAAATATATATGGTATAATATATATTGGTCATACAAAAAACACATCCGATCCTTGGGGGATAGTCAAAGTTACACGCTCCCTCGAATTTCATAGTAGAGTAGACTTACATAGCACATCCCAAACTCATCTTCATCTCAACACCAATTATTCACTTTCATTAGGCTTACCGAATAGGAGATTAACTCAGCTAGTAATATACTGGTATAGGGTAGTGTAACTCTGGCTCTGTGCCTCTGTCCATACCAAAGCCACAACCCATGCACTGCACGTCCGAGTTGAGTTGCACGTGCGCGCGCCGGGCTCCCTCGCCGTCTACGTGACTCAAAGTCCGCCACCGATGCCACCGCCGGCACCAGCACCAGCTCCTCCGCCGAAACCACCGCCCGCTCCGCCGCCGCCGCCAAAGCCTCCGCCCGATCCGCCGCCGAAGCCACCGCCCTTGCCTCCTCCGAAGCCACCACCTGCGCCTCCGCCAAAACCGCCGCCTTTGCCTCCTCCGAACCCGCCACCGGCACCACCGCCTGCGCCGCCACCTCCGCCAACGCCGCCTCCTTTGCCTCCGCCAAAACCGCCGCCTGCTCCGGCACCACCTCCCGCGCCGCCACCAAGACCACCGCCAGCACCTCCTCCCGCGCCACCGCCAAGACCACCACCTCCACCGGCACCGCCCCCAAGGCCACCGCCAGTACCTCCTCCTGCGCCCCCACCAAGGCCGCCACCGGCACCACCGCCTAGTCCACCTCCTCCACCGGCACCGCCACCAAGGCCGCCTCCTCCGCCTGCACCACCTCCAAGACCACCGCCGGCACCACCACCAAGGCCGCCGCCTCCGCCTGCACCACCTCCAAGGCCACCGCCTCCACCAGCACCACCTCCACCGCCGAGGCCTCCTCCTCCGCCTGCACCACCACCAAGACCACCGCCTGCGCCACCTCCAAGGCCACCGCCTCCACCAGCTCCACCTCCACCACCGAGGCCACCACCACCGCCAAGACCGCCACCTTTCCCGCCTCCAAAGCCGCCACCTTTGCCACCGCCAAAGCCACCTCCAAGGCCGCCACCATGTCCAGCCCCGCCACCAAAGCCACCACCAGCACCGCCACCTCCCCCAAGGCCTCCTCCTCCACCTAACCCGCCACCTTTCCCGCCACCGAACCCACCTCCAAGGCCGCCGCCATGTCCGATCCCTCCGCCAAGACCTCCACCAGCACCACCACCTCCACCGAAGCCTCCGCCGCCACCTCCTCCAAGCCCAAGGCCGCCGCCTTTACCTCCCCCGAATCCGCCCCCGAGTCCACCGCCGTGGCCAAGCCCCGCACCGAAGCCTCCTCCGCCTCCGGCACCGAAGCCTCCGCCGCCGCCGCCCAGCAGGCCGTCCTTCTCCAAGGTGCGCGCCTCGGCGACGCGGCAGGCGGGCACACCGAGCGCGACCACCACGGCCAGCGCCGCGAGCGCCGCCGCCCACACGCGCTTCCCCATCGTCGCTCACACCACACCGACGCCGACCACACTCTCTGATGGTGAGATCGATCGACCAATGCAAGCTAAGCTGGCTAGGTACTGGTGCTCTGCGAGACAGGACTGGAAGGTGCAGGGTGTTTATATAGGAGGGCAGGCGGCAGTGCAGGTGCAGCAGCTCTCTAGCTGGCGGGGCGGATCGTAGTAAATGTGGTTGGTTGGGACGACGCTGCGCAACGCCGCAACCATGCATGTTGTGTGGTACAGCTTGCGATGGATCGGAGGGTGAGGTGAGGGTCTGATCGATCAGAGCGCGGCGGCGACGATCGACACAGCATCTTCCATGCATGATTGGTGATATAGCAGGGACGGGCCCACCGTGCCGCGGCGGTGCATGACAGTGCAGTGGGAGCTGTTGAGATAGGCTAGGCCGCGCGCGGAATGGAATGGAAGGAATTGCTCCCTCCGTCTCTGTGGGTTGATTAATTTGACGGACGGGTGGGCCGGTGAGCGGTGATCGAGTCGGTGGTGTTGCGGGCGGCACGCACGCAGCCGCCGGCGCTCCTCATCTCATCCAGCAGTGGCACATGCATGGACTGACTGCTGAGACGATCGAGTTGAGAGTTGAGAGGCAGCATTGCATCTGCATGGCATTTATGACCACGCGCTCGCTGCTCGTCTGCTCAACCGACTCGCGTACGGCCAAGTCGTCTCGGCTGCATGCATCGTGTGCATATGTAACGTGCATCATCAGGTGCCTGCATTGGGTGTACTGCTAGGGAGTCATCTAGCTAGTGTCTAGTACTCTAATCTGTGTGCCGATCGAGATGCATGTACTGCTGTGTGGTGGTTCTGGTGTGCGTACCTGCACGGTGCTGCATGCATGTAACGTGTGACTGTGTGTGAGGAGAGCATTGAGACTGCATGCTTCTACCGTTCTAGGGACATGTTCCTGAGTTTGGCCCTGTTCGCTTGGGTTAGAGAGCAGTAATAACACTACTTTTATATTTTAGGTGCCTGATTTTGGGGCCATTATTGCTGAGGCAACACACAATTTGTATCATTGTTAGTCTATAGAGAAAAAATATATATATGATTTGTCTCTTATAATAAGTTGTCAATTTAATTATACTAGTCGATCGCGTAAGATTGTTACTTAAAAATTTTGTAAAAATTCAGACACTTGAAATATAGTAACTTCAGTAACAAATATGAAACATGTTGTTTATTTCCTCTAAAGGCCTTATTTGAATGCGCATGTATTCATCTCAATCCATATGTGATGAAGTGGAGTGGAGTTTGAATTGAATTAAATTATATTATATTCCACTCCAACACACATAGATTGAAGTGGATACACGTGCATCAAACAAGACCGAAAGGGAAATCCGCTCGATCTTGTATTTTTACCCTTCATTCAATCCCCTTTACAACTTCTTTATGATCCTCCAGCCCCCTTTATCACTTGTTATATGGAGATGCTCAAGCAAGCACACCCGGCTTTCGTCTTTCAACGAGTGGCTTGGCATGTACGTATTCATATGCATTATTCATGCCTTGCCCTCCATGCACGTACGATAACATCCTCAGCAGTCAGCACTGTCTCAGCTCACTGTGTGCAGGTAACCAGGTATGGAGCTGCACGGTGGAACGTGGAATAGTACTCGCATTTATTTATTAGCTTGGGCAATGAATTTTTAGAGCTACCGTACCAGGTTGCAGCCTGGCCCCGAGACGAATTCCACGCCACTGTTCACCATTCATAACGTGCAATGCCAACCACATGCATGGCCTGTGAGCGACGAATTCCGCACAAGCACAGCTTAGAAGAGCAGCTTCATCTTTCTCATTGATATATGGCGTTCAGCCCGAGCCACGCCAACGCATGCATGCATGCATGCTGTGCCGCGCCGAACTATCTGTGTGCTTGTGCACACAGCTTAGAAGAGCAGCTAGATCCATCTTTCTCCGCGTACCGACTGTCCCGGACTACAAAGGAACAACGATCATCCCTTCCAAGCTCCTTTATTAGATCCAACGAAAGGAGACTACCAGTGTGACAAAGGAACTGTGCTCCCATCTCAAACAAGAAAGCAAGCAAGAAAGAAAGAAATTGTGCTCCTATACAAGCATAAGAAAAGGCTGCAGGCCAATTAATTACGGGAAAGCGCACTGCTACATGCTCGACGGCATTTAATCCCAGCACCCCTCTCTCTCACTCTCTCTCTCTCTCTCTCGGGCCTTTGGGCCGTCGCAGCTGTTAGCCACACTGACACACTACTGATATTTATCACGTGATGACCACCCTCAACACCGATGGTGGTCAGTAGTGTTCACGAATCACAACAGCGGCACATGACAGTTCCTAGCACATTCTCAGTGGAATTTCATTTCATTGCCCAGGCATCGGGTGTTAATAAGCAGAAGAAAAAAGGTTCTGAAACCCAAAGCGCTTGAATACAAGCTCCCAGGCTCAAGGATTGTTTCAGAGAGCAAACTCGAAATCAGAGGTCTCAATTGTCAATTTCAATTCCCTCTCGTCATGAAAGGAGGACTACTTCTAAATTCTAATTTCTCAAGGCCGATTGCACGCAGACAGTGTCGCCAAACCACTGAACCTACCTCCCCAAGAAGCTTGGGGAGGATACAGCTTCTAAAAAACAGATTACGTACCTATGGGAGGAATTACCATAAGAGAAAGAAAATTGATACTCGACGACACTGAGATTCAACTGAACCCCTCAGTATTCGCCTCATCGCCTTTTCTTCGTCTTCGCATTTGAAGCAGGGGCAGAGTTCTGCTCGGTAACCATCTTTATAAGATTCACAAGGGATCGCAACCTGTCCCACACGCTATAGCCATACAAAGTCTCCACAAGCAACTGCTGGAACTCAAATCCATGCTCTGAGACAGGATACTGCAAAAAATGATAAGCAGCTAAATATCAGGTCCGCAAGAACCAAGTAAAACCGTGCAAATCAGACTATTTATTATATCGTGGGGATTGGGGAAGAAGTAGACCTGGATAGGTTTCGGGATCACTGTTTTAATATATGGCCACAATCTATCTTCTACAACAGACTTCACAAGGCAGCAAGCTCGCAAGCCTTCTACACCAGCAAATCTCCCAAACCCACTGTCTTTAACACCACCGAATGGCAAAGACTGCAGCCAGAAACACAAATAAGCATACATGCACTGCCAGTGTAACACAAAATGTAAAAACACAATATAAGCATGATGTGAATATTGTATTACTTAACATATAACGCTAGACACTACAGGATGTGTGAGCCTACTAGAGGAAAATTCCAAAAGACATAGCTTCATATCATCAGCACCATGCTTCAAGCACGGCACATTCCTCCATTCAAATTAGAAGGGCCAACTTTTCTAAAAACACAAGTGAAATATGTTGACATCAGAAATAAAACCATATATACTATGATAAAGTTAAAGGATTGTATCACATATCAAATGACTATAATTTGAATGTTAGACTACTCTTAACCAAGTTATGGATTATGGGGTGTTAGCTAGTTATATATATTTATAGTTGGGTCACATTTTTAAATGCAATAAGACCATTAAATATATTAATTTTTGCCAATTACATAGAGGGGGGGGCCGCGAGACGATTTTTTTGCCTAATTAATCTGTCATTAGCGCATGTGATCATCAGCACCATGCTGTCAAATCATGAACTAATTATTCCAAATTAGAAGACGCTTTTGCTTTTCTAGATACATTAGCTTTTGTTATGCAATTAGATATACACCATTTAGATACATAGTTAATACTCTATTGTATCTAGAAAAGTCAAAGTTCTTATAATTTGGAATGGAGGGTCTAAAGAACAGACAGAGCATGAATTACACACTTACCTGACACATGTAACTTGAAGCAAAATCATTGATTGCTGCTACCCCACAGTGTATTTGGGATGCTATTCTGATGGCACGCTTCTGGTTGCCAGAAAAAACAGCACAACCAAGACCATACTTTGAGTCGTTTGCAAGTTTGATAGCCTCTTCATCGGAACTGAATTTCATGATTGGTAGAATCGGTCCAAATGCCTGTTGATCAGCAACTGACAATGTTAAGATTAACACTAGTATCACTTGTACTAAAGAAAATCAAAGATTGACTCCAGCTTACCTCTTCTTGCATAATTTTCATTGTGTGATCAACATTCACCAGGACAGTTGGAGGGAAAAATTGATCAACTGAGTCTTCACTAAGATTACCAAAGCTCCCTCTGACGGCAATTTTGGCACCTTTGTCTAGAGCATCATTAACAAGACTGAAGTTTCTCAGAGTTCTCCATCATACAGATTGCACCCATGTCATATCTGCCTGATAATGGGGGACCCTAGAAAAATAACAAAGGGGCAAAACATGAGTACTATCGCAAAAGTATAAGTGTCAATAAAACAATTGAAAAAATAATTTCATCGGTATCTAAAGATGTTGCTGATAGACCTATGGGTTATCTACTGAAACTGTTTAGGGTCGCCTATTAAATTAAGATAAGCTGCAACTAACAAATTTCATGTAAAACATGAAAAACAAAACAATATGGAATGAAGAGGTTAGAAATGTGAAAAGTATACCCATAGTCTCATGTGTTAATTCACATATTTGCATTTGTTTGTAAGACACTATGACATAGCATTATAGCAATAACAGATAATAATACAGAAATGACAGCACAAGGTTGTGATCCTGTAAAGCAGTAAGACACTCAGAAGGTAAGGCAATAAATTGGCGCAAGGTAATTGGCTGCAAAATATGGCTGTTACAACACATATAGATTTGACTATCATCACTACTTGTGAAACAAAGGCAGAATAGATGTCGTTGTGAACATAAAATCTTTCAGCACCAGCGCAGTTCTGCCCACTAGATTGTAGAGCAGCTCTAACAGCAACTTGAACAACCTTCAAACAGGAAAAGACAACAGATTAGGTCCAGTACACTGCTAGGATTTGAAGAAAATATGATGTTCATGGCATAGGCAATATAAACTCCCTTACACTAGGTAAATCTACATCTTCACACACAATAAATGAATCTTTACCACCAAGCTCAAGAGTTACAGGTATTAGAGTCTCTGATGTCCTTTTCATTATCTGTATTCTGTAATAACACATAAAACTGAAGACTTTAGAACAGAGAAATGATAGAGCCATAGACAGGAAAAACTGAAGACGGCGTTATTCTTCCACCAGCAAGGGCGTGCAAACGAAAGGGAGAACAGGATGGCAATTGTCTGATGAATCTTGCTTCGTTGGAGATGGAGGAGTTTTTTGGAAACTGTTCAACAGCCTGTGTGCTGATACTGCCAGCTGGGCATATGTAATAAAGGATAGTCAGGGTGCACTTGGTTAAACTCTCGGTTGGGCGGGTGCCGGTTTAAACTTCGGTTATCGTTAGTTGGTTTTGGTCACTAGTTTTGAGCCAGTTGGGTGAACCCTGTGTGTTCATTTCAATGCGGTTTTGCGTTAGGCTCGGTTTTTCTTTCTCTGTTTGAACAAACTATTGTAATTTCGTTGCTTTCGAGTAATGAAATTCGGCTATGCCATTGTGGAAAAGAAATTCTATTGTAATACTGGTACCTAAAATGGCAGAAAAGTATATGCTAGCAGACAGTTTCTGGCAACATAATTCCTTTACAAAATAGATGCACATTGTGCTGCAGATATAATATCTAATATACATGTTTTGTGGCAATTGGTCATGGTCTATCTGGGCAGCCAAGGAGGATAACTATGAGCAATCAGTTCACTTAGCAAGCACAAAAGGCATGTTCATAGGTTAGACAGAATCCACCAAACCATATACTGAAAAATAAGAATATTAATCGCATGAGCTTAAGCAAACACTACTTTAGATGAGAGGTATACCATTTTTCCAACACCAGGGGATCCCACAAATATTATTTTGTCCACTGATGATACAAGAGCTTGGCCTGTTTCCGCAAAACTAAAAACAAACAAGAAAAACAGAGTCCAGGTAAGCAATGTGCATCTAGCCTGCAAACTATAGAAAGCTGCATTCATCATACCCAGTTATTATGTGCACCAGATTCTCAGGTGCACCAACAGCTGAAAGAGCTGCTTGTATGATACGAAAATAAAAGCAGCCTGACCAACTTGCATATTCTGAGACCTATAAAAGGTCAATTTACCAATCAGAATAATCTTGAATAATGTCTAATGTACATCAGAAATCAGATGAAACATATTTTAGAGGACACCATAATGTCTATGCATGGCAGAAAGCTGTATATATAACATATAAATACATTTAGCTTAGAAAAACAAGAAAAAAGTTAATGACACAATTGTACGCAGTGTTGCCACACTACATTCTTTCTTGAACAACTCAGGAGAGCTGTGTGTCATTTCATTATGGAGAGGAAAATAACAGAGAGAGAGAGAGAGGCAATTCTATCAGAATTCAGTAGAAATGAAAAGATCCATCCAATGAAAGCTTGGTAGAGAATGTTCTGCGTTTATTTGAGAAGGGTGCTTTCTATGAGCCAACATATGTTCAATACGCAATTTACTACTTTCTAGAAGATTATTTTAGGTTAACTCAACAAAAGGATAATTAGAGATACATCACATAAAAAATCATAGCCCACAGCATCAATGGTGGCACATAAAACAGGAGATATCAAGATTGCTGAATAACAAAAATTGATCTATGAGACCACGATGTGTACATGAAAATGGTTTGTTAAAGAACAGACTAGACAATGTAATTTCAGGGATTTAGACCTTATAGTATTTATAATTAGAAAAAAAAAACAATAGGCTCCAGAGCTAGGGCCAAGCACCAGTCAACGAGTCAAGGTAATAGACTATTAACAAATAAACAATGTGCAAAGAATAAAAAGCCTCATTCTGGTGCTAGATAATGATGCTACCTTTATAACTGCTGCATTACCGGAGAATACTGTGGCCAGCATTGGATTAAAAACATTATGGAAGGGATAATTCCAAGATACAATCGCACCAATCACTCCAAGAGGGTAAAACTCAACTTTTGCTCTCTTATGCAGCATTGATCTCCCAGTAGATCTGAGCAACAGAAAAAGCAAGCATCCCAACAATTTATTTAATCGGAGGCACATAATAAGAAAAGAAACCACTACTTTTACTTTGTAAAAAAAACATCATGTTAAGTAACAATACTACGGGGCATCAAGAAAGGAATACAAAGTTCTAGGCAAGACCGCAAGAGTGAGCAGAAGTTGCAGAGTACCAACTATTCCAGATTTTATCATGTAGGCCCATTACCTTAAGTACCAAACTTTATTTTGCCTTAAGGTGTTCAATTCCCAGTGTCACCCATACAAGCAGTTATTCACCTCTACCAGCAAGGATACAAGGTCCTAAGTTACTTTTCCATCATGTAAGAATAATTTTGAGGACTCTAAACTGTATTCAGGTTTCAACCACTTCTCACCCTCGTCCAAAAGCCAGGTAATCTTCTCACATGTGGTCATTATCTCGCATAACGAAGCATCAACCATAGTTTTTCCAGTGTCCCGAGACGATACCCTACACAGCATAAACAGATTTGAGTTCACTTCTCCAGATGTCAAGATGTGTGAAGAAGTTCGACAGAAGTTGGGACCTTACTCGCATATGAGATCCTGATGTTCAAGAATATACTTGAGAAGGATTTGAAGAAACTGGCGCCTTTGCTTGAAGCTGCTTTTTGCCCATATCTTTTGAGCTTTCCTGGCTTGTGCAACATGTTCGTTGACCTGATTACCGAGAGAATTGGCCACAATCAAACCCAAATAAAGAAACGTTAATGAAGTTCGAGTTCGACATACTGAAAGAATACTGCATCTGTTCCTCAACTATTCGCCGGTTAAATCAACAAGGGGTGCACCAACCCTCTAGATAATAGACAGAGGCGGAAATGACAATGCATGACTAGAGAGAACTTAACTAAAAAAACAAGGCAGCAACATACCTCGTCAGGAGTCAACGCAGGGAACTGCCCCAAGTATTTCATGGTCGCTGGTTCATAGCATTGGACCTTGTCAGTCTGAGCTGCTTTACCCTTTCTCGTTTCTGCAGCAGTGGACAAAGTTAGAATGGATGATACATTCTGGCAATTGATAAGCGCAATGAACAGAAAACAAATTGTCATTCTGAGGACAACTATTGTCATGGCCACAACAGGACATTTCAAACAAATGTCAGTGATTCAGCATCAGGTGGAAGCAAATCACTGCTACACTTGCAGAGAAAGCCATGCCTAGCCCTTTCTGAAACCTATATGAGTGCAGATAAGACTCAAAGTTACCGCAGGCAGGTACCGTTCTCTTATCTTACATACAGTGCTGATTGCTGAACCACTTTGAGGCTAAGATCTAAACCGCATTAATAATGGAAGTTTAAACCACACTAACGTATTACATGAGTTACTTGTTGAGAGCAGATTAACCGGATGCAGCGGTACTAGTACAACAGAATCACAATGGAATGGAACATTGCTTTGCTTCCCAGGCTACCTCAACTCAAATCAAGAGCAACTAAGTGGACAGGCGCAGAGGGGCAGGGACTTACGTAGATGAAGCTGTCCTCCTTGGCCAACACTGCGCCAAATCAGAAACACATGGAATCAATAAACCCTCACAAAGCCCTGCCCAGCCTTATAGAATCCGAAAGAATAACAACGGCAGAAGTAGTATAGTAATGAGACGAAAACGGGAGAGGGGGCAGTACCATCGGAAGCGTCGACGTCGATGGATGGGACGGTGGGCGGAATGAGGAGGAGGAGCAGGCGGCAGAGCGCGTATGCGGCGGCGAGCACCAGCAGCGGCCACCAGAAGGCCATCGCCGAGCCGGGGCGAGGCGGCGCCTCCTGTCTAGGGTTCGCGGCGACGCGAGCCTGTCTAGGGTTCGCGGCGAGCGGCGAGCGAGGAAGCCTGCGGTTGCTAGGGACGGCGACGACGGGATTGCATCTGATCAGAGAAGAAGCGAACAAAAAATGAGGAATCCAACCGGACCGGATCGGAATTCGGAAGGGCTCTACACTACCACCACTAGACTAGAAATTTATTCGATTCCGGGAGTGTGGAGTGGAGTGGAGTGAGTGGGAGAGGAGTATAGAGAGGAGGGAGGAGGGAGGAGGGAGCGGAGAGGCGTATGACCCGCCCGCCGCCCGTTGCCCTCCGACCGACCCTTCTTCCGGTCCGGCGGTCCCCCTTTTCTCCATTTTCTATACTAGCGCTAGTATTTTTCAACGGAGGAATCGTGTTTAGAAAATCAGCACCAGCCAACAAAATTTTTTTCTTTTTATTTACACGACTGTACCCTTGCATGAACGAAAATATATCATGATAATTATAGTTTTCATAGTATGGTTTCCATTCACGTGTGTTATACCGTAACTTAAAAAGCGAAGTGTTAGTGTGAATCTTCACAATATTCTTTGTTAGCCCACCATCATTGTTGCATGAGTGATAATGAAGCAAGTACGTCTATAACTCTGACTTTAATATTGGATTGGGTTCTACTCGTACAAGTCTTTAAACTGCACCGACAGATTAGGCTTCGCCACGTTTCCTCCTGCATCTTATTGGACAATCTCGGTTGCTCCATAGGCAATGGAGAGTAAATAACGAGTAAGGGCATCTCAGGAGTACCCAAAAATTTAAATTTGTTCTTAAAACCATTGAGTTTTTTAAATCCCCAAAAAATGTTGGGAGCATAAAAATAAATATAAGCATCTGTATAGTTTTGGAACAACGTGGATGTGATAATTCCATTGCTATTTTTTTATGAGATCGTCCCAGTCTTTGGTTGTGAAGATGGACTTGTTCTCCTCTTTTGTTTGCTAGTAGGGATTGAAAGGAATATGGGTGATGATGTTTTTAACACCGTGAGCAACAGTTACCGGCAGCTTATGATTGGGTGATATTATTTTCTATCATGTTCATCTCCTTCACGCGAATAGATTCCAATCCGGCGCCACCCGCTTCGATCTGCCCGCCTCCTCTACCCGGGCCTCTCTTCCTCCCACCCAACTTGGCTTGCCTCCTCTTGGCTGAGGTGCCCTCCACCCCTCCAACCGCCACAAAAATAAAGCTCACCCTTTTTGCCAACGTGGATGAAGCCACCCAAGCTCCCACATCGTCCCTCCGATCGTGGCCGAGGTCACCCCAACAGAGCTTTGACGTTGTTCTCCCTTCACGCGATCGCCCACCCGCTCGCTCCGCCTCCCCTACCCGGGCCTCTTCCTCCGAATGAAGTCAATAGATGCGAGCTCCCATGTCGCCCCTCCGATTGTGCCGAGGTCGCTCCCTCCATCGAGGCTCTGAGGTCGCCTCGTTTGCCCAATAAAGGTCGCCATGCCACCGCCCACCGCCCCGAGTTTGCTCCCTTCTCTCGGCAAAGTCAACAACCACGACAAACACAAACGGAGAACGAAAACGGCATGCAAGAGGGATGAGCCCGTCCCCTCGTTTTTGAGGGTCGGAGACAACCTCCTTTTTATTTCTTGGAATATTCTTTATAGGGGATGGCTCTGTCCTCAATGGTGCTTGAACCAAACACCCTTAAAAAGGGATCGACCTATCCCGACTCACCTTATCCCCCGAACCAAACACACTCTAAACCCTCTAGAATGTCACGGAATATACATCTAGAGTTAACGGATAGCAAACCTTATTTGATCATTACCTCACCTCTTGTTATTTTAAAATTCCCTTTGTCTTTTTTTTTTTTAATTGTTTTTTTACCCAAGGTTTGTATAAGACTCTTTAATTCTTATTTAATCATACACAACCACACCCCTCCAGTTCCTTTCAAAAAAAAAAGAATGCCACATGATTGGGTAGTTTTACTTAGATGAACTGGTTGAATGTGAGATAAATTATGTTTACGATCTCAAATTACTTAAACCTCTATTTACAACAGCATATGATAATTGCTTAAGTTTGACCAATCTTTACTACTGTTACTACTGCACACAATATGGAAGAAAGTGTTTTTAGTCATTTCCTTGGCTACATGTTATTCAGCCATAAAAATGGGATTTGTGCCTTTAGGCTCAACAAACAAACAAGCCCATCATCACTTGTCAGCTCAAGAAAAGGTAAACCACATTTCTAACCCAACTAGAGCAATGCTCTGTTCGGCCCACTAGGAAAGTAGTGCGTCGGCCGTATGGCTTGCAGCCTTGCAGGCGTTCATCAATTGTTTTTTCTCCATTGCCTTTAATTTGTCGTAAAAAACTCAAAATGAACATAAACGTACAAAATGCAATTTTCCTAAAATAAATAAATAATAGATTCCTCTAAAAGAATAAACCAATACCTTTTATGGGAGTACGTCTATGGTCCGGGAGTAATAAACAAGATGAAAACATTTCAATGTCATTTATCATTTTTTCATGATTTGAGATACATAGTAACTGTAGCTGCTATTGTGGTCGAACTTAATTGTAAGAACGTATTTTTGACTTATTGGGGTCTGTTCGCTTTGAACTTATCAGCCGGCTTATCAGCTAGAATTTACAGTATTTTTCTCTCATAATAAATCAGTCAAGACCGGCTTATCAGCGGGCTTTAATAGTAGCGAGGCTAGGATTTATATAGATATAAAAGATTGTCTTAGTAGTATTCTCTTGTGGCCTGTGGGAGCTTGAATATTTGAAATCTTAGTTACGTCATTTCCTAATTATATGTTCTTTACCGATACGTTTCTGATTTTCGTTTCTGGCCTTCTAAATTTCAATTTTGTTCGGTTTAGGTAAAAAGACGTGCAAGTGCAAGTAGTAGGAGACCATTTCACCCCTTAGGGTCAGACGATGCCTCACATAAGTCAGGTTCGTTTTTCTTATAATCCGTATTTTTTTAGCTTATTTTTTCCGAACTGTATTTTTTTCTCACAACAAATCAGTTGAACAATTTTTCGGCTTGTTTTTTCAGCGAAGCGAATTGGGCCAGAATATTGCCCGTGTCTTCTCTTAAACCAATTTTCAATCAGCCTGTTCGCTGGTTGGTTTCTGGGCTGATAAGCCCGGCTTGATGCTAGTTTATTGTGAGAGAAAATACTATACCATAGTTAATAAGCCATGGCCGAAACCAATAAGCGACCAGCTGAGTAGCTGGCAACTGGCATCTCCATGCAGTGCAACTGTCCGGCACACATGGAATTTATGGCGCCGTTCCGCTGGTAAGAAAACCAGTCGGAATTCACTGTTTACGTCTGAATTCATTGTTCATGTTCTCACAAATTTCTTCAGATTCATCCAGATTTCTTCAAATTCCTCCCAGCGAACAGAGCCAATGCTTCATGATAATTGAGATTGCAAGGTATTACTACCCCTATTGTGATGACCCTATTAGGTCCCGTTTGATTCATTATCTGCTAATATTTTTTATCTAATATTAGCTAGCTAACTATTACCTGAAGGGTGTTTGGACGTATGTACAGCTAATGAAAAATGCTACTAAGGTAACTATTAGCTGCTTATTATCTGATTTGATTCAACTAGTGAGATAGTTACTATCTAGAGGTCCAACTAACAATTAGCTATTTCATTAGTTGCATATGTTTGATTCAAAAGAGATAACTATTAGCAGATAGCTACTATCTATTGGGATCCAAACATGACCTTAGATTCATTAGCTGCTGCTATTAGCTGGCTGGTTTAACCTAACTAGTGAGATAGTTGTTTGTTAAGTAGTATTAGCTAACAATTAATTGGATTAATTGGACCCGTTTGAATCTAAGAGCAAGGAACTCCAGCATTTTCCTATACTAACTTTAAAAGTTTTTGCATTGGGAACCTGTATTATTTCTAACCAACCAAGCCTTTTTTAATAGTTTCTTTGTCTCTCATCGCTTTCTCACCTGAAATACTTTATTATTTATTTACTTATGCGTCCAATTTACTCTGATCTCTCGAGAAAAATGTCGGATGAGCGGATAGGGAGTTTCTCTTGGCTTTGGAAACTTATGAGTTGGAGAGATATTTGATATTTTTTTGTTTTTAAAAAGCTCTTTTACCAAACTATTGGAGGTGATTTTCTTCTTTTTGCTAAAAAAAATAAAGATAGAAAGTTATTTTACAAAACAACTAGAGATGCTCTTGAAGAGCTAAAATTATTAGTAGCTATCTATTAGCTTTATAACATGACAAATGACAATCATCAGATTTACAGGATATAGAAAGCAACGCAGCCTCGAAACAAAGCATTTGCCAGACAAAAAACAACAACGCCACAATGCATATATAACATATACCGCGTCAAAACAAATTAAACAATGGAGTGGCTTGTATTTATGCATGTACTCTCTCAGTTCCAAATTATACGTCGTTTTGACTTGTTTTTTTGTACATAGAATTTACTATGTATTTCGACATACGTTATATCTAGATACATAGCAAAATGAATGTATCAAAAAAATCAAAGTAACTTATAATTTATAAAGGAGCGAGTATACTACGTAGGAGCACTAATAACAATCGTCCCATAGTAATAACAAGAACAACAAGAGATGGAATTGTTATGGCTTACATTATTATTAACCTGCTGCATACATGCATACAAGAGTCAGACTGACAAATTTAAGCATCGAGTTTACTAATAAAATTAACCACTCCATGACTCATCTCCACGCATACTCAGGTGATAACAGTAGCAGACAAATTAATTAATACACCAGCTAGAGCTAGTAATTACCATGCAAGGGGTGGAGGATGAGACATGATGCATGCGGTCAACCTGCAGATTATTACCATGCACGTGGATGTAGATGTAGGGGATCGATACTATAGATCGACCAGATAGATGGATGATATTGATGCAGCTCCGAAATCAAATGGGCGGCCGGCCGGCGGCGGGGGGCAATTGAACAAGAAAGCAAGCACGACGGCGTGCGCGTGCCTAGGACGGCAGCTGCTCCATGGCCACCTCCTCCATCTTCTGGTGCGCCCGGGCTTCAATCTCGCAGCAGAGGCAGGGCCGGCTGAGCACGGCGCCGTGCGCGTGCGCGTGTCCCACCCCGCCGGCGGCGTGCGCGTCCACGGAGACGGGCTTGCGCGCGATGATGACGGAGTTGATCACCTCCCCCTCCGGGTGGTGCACGGCGAGCACGTCGAATCCGCCGCGCCGGATCTCCTCGGGGTCCACCACGGGATACAGGAACCCGCGCGCGCCGTGCGCGCTCCGCACCACCAGCGCCGCGCCGGGGGCCATGTGCCTCCCGAGGTGCTCCACCACGCGGGCCTTCTCCTCGGCGGCCATGCCCACCAGCGCCGCCAGGAACACGGCGTCGTACGACGCCAGGTCCCGGGTCACGTCCGCCACGTCGGAGGTGCGGAACGCCATGCGCGCCTGGAGCGCGCCGTCGCCGCGCACCAGGCGACGCGCCCGCTCGTTGGCGTCCCCGCAGATGTCGTAGTTGTCGAACGAGGCGCCCGGGAGGTGGCGCGCAGCCAGCACCAGGGAGCTCAGCGGGAGCGGGCCGGAGCCGACGAAGGCGACGCGGGACGGCGACGGGCCCGGCACGTGGCGCGCCAGCAGGCCGTGCTCCAGCTGGCTCAGCAGGATGTAGTTGTTGAAGTAGGGGAACAGCGACAGGTGCTCCAGCGGGTTGTCGAAGGCGGCCAGCAGGTCGGAGTAGTGTGCCTCCAGCAGGCCCTCCGCGTCGGCGCAGAGGCGGATCAGGCGCCCGCGCATCTCCTGCAGCTCCGGGCCCAGGCGCTCCACGTCCACGGTGCTGCGCGGGATGCACGCTGTCACCAGCTCGGTGAAAAGCGCGTTCACTTCCGGCGACGGGCTCAGGGACGGAAGCTTCCCGATGGCGGCGGCCAGGCCGGAGATCTTGTGCACCAGCGCCGCCTCGGCCTCCTTGTCATCCTCCTCCTCCGGCGCCACCGTCTCCTGGACGACCTGTACTTCTTCTTGGACGACCTTCCCCTCCTCCGGCTGCTGCTCCTTGCCCATGACGACCATGACTGTGGAGTGAGAGGGCGTTGCGGGCTCGGCGGTTGCTTCGCTTTGGAGAATGGAGACTTCGGTGGGCGAGCTGAGGCAGCATATATAGATGGCAGGCCAGGCCAAAGGCCATGCGTGTGGGGGTGGCCATGCATGGGGCCCAAGTGGCAGCGGGAGGGACCCAGCTATGATGCGTGGGACCCAAGTGGCAGCGAGCGGGGTGATACGTGCTACTAGCCCTGGGGCCCAGGCACATAGCTGGGGCCCAAGCGGCAGCGGTGGTTGCTGGTTCTGGACCGTAGCTACGCACCTCTGCGTACGTCGGTCTGCAGTCTTGGCTTCTTCCTCTTCTCCGACGAAGCGACGACGACTCTGACCTCATGATCGGCGGCAGGCCGGCGTCGTTTTCTCTCTAGCTAGCTGTGCTGCTCCGCCCGACTATACCTGTCACCACACATGGGCCGGCCGAGTCCATCGATCGCATCATATACACACATACTAGTATGATAGACCATGCATGCACAGAGCAGATCGATAGATACTACGCATGGGTGTAGGTAAATAAATATATAGGGATTCCCATTCCTTAGTAATAAATCTATAGGTCCTTGATTTTTATTTTTTAGTTTCACAATATAGATAGAAGATAGATAGATAGATAGACGGATGACGCAAAGGACCTTAATCTCCCAAGTCTAAAATCATGGACAGATCGATGGTGCACGTGCGCATCAACCGATGTACGTACTCACTTCGTATACCCTAATAAAGAGTGTTATTCTTAATTCATGAGAAATCAAATAATTTCAGCTTTAACCAAATATATAAAGAGATTATTAATATTTATGGTGCATAATTAGTATCATTACATTAATCAAATGAATATATTTTTAATAATAAACTTATTTAGAGAGACAAATGATGTTAAATTTTTGTAAATCTAGTCAAACTTTCCATGGAACCCTATGCGATACTTTTTTTAGGGACAGAGGGAGTATGTACACAACGGCGTATGCTATATGCTATAGTTGTAGAATTTGAAGAATATATAGCGGTATAATTGTAGAATTTGTTGCACTTTTAGGTCTTGATTGATTGGACCCACCTAACTAATAGTTAGCTGCTAATTTTTAATATTGCTCCAAATCCAACCTTGATAGTGGATGCCTTCTCTGCCGTTGCACTTAGGTCTTAATTGGACCCACGTAACTAATAGTTAGCTGCTAAAATTAGCTAGGATGCATCCAAACGGGCTTAGCTAATAAACACTAACTATTAGCTGCATACCCAACTAGTTTTTTTTTCATTTAGATGTTTTAATCAAGCTAACAACAACTAATAGTTCACGAAAAAATGTCTTTGCCCTTGGTCCTATATATCCACCTTGTCCACTCCTATTAGCATTCAGTCGGCCACTTGCACCACTGGTTCCTTCCTCGCAAGCTGTAGTTGTGACACAATGGTTTGTATGGAAGAGCAGCAGCGACGGAGGAGGAGGGAGAGACGATGTCAGCGAAGGTGAGTGAGTACGATGTTGGATTTGGATATGTGAGAAGGGAGGGAGGGGAGTCAAAATGTCAGATGCTTATGAAAGAGAGGAGCAATATACGGCCTGTTCGCTGGTTGGTTTCTGGGCTGGTTTGGGCTGGCTTTGGCTGGTGCTAGTTTGTTGTGAGAGAAAAACACTGTTGACTGGCTGATTTGGACTGGCTGAAACCAACAAACGAACATGGTGATAGTCAGTCCAATCAATTCACCACCTACTGGCTAGAAACTATTAGCCTGTTAACTATTAGTTGTTAATAAATCTAAGCAGACCCTTAGACTACACACTTCATTTTGCCTCTCTTAAATAGAAACAATTACATATTATACAAGTATTCTCCTTGAGCAATTTTTTTCCCTTGACAGCGTGTGTAGTGCTAGGTTTCTAGAAAATGTCGTGTTGGCCCATACGTTTTGGCTATTATTTAAGCAATCTAGTAATATCAATCTATTATTTAATGACAATATTAAGAGAAGAGTTTGTTTGATAAAGCTAGCTTGAGACGGCAACAGATGTTGAGGCGCTGACGGGCCGAATAGCAGCAGAGGCATTAGATATGAGCAGCACAATGGTAGGTTGGGTGATGTTTTAGTATAAAAAGGACAACTATTGTGGGGGATATACCCCCGAGTGCTACAAGATGATAGAAGATATGTTTTATTAGACTCTTATAGATATTATAATCCAAATAGAATATCTACCATATAGTCAATTAGGATACTTTTTTTGTAACCCTACCTCTCCGAAGTATATAAGGAGGGGCAGGGGTTCTCTAGTCGGCATCCAAAAGAACACAGAACGTAGAGTTTTACGTCGTCTTGACGGCCTGAATCTGTCTAAATCTTGTGTCTCTGTTGCCATTTAGTTCTTGATCAGGCGCACCTCACCACACAATCAACCATCGTGGGTATACCCCTCGGTGGACTATCGACGAGATATCATCGACAACTATAGGTGCACAAGAAAAGGTTTGATCCAAAATTTAAACTATAACCAAGTAACTAAATAATTTGTAAGAGATTTGGATAGTTATTGAAGAATGGATCTCACTAAAATAGAACTAAAGGCTATCTTGATTTGGTCTTAGCAGAAGTCGCACAAACCATAGACACGGACAAGACAAAAAAAAGAGGATATATGAAGACCATAATAGCTGTAATCTAAGAGCAAGTAAAATAACAGGCCATAAGTGGGCTGAAAGCTGAGGTGGAGGAAAGAAAAGAGGAGAGAGAAACAAAAAGGAGTTATAAGCTTACGACCCGTTTATACACAAGAACAAAAAAAAAATTCTAAGAGAAGAAAATAGGCCATGTATTAATCATGAAGAGATAACTAGTATATGGGTGAGTTGGTGAGAGATGGTTGCAAAGGTTCATACAGTCAGTAATATACTATATTATTAGCCTTGCTCTAAGTAATTGGTCTGTACGTAGTTCGTGTTAATTAATACAGAGAGGACAATCACAATCAAACAAATAAATCTAAATCTATTTCAAAAGTATTTTGAAGTAAATAAAGAAAACCCCAATAATTATGATAGAAACTAGTTATCCACGTTATTTGGCGGATCACCTTTACTCTGTCTACTATGGTCATGTTCGCTTCTCTTATAATCCGTCTTTTTAACTTGTTTTTTCAGTTGGAACAGTGTTTTTCTCTCACAATAAATTAGCCGGAACAGTGTTTCGGCTTGTTTTTTCAGCGAAGCGAACGGAGCTATATATTGCACTTAGACTAGGCACTAGCCGTGTCTTCCTACATAAAATAGTTAGATATTATAATGTAATTCTTCACGAGCAATCTTTTTTTTTCAGAGCGTGCAGGGCTAGCTTTCGACATGTCATTTTGGTGCAAGAGTGTGTATATTTAAGCAATCTATATCAGTATGAACCTTGTATTGTCAGTCTATATGAAATTTAAGTTGCATGGTTGATAATATTTTCTAAATTTATTCTAGAAAGAAATGACGCTATTCATTTATTAGTAGAGACAAGCATCAATCATCACCATTTTTGTCTGACATCAATGTATATACAAGGTGACTTTATTTTCCAATCTTACGACCTGAATGGCTCCATCTCTGGAGGAAGTTGCTAACATATATAGGCACAAACATATACACCGGCCGGTACATACACGTACACTTATCCCTATAAAAAAACACATACTTCCTCTGTTCTTTTTAAGTGTCGCTATGATATTTATATTGATCAAACTTTTTCTAAATTTGACCAAGCTTTTTAGAAAATATTGGCAATATTTGTATCTATAAATAAGTTTATTATGAAAATAGATTCAAAGATCTATTTAATGACACTAATTATGTGCCATAAATATTAATATTTTTTATATATTTAATTAAAATTGAGTATGTTTACTTCTCAGGGAGTGAAAATGACATTTAAAAAGTGACGGAGTGACTATGCACATGTGGTAGGTTATAGTTTTTTTTTTGAAGAAACGTGGTAGGTTACAGTTGAGAATACATTCTTCCATAAAGATGTATGCGTCTATACCGACCCGGCTTTTTTTAAAACGCCCTTTGCTTGTATTTCATTTCATTAAGGGACCGTTGGGATCTCTTCATTTTGGAGGAATTGAAATCTACATAATGGATTACACTATTTGACTTGAAATTTAACATTTCATAACTTTTACAAGCTCATAAATAAGCATATCTCAATTTCGTAGGGTGAAAGATGGAAATTGATTCTATAGATCATTATGCTATAATTCTATTCTCTAACTTATAGTACACTCTTCAACTCATTTTCCTATAATAGAAATGCAACATATAAGTATGTCCCTTGTATGCCTAACAATAAATATACAAATATATTTCATATACAACTATATTAGCTTAATTAATCTATGCCTAAATTGTAATTATTAGAATGAATTCAATTCCAAGTATCCAAACGGCCCAGAGAAAGCTCGAAAGTTTTTTACACACACTTCCCGACTTGAACAAGCTAGCTGTCGAGAGGTCAGCACTGATACCGACTATATGGTCGAGATAACAGACTAGATGAGGTGAATAGTCCTTTCTAAAATTAATCGTGTCGGCTAACCGTAACAAATGTGGAATTAAAACTATCGGTCTAGTCAAGACTACACCCCTCTATCTAAGTTATCAAGCACCTTAAAAAGATCCTAAACAAGCAACCATGGTGCTGGGCTAGTTAGAGCTCATCTAACCAATTATAGGAGCAATGTCACAAAAACCTATGCCACTAGTACTTCAAGCACGGGGGAGCTCCTACACAACTAGTAAGCAAATACACAAAGCTCCTAAGCTCACTAGCAATGCTCAATAACAAGGCAACTAATACCAAATTAGAGAGCGCAAATTATTTAGCTACACAAACTAAGCAATGTGACTAACAAGGTTACTAAAACCAAATTAGTCACGCAAGGGAGCTACTTCTATGCTACACAAGCAAGAAGGTAACTAGCAAGCTACACAAGCAAACTAATTACAAGAGCAACTACACAAGCGTAATGTATATGAAAGTAAATATAAGCTTGTGTAATGGGGATGCAAACCAACGGGAAGACAAGGATGACACGGCGATTTTTCTTCCGAGGTTCACGTGCTTGTCAACATGCTAGTCCCCGTTGTGTCGACCGCTCACTTGGTAGTTCGGTGGCTAATTGGCATCACCCGTCAAGCCCACACGTTGGACACCGTAAGAACCTACCCACAAGTGAGGGTAGCTCAATGGCACGCTCTACTAGAGTTGCTCTTCGTGATCCCCGCGGGGTGAGCATAATCCCCCTCACAAATCCTCCTCCTGAGCACCGCACAATCTTCTCGCATGCTTCAACGAAGTCACAAGCCACCAAGCTATCTAGGAGGTGGCAATCTCCAAGAGTAACAAGCACCACCAGCTTGCAACACGATCACCTAGTGCCACTCGATACAATCTTACAATACAATCGCACTAGAATCTCTCACTCACTCGATCGGATGAACACTACCAAGCATGAGTAAGTTAGAGGGCTCCCAAACCCCACCACATAAGCCACCAAGGCTCTAGTGTGCTCAGCAACCAGCCCAAGGCTGACTAGTGCTTGATTTTATAGCCCCCAAGAAAATAGAGCTGTTATACCCCTTCACTGGACACTCTGCGCAACGACCGGACGCGCTGCTCAACATGACTAGACGCTCCTGTAGCAGAGTCTGGTCACAGGATGAACTCCACGTGTCCAGCTCCTTTGAAATCGACCGTTGGCCTCCAGCGATTACTTCGCTCGCGCGTGAACAGCTAAGGACCGGACGCTCCTGTCCAAAACGATCGGACTCACCAAGCCGTGCGTCAGGTCGCGTTGTGTGCAGTGTCGGCCGGTGAACAGTGTCAGGGGCGCGTCCCCAGGCCAGCGTTCGATCAAGCCGCGCCACTCACCAGTGCATCACGAGGCTGATCGGACTCGCGTCCGGTCACACTACCTGCAAGTCCGATCACTATTGCCCCCTCTCTCTCCCATACACTATTCCTCAACAAGAATTTCTTGCTGAGAAATGGGAATTGCTGGTTGAGGGATTTCTCTCTCACTGACACACATTGACAACGCATGCAAGCTTGTCCCCTTCCACTATTCCTCAACAAGAATTTCTTGGTCAGCAAAGGGAATTGCTTGTTGAGAGTTAGCATCACTATTTTCACCATTTTAAGTGCTATTTCTTCTTCATTTTCACCACCTTTGCAAATGTGCTAGCACCACCAATTGTTCATCATCATGTGCAATTGTGTTAGCATTTCACAAACATTTTTTTCAAAGGATTAGTCACTCATTTCACCACGCCACTTGATCCTAGCAACGATGCAAAGTTAGATCACTTGAGTGGCACTAGATGACTGATATGCAAACAAGTTTGCCCCTCTTGATAGTACGGCCATCTATCATAACCCTGGTCATAAACTTCTCTACACATCTATGACCGGTGAAATGAAATGCCATACACATATACCTTTGCCTTGCGCATTCTATTCCATCTCCTCCAATGTCGATGCAACACATGCACCAACATGATCACGAATAATATGATCCACTTCATATCATCACGTGACCTTGTTGGTTCGATCTTGACCTCACTTGCTCTTCTCCGTTGCCTTGGTCCATCAGTGCCAAGTCTTTGCTCAAGTATCCCGCCACGCGGTCCAGCGCTTCAAAGCCTCCGACTTGTCCTTTATTCTTGCAACCGGTCCATCAAGCCAAGCCTCATCTTGATCTTCTCCACCTTAGTCACACTACTACAGAATAAGCTATCACTGCCGACCCTATCACTACCGGAATTTTAAAACCGACACTGATAGATGCATCACTGCCGGTTCATAAGAAAAAAGGTTATCACTGCCGGATTTTGTAACAAACCGACAGTGATATATATTATCACTGCTGGATGGTAATAAAATCTGGCAGTGATGTCTATCACTGTCGGTTGCGTTTCACAAACCGGCACTAATCCATAGACTCCGGACCCGAATTTTTTATTCAATCCAGTTAACTCGTCCGCCGAATCCACCTCGCTCTCTCTCCTCTCTCTCATATCTCTCCCGCTCTCTCTCCTCTCTCTCATACTTCTCCGTTCCTCAGATCCAGATTTCCCCAAATCTCCGTGAGGCCGTCGCGGGCGCGAGGCCGCCGTGGGCGCCGGCGAGCGGTCGGGATCCCGGCGTGGCTTCTTCCTCCTCCCTAGATCTCCCCACGCCTCCACACTTTCCTCTCCTCCGTTGCGGCCATGAGCAGTAGCTGGTCGGTGTGCGCTCTGGTTGCTCCGTGGCTGGAGGCCTAGAGCGCATGCGCTGGAGTCGAAGGTCCCATCCGCCGCGTGCAAGCCACGAGGACATGGATAAAGACGCCGCAAACGCCTCCGAGGTGAGTCGCCCTGGCCTATCCTTGTCCTCGCTTTTATTCCTTTTTTTCTCCGTCTGTAGATTGCACCTTCCGATGGTTCGCCTCTCTCTCGCTCTCACCGCGCTTGGTTTCTAGGTGTCTTTGAAGGCGCTACATCTGTGGTGTGGAGAGGAGCTGCAGTGGACTCTGCGGAGGAGCTGTCATGGGACCTGCAGCTGAATCATGGCTACCCTCTCCTAGCTGCAATGGGCGACTTGACTTGGCCTGCTGCCTGGCATCCCCAATCTCCCCTCCGGCCTCCCTCCCTCCTCTATGTTGTGTGAATTAATTTGTAGATGAGTTATTTTGTTTGTGTTGAACCCTAATTCTTTGTCTGTGATGTACGAATCGATTTATGGATGGGTTGATTTGTGATGTGTTGAACCCTTCTCCTTCGTCTGCGATGCACGAATGGATTTGTGGATGAGTTTTTCTGATGTGTTGAATCCGTCCTTTGTTTGTGATGTATGGATTTTTTTTTCTTAGATGAAATGTTTGATGTAGTGGCGGCGGTAGCCAACGAGCATGCTCCAGCCAGCATGCTGGATTGCTTTTTTGGGTTTTTCTAAACCTTATCACTGCCGGGTGAAGGACCGGCAGCACTAGCCAGCGAGCACCACTGCCGGTATGCCACTGCCGGTTCAAAATCCGACAGTGAAGGGGGATTTTGAACCGGCAGTGATATCGAAAACTGGGGTAGTGTCACATGACTCCATGTCATGTCTCATATGCAATGAGCTCCTTCATCACATGTGTGAGCCTTGCAACAAATCCAAGGCATCTTCATCGTCATGGCATGAGTTGCTCATATAAGTATACCCGTGGACTAATCACATGTGTATCTCACGTTTAAACATATTAGTTCACTTAAATTGTCACTCAATTATCAAACCAAATAAGGACCTCTCACCGACCCGGGCTTAAAGAAAATCTAGAGACAGAATGTTAAAAATCACAGAAAGTATGTAGTTGATCTTGCATGCGGAGGCAATCTGAGTTCAAAGAGGACCACTACATGTCTTCAAAAAGAAGAAGAGGGCCACTACATGTATGTATATATATGTGGTCCTTGTAACAGCTCGATTCAGTTAAAACTGCACCTGCCTGGCACAAGCAAGCAAGCAAGCAAGCATATATATATATATGCGATGCATTTCAAAAAGAAAAAAAGGATATATATGCGATACTAGATAGCGAAGGTAAAAGCTAGCTTAGTACGCACGCTTGCAGCTGCATCCTCTGCATCCGGCATCCCCTATATATAGCGAGACTAGCTTTACTTTGTTCGATATATAAAAGATTCCGATCCGCTAGCTGATGACTACTAGGTTTGTGCTTCTTGTGCGTGCTCATCGATCGACGCCACACCCACACCCGTAGTCTGCAGATATAGGGTCTGTTCGTTGGTTGATCTGATGATCTTTGGTCTTTGGACCGACTTGACGGTCTTTGGTTTTTGAGAGAAAAATATTATTATTTGGTTGGTTTGAAATTTTGCTCGAAAAATGTCGAATAATGACCGAGCTGTGAGCATTAGAAGATGCAAAGTAAGTAGCTACAGAATCTGAAGCTAGCAGCTAGCTACTGTACGAGCTACCGCACCGCTCATCTCTCAGATCCATCCATGCATCGATTGATCATGGACGGGCTGGGGTAGGCGTCTGTACAGATGGAGAGGGCATGTGTCTGTACGTACGTGTGCTAACTGACGAAGCACGAAGCAGAGGCAGAGCTAGACGAATGAAGCAGCAACAAGGTTGGTACGTAAACGACACACCACCACCACCAACGCCTTATCCCTTGTAAGCTAGCTAGCTAGCTAGTACTACCAGCTAAAATAATATTGCTATCTCCTTTCCGTGTGTGTATGTATATACATAATACATATAGATAGAGAGAGAATTGTTCTGATGTTGTTCTAAGTCAAGAAGTTTTAGTTTGACGAAATTTATAAAATTAATATTTATGAGACACCAAGTAGTAAATAGAGATCGTTAGATTCATGATGAAATAATATATTTTTCATTAAAGAAAGGTTACTATTAATTAATTCTAGTACCTCGGTAAAAACTGTATACTCTGCTATCCTATCTGAATGGCACCCGGCCGGGTGTTTGCCTCGTTGCCGTTAGACTTTTTTTTTTTTTACAAAACTGGAGGACCAAGGTCCCTACAGGAATTTTATTAAAGTTATAAAAGAAACAAAAGTCCAACAGTACATAAGGAAGTTCAAGACACAAAGAAAGAAACAAAGAAGAGAAGAACAAGGAGGAGATTACAACATATTTTGAATCCATAAATCAAAAGTAAGGGTCTTCATTTCTTTTCTGAGAATTCCTTGGACAGTTTCAACACTCGGTTGGATGCCTTTGATAATGAGATCATTCCTGACTAGGGATGAAAACGGATCGGATACGAACGGATATCACTCATATTATATTTGTTTTCATATTTCTGTTCGGATTCGGATTCGGACACGGATAGCGTTCGGATACATATACGAATACGGATTGACTCGGTTACGGATATGAATAATGAGTATCGAATACGGTATGAATCGGATTCGGAGAAGGTCGGATACAAATATCTATTCGGATATTGAGTAAAAGCGATATATATATATATATATATATATATATATATCATGAGTTGCAAAACCATTACACCACTCTATGAGTCCATAATCCATCTAGATTAAGCCGAAAGACTAAAGAGTAAAGCAACAAATAAGATAAAGATACTGATCTGTATACATCATACATCAAACATCATATAAGCACTAATCTTCGCATGATGAGTAGAAATAGCCAAGCATATTGCTTCATGGGTCTCATGGAGTCATGGTCATGGATTCAAGATCTACAATCCTTATATAGGCTTTTTTTCATTTTGAGAAAGTTTGAACAAAATGTAGTTCAAATTTCACAAGTGTGTGACATAGTTTTAGAAAGTCCATGTATGAGATTTAAGAATTTGTGACTGTGCACATAATGTGAGCCTTCAACAAATCGGGCATCTTCACCCGTCATGTTTGATAAAACTTTCTCAAATGGGAAAATGAGCTATGTAATAATTGTATATCTTGCTGAGATGATCAAACTTGGTATTCAGAGTTTTTTCATCTGAGGTCATTTAGTGTCTCATTTGAGCAAGTTTGACCAAGTCAAATTTGGTCGAATGAAAAAACAACACTTTGATTCTAGTATTATGAACTCTAAATGACTTCAAATTGAAAAGTTTTGAATACCAAGTTTGTTCAACTCATCAAGATCTACAATTCTTGTTTTGGTCAACTTTCCATTTGAGATAGTTTGGACGGTTCAAATTTGTGATTTTTAAATTTCGATGCTTACAAACTAGTTTTCGGAACCCTAGATTGTCTCAAATTGAAAAGTTTTGAATACCAAGTTTGTTCAGCTCATCAAGATCTACAATCCTTATATAGGTTATTTTTCATTTGAGAAAGTTTGAACAAAATGTAGTTCAAATTTCACAAGTGTGTGACATAGTTTCAGAAAGTCTATATGAGATTCAAGAATTTGTGACTAGTGTTTGATAAAACTTTCTCAAATGGGAAAATGAGCTATGTAACAATTGTATATCTTGCTGAGATGATCAAACTTGGTATTCAGAGTTTTTTCATCTGAGGTCATTTAGTGTCTCATTTGAGCAAGTTTGACCAAGTCAAATTTGGTCAAATGAAAAAACAACACTTTGACTCTAGTATTATGAACTCTAAATGACTTCAAATTGAAAAGTTTTGAATACGAAGTTTGTTCAACTCATCAAGATCTACAATTTTTGTTTCGGTCAACTTTCCATTTGAGATAGTTTGGACGGTTCAAATTTGTGATTTTTAAATTTCGACGTGTACAAACTAGTTTTCGGAACCCTAGATTGTCTCAAATTGAAAAGTTTTGAATACCAAATTTGTTCATCTCATCAAGATATACAATCCTTATATAGGCCATTTTTCATTTGAGAAAGTTTGAATAAAATATAGTTCAAATTTCACAAGTGTGTGACAAGTTTTCGAGAAAGTCTATATGAGATTCAAGAATTTATGACTAGTGTTTGATAAAACTTTCTCAAATGGAAAAATGAGCTATGTAACAATTGTAGATCTTGCTGAGATGATCAAACTTGGTATTCAAAGTTTTTTCATCTGAGGTCATTTAGTGTCTCATTTGAGCAAGTTTGACCAAGTCAAATTTGGTCAAATGAAAAAACAACACTTTGACTCTAGTATTATGAACTCTAAATGACTTCAAATTGAAAAGTTTTGAATACCAAGTTTGTTCAACTCATCAAGATCTACAATTGTTGTTTTGGTCAACTTTCCATTTGAGATAGTTTGGATGGTTCAAATTTGTGATTTTTAAATTTTGAATAAATATCCGGATAATATCCGTTTTTAAATATCCGGATATATCCGATACTTATCCGGATTATCCGATATCCGCCGGATATCGATGATATTACATCCGTATTTGATATCCGCCTAAGATATCCGTTTTAGTATCCGTATCCGAAAAAAAAACCGGATATCCGAGTAACTATCCGAATAAGTGTTCATATTTGTTCGGTCGAACGGACGGTCGAATAAATATCCGTACCGTTTTCATCCATATTCCTGACTGTCCAGATAGCCAACACATCAATATAGCAGCCATCAGGAAGAAGTTTGGGTGAGCTTGGTCTCTGATTTGTATAACTGCCCCTAGGATATCAGAACCTGACTGAATTGTAATGCCAATCAAACTCCAACAGATTTTGGCTGACAATTCAGGAAAGATGAGTATTTATTTCTTCAACAGTTTGCTGGCAGAGCACATTGTCAATGACAACTATGCGTACGGAAACAAGCCATCGGATAAATAGACAACTATCCTGACGTATGTTTGCCGCTGAACTTTCATTTTAAAAAAAAGCATTTAAGGCTTATTTAGATATACTCGTATTCACCTTAATTCACGTATGTTAGAGTAGATTATAATAAAAATTAATTAATTTTATTTCACCCAATTCATCGTTTTTTTAGCTTCACCTAATTCATCTTAATACATATGAATTGAGGTGAATACGAATACGATTGCATCAAACAATCCCTTACAAATAAATAGACAACGACCCTTCACACTATATGTATGTACTCCCTCTGTCAAAAAAAATATTGTCCTAGCTTTCGAATGGTGTCCCAAAAATACTGACGTTTTAGACGTGGGTCCACCTAAGATTCCCTTCACCCTGCCATCTACTCCCTCGTCAACGTCGTCGTCTCCTCCCACACACTCTCCTCTTTTCCACCGCCGCCTTCTTCTTCCTCTCCACTAGCGACCCCCTCCTCTTCTCCTCTGTCGGTCGCCTTCCTCTTCTTCTTGGCCGGCGGGACGGAGGTCGGTCCCAAGCCTCCTCTTCATCTCCGCCGGCGTGGAGGCGACGCTGTTTGGGGATGCTACACCGGGGCCATGGAGATCCGACCCATCCCTCCTCTGCTCCTTCCACCCCGCCGGTGGCCTCCCCTTCCATCGCGCCGCCGGAGAGGAGGCCGGGACAGAGAGGGCGCGACAGCTCAGGGTTGTTGGGTCCGGCCGGCCGGGATGGTGCAGCGGCGGACGAGTGATGCCTCCGGTGAGCGATGTAGAGCAAACCAGCGGCGGGCCGTGGCCTCCCTTGCAGCTTGTGGCGCTTGACGTGGAGCGGATCGGTAGCGAGCGCGGGCTCGTCTTGGCGGGCACACTAGTGACCGCACGGATCTAAAGGCGAATGGGAGAGGGAAGCAAGAGAGAAAGAGAGAGAGATTGTAGGGGTACTTTGATCTTTTTCCTTTTTCATTGGTTGTTGTGCTCATTCCTAGAAAGTCAGTGATATTGGAAGAGAGGAAGTACACACTACCTATATAGCAAAAAAAAATTGACGCAAAATTAATTTGCAAAAGAAAGATATGTATGAATGATGCTAAATACAACTGTTTAGCTTCTACAGGGAGAATATATTTGCAACTATCTAGGGCTGGATTTTAGATTTTAGAGGAGTACATTCAATTTTGCCTTTCTTATTCACAAATATCAACGTATACTACTCCCTCTGTCCTGTAATACAGTGCATTCTAGAAATTTTAAGACAGATTAAGAGAAAACATAAAAGATGCATGTACCCTTATTTTATTTCCTAATTAGACGCTATCATCAATGTGATTAATGGTGATTGGTTGATAAATGTAAAGTATTTAATGCAAAACTTGTTTTTGTCCTCTAGAATGTCTTAAATTTGAGGACAAATTTTGAATACTAGAATGGACTGTATTACAGGGTGGAGGGAGTAGCTCGCTACATGTTGCATTCGTATGGTCGTGCAAGATACATGACTGGTGTGAGAGGTGCCCATATATGTAAAGGTCTGTTTGGATAGTATGAATTAAAACCAATATCTCTAGAGAAAGTGTTTCTCATTTATTATTAGATTACTTTCTAATTCTTCTTAATTCCTACTCCCTCGGTCCTGTAATATAAATACGTTCTAGCATTCAAAATTTGTCCTAAAAAATAATGCATTCTAGAGGACAAAAACCAGTTTTGCATTAAATATTTTCTATTTATCAACCAATCACCATTTATCACGTTGATGACAACGTCTGATTAGGAAATAAAATAAGAATACATACGTTTTTTATGTTCTTTTTTAATTTATCTTAAAATATCTAAAATGTACGGGACAGAAGGAGTAGGAACCAAACAGGGCCTCCTGAGAAAGTCTCCAGCTGAACTTATTACCTGTATTGCAAATTACGTGCCATCCAATATACATTCTCTTTTCTGCCATTGAATCTATTTTTATTCTCTTGTATGCCATGACCGTCATTTTTATGTAATAACAGACTATGCTTTGCAAGAAAAGAAAGACATGTATGTTGCTTTTGCAAACTTCTGATTCTACCCCTTCGGCCTCCATGACCCTTGTCCAAAATCGTGGCCTATCTCCGATCTCTCTCCCCAAATCCCGATCAGTTTCAAACCCTTGTAGCTGATTCGCCTCTCTCTAAAGGTCTGACCAATAATCACCACCATCGTGTCTTGGCTTGAGCGCGGCCACCCCTTGGTTTTGAGAAAATGCAGTACGTATGTCATATGATACCTACTGAGGCTGAGTGCTGTGCACATGCATGTTACGTTGCGTGTGCATTTTCTCTATTTAATTCGTGAACGGAAGACTTTAAGTCTTCGAACAAATTAATTAAAAGTCAAGTTCATGATGATGGCTCATTTCATGCCATTTAGCCCTGCGGGGGAATATCTCGCGTTCACACACGTAGGCGTGCGTGTGGACGCACCTTCTGACCTCAGCTAATAAAGGTTACAGTAGCTTCAATGATTATTACGTACCATGGATCAGTACGTTTGCATACCCATCAGTACAACTTGATTCCACAAACTCTTGACGTACCCTGGTGATAATAAATGGATAAGTTTATTTTATTTTTGAAAATATATATCTTTTTCACAAGCAGGTTGGACCCGTTTTTCATTAAGAGAAAAGACCAAAAGAAAAGCCGGAACACGGATACAATGGACTCGCAAGTAATCATAGGATTACCAGCGGAATCCCAAAAAACACAAACAAATAGCAAGAATATACATAGGGGGGGGGGAGGAACCTCCACCTCCAAAACACCAACCGACTATGCCTGCAAAAGAGAAAGACATCCGGCGCAATGGTTGCCAACCGGGGGGTGAAGCTGTGGTGGCAAAGTATCCACCGGTAGATCCGCAAGTGACTAGGTAGCCGCTGCGAAGAAGAAGAAGACCGACTCCGCTAGCAGCGACCAGGTAGCCGATGCGAAGTAGAAAACTACAGTATCCGCCAGCAACTAGGTAGTCGCTGCGAAGAAATAGACGATTACGGCAACACCAACACCCGAGGTGGACAGACCAAAGCAAAGAGGAAGCTGAAGCACAGGCAGACACGGTACAAAGCTAGGAGCGGCTCCGACGGATGGTGGCCGACAACGAAGCCTCCAAGAAGGGAATAACGTCCACAGACGCCAACAACGTTGAAGAGGGCACAAGGACTTTCGTCCCAGAACGGCCCCAACGACCCGCAACGAACTAACTGATCCTTCGACGACGCCTTCAGGAAGGTGGATGACGCAGGCTGCGCCACCGCCGCCGGCCCTAGGCGAGAAGCCGGGCAGGGTTTTCACCTAGGAGATTGTTCGACGGTCGCTGGGGTGTCTCTTGGCCTCGGCCATTGGCCCCAAGAGGCGCTGGCCACCGCATGGCATGGCCAGCAGCCCACCTGCATGAGCCCGCCCATAGGCGCGGTGGATGGGACACCGGTAGCACGACGTCTCGCGCGAGAGCTGGAGCCGCTCCAGGAGGCGCCACGGCCGTGTAGCTCCCCACTGCCCTTGAGCAAGAGCGTGACAACGCCTCACCAGCCAGATAGAAAACCGCGGAGGCTCGCACCGCTCCACACGGCGTCGGGGCCCCGGCTGGAACTAGAGCAGCTCCACGCGCCGGTGGATATCCGAGGAGAACCGGGCCTACCGACCACCAGGCCAGCCATCCGCCGCCGCCAACCGCATCCGAGAGAATCTACCGCGGCACCCATCAGATCTAGAGCAAGGGCGCGAGATCCGGCCATGGAGGGCCCATATCCGCCCCACCGGCCAACTGGCAGGCCGCCGTCGACCAACAGCAGCAGGGGAGAGAGATCCGGCCATGGCTGGCTAGGATCGGCCCCGCCACCCATGCCAGCCAGGAGATCCGGCACCTAGGACCCTGGATCCGGCCGGCCGACCGCCCTAGCTCGTCGGAGTTGAAGAGGGTAGAGAGGGGGTGGAGGGGAGATGGGGAGGAGGGGGCTGCGAACAACACCCTTTTTTCGGGGCCGCCACTACCCCACGCCGGAGGGCGGCGACGGCGGCCGGAAGAGGGTGCGTGGAGGGGGGCCTAGGGCGGCGGTGAGTCGCCCCCGAGCCTCCTCGAGAGGGAGACGACACACTCACTTTTAAATACAGTGTACTGATAAGAGGTTCTACCGTAATACTATAAACTTCACTAGTTTATGCTAAACAAATACACTAGTTATGGTTAGCAATCCATCATTATATAGCCAACGATCCTTTATGTGACACACACAAGTCTTTACTTTAAAAGGTCAAAACGTAAAGAACCGAAACAACAATATGGATTTTTAGTGGTTGTAAATGGGTGTTGACAAATAGTATATGAGTAATTATTTAAACAACCATATGAGATTCACATATCAATATCTTGTTTTTTCAACCACGGATTAAATATGTACACCAAATTGCCTCTATTTCAAAGTTGTCGAATATGCTTCTCCAGTTGTGTCACATGATGCAGGGGCACACATGTGGTATAGACGTACAGGCATAGGCGGAGCTTCATTAGGGCCATAGTGGGCCATGGCCCCTCCTCACTTTTGTAATTCTGTAAAGGATGCTACAGTATCTTAGTGTATTTTGCTAATGAAGATTTAAGTTGGCCACCCTTGCACTCCCTAAGCCATGCATATTCTACTGTTGGCCCCTTCTAAATCTAACTTCAAGCTCCGCCACTGCGTACAGGTAACTGATGAATAGTCGCATAGGACTCTATCTACATCTTACGGTATATATTTATCATCGAGGATACTCCAATGGTTGCGTGTGTTGCTCTCTTTTGAAGATATGTTGTTCAACATGCCCATCTAGCTAAGTTACACTAGACATTTTGTGGGCAGGGTGTGGAGCTAGAGCAAATCTAAAGGAGGTGTGCTTGCCTTATGAGTGCAAGGATTTATGACACGAGGGTGTGAATATGGTGAAAATTTGGCTCTAATCTTTTTTACTTGGCTGCGACCGCACCCACTCGTCTGAACATAGCTTCGCCCCTAGTTGCGGCGTAGATACAATGTTGTATAGTGTAATTTAGCTAGATAGACACTTCAAACAACATAGCTCCAAAAGAGAGAAACACACGCAACCATTGGAGCATCCTTGATGATAAATATATAAGATGTAGATAGAGTCCTATGCGACTTTTCATCTATTGTCTGTCTGTACCACATGTGCCCTTGCGTCATGTGACACAGCTGGATGAGTATATTCGACAACTCTGGAACAAGAGGCAATTTGGTGTACATGTTTGGTTTCTGCCTAAAAAACAAGATATTATTGATATGTGAATCTCATACAACTATTTAAATTACTCATGGTACTATTTGTCAACACCCATTTACAACCACTAAAATGTGGGCCTCATTGTCTGTGATTATTACCACCCCACATGTAAGACATATGTTAAGTAGAAAAAAAATAGCATGACCATGTGTAAAAGAAGAGCGCATGAGCATGCCAAAGCCTTTGTCGGGCAAGAATGCTGGGAGCAAGCGCTTCACCTTATGTGTTCATGGTGTCGTCATTCATTGAGGACCCTATACCTTTGCTAGCTAGGGTTACAGTGGCAGCATATGCATAGATCCTACAAGCACACACTGGCACACACAGTGGCAGCATATTATATCATATCATATATCACCTTTAGTTTCTGAGCCAACTTTTTTACTGTTGCACATGCGCTTGTGTTTTCTACAGTTCTAATTAGGCTGCATCTTCTAACTGTGGTTCTGATTCATCCAAATGTGTTGTGTGCTCCCCCACCTGCACCTTTGGTCCCTGAAAGTATTACTAATTATTAGGCTATTAGCTGTGGCAGCCTACTGTAAACGTTGCTATCGAGTCATTGTCTTCATAGTCTACTGTTTTTTGGCAGCCATGCAATCCATCAAGGAAATGCTTTAAACAGGCTGCAGGAACTTCGTGAGGTGAGTCCTTTTGGATACTGTTTCAAATTCCATCTTTATTCTGTGTAATTTCCCATGCAGAACTATCCAAACATACAGCCGTATCGATTAACTTATTTGATGCATTATGGTTTGAGTTGCATTGTTTGTATTCAGTAATTGTAGCCTCGGTTCTCTTTTAACAAGTGATGTGTATTCATATATATGCTATATTTCCAGGTTCGCGGTCTCTATGTTTGGGCTGCTTCTGTTGGTCCCACAGGATCAGCTGCTGTGCATAACTTTGCTATAGCTTCCTGCTGCTTCTGATGGTGCATATTGTGCCTGTTAGGGTAACCTCGTGCTGCTGCAACCGTTGCTTACTGAATTTGTAACAAAGCGATGATTTAACTGTGTGGCTCTGTGTTAGTTCTGAGCATTGATGCTGACAGTACAAAGTGTGCTCCTACCTCCGATGCATGTTTATGTGTAAGATTCTGTTTGCATCCTTATGTTTGGACAAAGAACTGCTTTTACATCGTCCCTGCAGTTTTTAGTCCACTACAGATTTTTTTCTCTACCTTCAGTTCTACTAATTTGATGTGTTCGTGCTTCCTTTCTTTCACTAGGTCCTTCTAAGTTTGTTACCAGTCTGGTAAATCTCAAAGGACTTCTACTGGTCTCGAAGGATTAATATCTGCGCTACGTTCCGTAGTATCCCTGTCGTTACACAGGATCTTCGGTTTGCCTTGCTCCTAAGGTGATCTGCCTATGCTCTAGCCTCTTTCTCAAAAAAAATTTACACCTTCGATTCTCCTGATTTGGTGTATTTGTGGTTTTTAGTCACTCCATCTCCTGCTACATCTATGTTCAGTGTGGTTCATCTCAAAAGAGTTCTACTGATTCCAAAGGATTACTCTGTTCTTGGATTTTTGTTTCATGTTCTCTTAACGGTTTATTTTAGTGCAGGAGATTGCATTTTCATACTCTGTTATCCTGATAAACTCATCGATGCATGTGATAAGTCCAATAGGGAAGCCTCTATAAACTACCATGTTCTATGCACTTTACTTTTCATTTCGTATGGTCACCTCTGGTACTGACAGTGTGCTGTTCTGTTACATTTTTGTTTCACATTCTCTTGATGGTTTATTTTAGTGCAGGAAATTGTATTGTCATAACCTGTTATCCTCATAAACTCATCGATGCATATCATAATTCCAGTAGAGAAAAGGTAGCATGCAATAGTCACTGAGTCCAAAAATAGTTCCTGTTTCCTCTCAATTTTCTTTCACCTCTAACATCTTTCTCTCTTATATTACTTCCAGGCAACTATTGGTCACTACAAAATTTCCACGTACCTGCACAATGACACTGCTCCTCGAACTGTTGAATAAATTTTTCCTTGCATATATACCCATGCACTAAATATCAACCACTTGCGACAAGTGTAAATATTAACAAGGCAAAATTTGGCCTTTTGCTTTGTGCAACTCTACTGTAAATGCAGGAAATGCAGACATATATGCACCTTTTATATGTGGCTGATTCAATACAACAGTTATAAATTATAGTTCGGCCTACCCGCAGCGAAACGCGGGTGCCATCTATTTTTTCTATAGTGCTCCGTACTGTTGAGGTGTCGTTATTGCTGGTGAACAGCTCTCTCTCTCTCTCTCTCTCTCTCTCATTTTCCTGCACTTCTTTTTTTTGAAAATATATAAATCTAAAACCATTTTTGTGAAAACTGGCGATACTATAGTGGCCACAGGAAAATGCTATAGTGATAGATTATGTTGCTCAAAAGAGGTTCTCTCAGATTTATTATTCTACAAGGGGGAAAACAGCACCTAGCAAGATCAGTATATGCATGGCACATATTATATATATATATATTATTCTGTTCAGTACCTATGGCAATATCACTACAGGATTATGAAAAATGACATAGCAGGAATCTCTTCCTTGTTACCGACAAGATTAGTAAAGTTGTTCAGGTTCCTCGAGGTATCCAATCTGATATGAAGCCTAGCTAACCACAGCCTTACATACTACATTTTAAAAAGAGTGATCATCATTGATATAGCGTAGTACTACCTCCATCTCCATCTCAGAAAAGATGTAATTCTAGGTTTGGTCAGAGTTAAAGAGTTAAACAGATATAAGTTTTACTAAGTTTATGGAATAGTATCAACGTACATTTAAGACTCCAAATAAGTATATCTTCTTATATAAATTTAGTTAAATTTGAAATAGTTTGACCGAGCACTATTTTCAAATTACATTTTTTTTTGGGACTAAGGGAGTGAATCACAGCTATGTGTGTTACAAGTTACTTCCTCATGCCCGTGCGTTTCAACAGGAGAAAAAAATAAATATTTATTAGAAACGACAACAAAATCATCCTTGACTCGGAGTTGGCGTGTTCGCGTCCTATCTGATTTCGATAGGAAGAGCGGATCCATGTGTCTGCGTCCTATACGAATTCCTCGTAGATCACGCGTCTCAGTTCAGTTAAAAAATCATGGTCCCAATGCAACGCTAGGGCATATATCTATCAAGAACAAGGTTGTAAACAAAAGAGGGATCATGAGTTCGCAGAATGAAAAAATGGTTTCACACTATTTATAATATTTAGTTATATCCTTGGACGTACCTAGCAATCTGCTTTATTATTGTTTCTCCAGCAAAGTTCCTCCACACATACATAACAAGAGAATTGATCATGGTTTATTTTTCTCATCAAGATGCATGTATCCTAACTACATCGACCCAACGAATACAATGCTGACAATTATACAAACCTAACCACTACCGATAGAAGATTAGTAAGAATCGATATCTAGTCAATCTGCATCTCACGCTCCACCACCATGAGCAGCGGCAGGCCCAACACGAGGAACGTCGTCCCCGCTAGCCACACCGCCTTCCTCATGCTCTATGCTAGCTTGCCGCCACGATGACATGTTGGCCGCCTCAGATTTTTTTACTGGAAAAAGAGAACACAACAAAAACGAAATAAAAAAAGTCCATGCTTGAGTTTGTCTACCGGATATGTGCAGGAGTGTACCAAAAAAGAACAAAAAAATGGAAATCTCGGATGATCATGAGTTTTTTGGAAAAAAAAATAACGAACTGGATTTTGCCTCACGGATCCGTAGGTACGGGGGTTGTAGGGGATAAAAGAACACAAAAAAAGGAAATAAAAAAACGTCGGTTGGAGTTTTACTGGAAAAGGAGAACACAACAAAAACCTAATTTTGTCTACCGGATCCGTGCAGGAGTGTACCGAAAACGAATAAAAAAAGAAATAAAAACGTTTGTGGCTCTTATCTTGGTTTAGGAGTCTTGAGATTTTTTTTTGTGAGCAAGGGAATCTTGAGATTACGGGAGAGATTATGGGGATTACGCGGTCCGGAGGAATCTTGGTTTAGGAGGAGTCTTACATCTTACATGTAAGATCACGAAAGACGGAGTGCTCATATAGCATGACGTCTAGATCGAACGTTTATTATAGAAGAAGAGCCCCCTCCATAAAAAACTTGCTCTTTTATAGTGTGATGATGATGATGATGATATTGACAATTATTGATATATTATATAAAATTATGTAAAAGATCCACAATGCAGGGTGCCAAGGTTGATGCTACTAGATTCATTGTTTTTTAGAAAGGAGCTACTAGATTCATTGGTTAAAAACACTTTCATAATATATATAACTCTTTCTATTTAGGTAGTGTATTTTTATAGATACGGGTAGCCGAAATATCATATTGGAAACCGTGATTTTAGAGATATGGCTAGCCAAAGTAATTCTTTATACTGGATTGTTGACTTCTCAGAAGATTTTTTTTTCTTCCTTTTTCTCATGAGGGAATATATTCATGCATCTCTGCAACTTCATGGCTGCATCAACAGTTGTATGGTGACATACTTCATGGCTGCTATGTGATCATGCTAAAAAGGTTTGGTTGCAGGTATACATCCACAGTGATAACTCTGTGAACCTGCAAGGGATTTAGTCTCTAAACTGTGATCAACAGGTCCGAGTGTCCAAATTTCAGGAAATGCCGAGAGACTAGGGACAGCAGAGACGAAAAAGGGTAGAGCGACAGCAACTCGTCAAAACGTTTCAGTTTCAGGCAACAGCCAATAATACAGCAGCAGTGAATTGAAGGCAACCTGCAACTACTGGACTGCTCTGAATAACCAAATAGAACAACTCCCACATCACAAATAGGAAACCCTGCCAGATCAGTTACTGTGCCTTTTTCCTGGCAGGGATTGTCCTAACCAAATCCACTGAAAAAATGCGACGACTCGACGCAAGATCAATGGGTCCTGTGTTCCTGTACCTTTGTTGGAGCTTTTCTGAATTAGCTAGCAGCATCTATCATACACAGTCCTGCTCTGCTGCTGTCACCAGTTGCTTTCTCAGCTCGCTTTGCTTGCTGCTGCTGCGGCTTCCTCTCCTTTTGCCTGTCACTGTAGTGCGATGAGAGCCATCGAAAATGCAAGTGGATCATTGCCATGCAGCATGTTCATGTTGGCCGGCCCTTGGAAGTCATTGGAAGACAGACACCAAAAGAGCTGAAGCAAATATGAAAAGGTGTACGTGAACGTGGGTGCCATTCCAGCTTCTTGACCTCCTGCACACAACCAAAGAAAAAAAAAAGAGTCTGGAGTGCAGAAATGGGCAACCAACCAACCATATATGCATTCTCTGATGAGAGTCAAGACTTGTCGCAGCCGTTGGCTCTGGCTCGCTCGTAGATGAATAGATCTCATCTCAGCATCCCTGACCAACAGGCGGCAGCATCTCTAATGGAACGACTTTTCGATGAAAAGACGCATGCGCGCGAAGATAGCTATTCCCTATCGATCGATCTACACCAGATGATCAGACTTTCGGCGATAAATGGGACGCATCGACAGCAAAAGCTCAGATGTCTTGGTACGTAGCATGGATGGAATTGAGTGTAGGATGTATATATTCTTGGGGTCTATGTTTCTTTTCAAACTGCTTTGCATTTTGCTGTGGTACTCGGTACTCCTAAAGTCCTAAACAACTGGGTCGTTCATTTAATTAGATCGGATCCTCTTAACGGAAAACTTGCCAAGGCACGTTCGCGAAAGAATTTAATTAGATTGGATGGTTATGATCGGGACGTTTGGTAGAGCTTCAACAATCCAAGAATTGAAGCTAGAAAAGCCAGAGCTGAAATTCCTTAGGAAGCCCTACCAAAGAGGACATATATAAAGTAAAGAAAGATAAGGCAACCACGACATGGAACTTGAATTATTGTTATTATGGGGTATATATCCTGATAGAAATGCATGGATCTCTCTCACTCGCCAATGCAAGTTGTACTGAACGTGTTGTTGCGTGTGTGGAGAAAAAAACGAAGGGGCTTGTGGCGGGCACGAGTCTTCCACGATCACACAATTAGCCTGTTCGCTGGTTGATTTCTGGGCTGATAAGTCCGGCTGGTGCTGGTTTGTTATGAGAGAAAAACACTGTTGGCTAGCTGATAAGTCCTGGCTGAAACCAACAAGCGAATAAGCTGAATGACAGAACCTACAGGATAGGGACGCATATATATGCAGTGGAATTCAGAGCAGAACATTATATATATTGTTTTTGTTTGGCTTCTCAGCTCTCCTGAAGCTAAGCTAGAGATGGAGAATTTTTCGTCGATCCGTCGTGTGGTTGTGCAAGGTCTCAAAATGCATGCGTGCCGGAATCGGTTCCTCGAAAATGACCTGCATTGCCTAGCATGCGAGAATATAATATATGTTTCAGGGGGAAGGTTATTCTGAATGCCAGAACCAGTAATGTCTGTGGTGCTCATCAACATATACAGCAGACAGCAGTGGTGCCGATTGTTTCTGTCACCATCTCTTTCTTTCTTTTCTTTTGGTTTTTTTTTACCTAGACCTCATCATTGGTATCAAGCCATTCTCATGGATGAGTGCTAGTTTATTTGTCCTAGCCATGACTGTCAGGCCAATGTTCAGTCTCAAGTCCTGATAGGTTTCTCCACTGCACGCAAAGATGATGAGATTCCCATGACTGAACATTAGCACCGCATTAGATAACTAATAATGAAGTTTTTGTCATTTCTCAAGACGATACGTTGGCCCAGGATTGAGCTAGTATAGTAGATATGCCTTGGCAAGATGCATGATGTATCATGTATGTTGTCTTTGTGCTACCTACTGTTGTTGTCCCAAAAAAGATGGGGGCCATATTATCAGAAATGATTTGAGCAATAAAGACACAGCACATTATCTAAACAAAAAAAAAGGACATGCTATCTATATGGCTTACATCATCCATTCCAATCAAAGTCACATGGCACAACAGTCAAATAACTATTTGTAGTTGATAGGGACCATACAATACTTTGGCTTCTAACCAAACAGCAGCAATAGTAGCAGCACACACACACAAGGCAAGATATATATCACAAAAAGTCCAGTACACAATGGCTTCAAGGAAACAAAGTCCTGCCCATCTACAAAGTAATTAAGTGGTTCATTAGTCAGATAATAACAAAGTAGGCAGTGCTTCCAAGTTTCTCTGAGGCCAACCATACGAATAAGATGCCACTGAAATCAGTCGAGGTCAAAAGAACAGAATAACTTTTAAGAAGAATAACTCTTCGCATTTTGCAAAGCTAATCTCGAGTTCTTTTATGCGGTGTCGTGGGAAAGACTTTGCAAGCAGCCTATCAGAGTAATCTAAATATGCACTGGAACATTATCTAGTCACCAAAGCTTCAGCATCAGATGAAGTAAATATTTACCAAATCAGATTCTCCACTTTTCCTTCTGCACACAGTTCAAAACTTCTAGTTCTACAGCACAGTCCGAAGCTTCTGATTAGGGACAATTTTGGAAAATTGGAAGGCACCTACTTGCCCCTATTCCACTTGACAGCTAATAGACTTTGTCAGGTTCATGAAATTGATCGGGGAAAAAGTACAAATAAAGGTAGCCTTCATGTTCCACAGAGGTCAAATTGAGTAGCCAATACAAACACGGTCCCCTAGAACAGTATTACCCCCGAGCATGTTCAGGACAGCTCACTACAATATACAACACCAACAACAAAGCTGTAGTGCTGAGCTCTTCTTTACACATGTAACCTTTGCTTCACGAGCGAACCATGGCCGGCTCTCCAAGCTCTGGCCCTTCTTTCTGTCAGCATGGGGAGCCCCTCCATTTCTTCTGTGCTGGGATTGGATGATATGTGGCCAGACGTTTGCGACTTATGACTGTCCACACTTCCTTAGGCACGCTACACCTTCTTCCTGGTACTCCTGCCTGGTTATCCAGAACTCAGGTGCATCCTGCATGTTCCAAACAATACGCAGGGAAGTATATTACTAGCAATCCATCATGGTGTAATATGATTCTGCATGAGAGCGCATATACAAGAATTACCTTCATGATTCCAGCAAGCACTGCACCTCCCAGGTACACCATGTGCTTTCTCCGAGGAGGATCCTCTATCCGCAGTCGTAATTTCTATGCACAATGAGAGGCAATGTGTCACAGTTGGAAACAGAGAGCAAATGCTAATACTGAGATGAATGCATATCCTTTCAGAAAGTGTATTTGGATTGTTCTGTCTATGAGTTCAATAAGTTTATGCACTTATATCTTCTATTTGTAAGAAAGGAAAAGCGCAGATTATTATCTAACAGAAATTTGTTGTAAAGGTCAACAGAGAAGAATAACAACTGTGGACCAACGATTACAACAATGCAAGGTAGAACTTCAACAATCTTACAACTCAGCTAGCGATCAACAATTTCCTTCATGCCATAAAAATATAATGCATGTATATTACCTTCAGGCCATCTTTGTTTCCCTTCAAAACTACATCAAGATAGCGATCAAGAATTTCCTTCTCCAACCTTGTAAAAAAGTAGTAACTTGTTAAGCATATGCAACTCGGGTAGAAGCTTATATGAACCAGGAAAATAATCACTATAAGAAACATTACATGCAATTATCATAACAATATCCATATGCGCTTACATGACAACTACCAAGAAGGCTATCAAAATAAAAACAATCAGTATGCATAATGTTGTTTCACTCATTATTTTTCCGTGCTGGCAGTAAACTAAAAAACATAAATGAAGACGAGAATATCCTCATGACTACAGACTTCAAAAGGAATTATAAGTCTTACCGACTTGGTAGACCAGGGTACATTGTACTTCCTCCACTCAGGACAATATGTTGATAGAGCTGTGAAACATGATCATATATTACAATAAGAAAAAAAGAAGACATGATGAACCTATTAAAAAACTATACAATGTAAAGCATAGGAAATCTAATCTAATGTAGTTGATATTTCAATATAGTTCCAGACTCTTTATTGAATCTAACTTAAGTCCAGAACATCAACATCAAATAAATTTAAATAAATTCAATATTCTAAATAAGAAGGGCAGGCCTGGTGCAGTGGTGAGAGCTGTCTCACTGAGTCACCAGATCGTGGGTTCGAAGCAGCCTCTCCGCAGATTTTGCGGGGGGAAGGCTTGCCTCGGTTTTTCCCTTCCCCAGACCCCACTCATGTGGGAGCCTCCGGCGCTGGGTCTCCCCCTCCTTTTCAATATTCTAAATAAACTTAAGCACTATACTGTTTATATACAACCATGGTCAGGCAGAAAATTAGAATCCACTAGTGTCCTAAATCATAAGAACTAAATTAGTAAAATATTAACTCATCGTTCCTTCTAATCCATGTTTCATTTGAACAATTGGAAGGCTGAACCAGCAATGTACTGTACTGGTAAGATATGTATACCATCATCCGGTTGTCAATATCCATTTCCTGAATGCAACGGAATGCCATATCTGCCATCCCATCACCTTCAACATCTATCAGTTCCTGTTAAATAAATATTTGGTGAATACTAGCTTATTGCTGAGTTTGTCGACACAATTGCATACTGAGATCAATAATACTAAACAGGAACAGAAATGGAATAGTCTTACAGGAGTGAAAAGAGCTTCAGGAGCTTGAAATCGTTCAGTGCCCACTTTAATAACTCGTCCATCTGGAAGCTGATCACAAGAACTGAGCTTACAATAAGAAAAGGAACAGGGAAAATTACAAGCAGGGCAACATACTTACAGTGTAACTTTTCACAAGGATTGTGGTCTCAAGTCCTAGCTGGTATTCTCGTTTGTAATCATAGCTGTACATAATTTAACATGACTACATATATAACATAGAGACAATAATTAAGAACAATAAGACAACTTACCTTATATAGCATAGCTTCTCTTTTATTTCTCTGACCGTCTCAAAGTCAGCAGATTTGTTCATAGCATACCTTTTAAAGTGGGAGAACTAACTGAATTAGAAAAATCATGTAGCAGCAGCTGCAGAAGGCAACATCTTCAGAGCAAGATAGGTCTTACCCTCTCCTTGATAGTAGGTCAACAAGATAAGATGTTATATGCCTTCCAGCTACATTCATTCTCTTTGTCAGATGTGGATAAGAGTATCCATCAACTACAGGCACCTGAATGCATGAAAAAGATGATAGGTGCAAAATTAAGATTGAAAGTGGAAATAATTTAGTTAAAAATAAAAGCTTCACAATCACATCACAGTATTGTTAAATGAGTCACATGTAAGCACAGGGATAAAGACAATTGCTCATTGGTCCAAACTTAATATCCTAAATGGAAACAGGTTTTGTAACATGAGCGAAATCACATAGTTGTAGAAAAAAATGAAAAGCAAATAGCATAAAGAATATAAAAAAGGCAGGCTGAAAAGAGCATCTGAGCACAGAGGGCTGAAACATCGTTGTAAAACCAGATGATACACAAGTACATAGTTGTTATATCTTTTTACTACTATTCATATGTTATTGATTTCTATTTTTTATAAATTTATAGTTGCCTAATTCTTAAACACTTTCATACAACATACTGAATTCATTGACTGACATACTTATTAAAATGCCATCTTATGGTGTTCTGGGCTTAATATGTTGCTGATACCATGATATTTGAGTTGGTTGCACAAAGATGATTAGAAATCGAATGTACCCCTTCAAACCATAATACTTGGTCGGATATAGGGAAGAACATTATTCTCATACCACATGAGTAACACCGTCACCAGAATCTATCACAAGTCCAGTTAGCAAGCCTGAAACGAATACATACATGTAAAGTGGAGTGTTAATGTGATCTTGTATGTGCTTGTGTGAATGCCCAGAGCCCCAGACAGGAGCACATGGTCAGGAGGGAGAGATGACCTTGAGCGTACAGTGAAAGAACTGCTTGGATCTGGATGAAGACCCCAGCAAAGTTATATTTCTCGAACATGGTCTCGATCTGTTCATGGGATTCAATTTGTTAGGCATTGATGTCAGAAACTACAGCTGTGGCAGTATGTGACAAATTGATAAAAGGAAATGACATACCATTTTTTCTCGGTTTTTCATGGGATTGAGTGGTGGATCTGTAAGTAGGATTTTACACTCCGATGGATCGACCTAAATGAAGAAAATAGAACGGTGGCGCTTTAACTAGAGCTAGTCAACTTAGGAAATATAATTAAGGATATCAGGGGGAAATACTTTCCAGAGAAAGGGTAAGGCATTACAAGCAGGGTTAAGCATACCAGTATAGTTATACCTTGAGCTCACTGTAGAAGGCATTATCCCAAATATGGCCCATATCATCCCAATTTTGAACAATGCCATTGGTGACAGGATATGATACATCAAGTTGATGTCTCAAGTCAGCACAAGCTGCTCCAACAACAATATCCTGCAACGAACATAAGCGCCTATCATAAGATGTACTCATGAACATGAAGTAAGTTCCAGAAAGATGGTAAGAAAATAGATAAGGACCGTCAATTCTTGTTCCTGAAGTGACTCCTCATAGCGAAGTAGAGGTCTTCCGACAACACAAGGGAATACAGATGTAGGAAAGTTCTCACCAGCAAAGCCACACTTCACATACTGCAACCAAAAGGTGTCAAATTAGAGAAAGGAATGATCCGCTTTGTAATCTAGCTCATTGTCATTTAATCATTATTTGTCAGAGACTCAACAAGCCTCACATCTGTTCGTATGATGTATTTAGTACTGGCAAAAACTGAGAACAGATTGAGCTCACCAGATTTTCATCAAGATGTCACGTGTACACGGAATTTAGCTTGTACTAAAAATCTCAGGCTGAATCGACATTTCTTCTGTGCATCAATATATCTAGTAATTACATGGTTCTACAGACCTATAGGCCTGACATGCATGAAACAATTTATGCTTTCCACTGACCAAAAATGAAGGGGGGAAAAAGAAACTTAACCCAAACACACTGTCAACACAAGAACTAGAGATTTCACCAGCAATTTTGAATATAATTTGCAGGTAAACCTAAGCTTTGCCTTGTGAACAATGTCACAACAACTGAGCATGCCATTATTTGTGAATAACAATTCCCGTTTGCGGCAGCAACTGTCGTTTCAACCTAATCCAACGCCCCTGAGCTACCTAACTGCGGCGACCGATGCCCCAACAAACAGCCGTGTCTCGCTTTTTTCAGTCCTCCATGGCTCCCAGCCTCCGTCCAGCCGTGCTAGGCACGAGCGTCACCCGAATCCTCCGGTCCCGCACGGCCCGGCCACCGGTGATCGACTCAGGAACCGGCTTCCCCCCCAGTCAGTGGTCGAAGCAGCGGCGGATTGCGTCTGGGGCAGTACGCGAGAAACTCGGCCGTGATCCGGAGCATGAACGGGCGGCGGATCTAGGAATGGAGCGGAGACGGGGTGGGTCAGGGAGGTGACGGCTTACCCCGGTACCATTGTCGCACACCACTACGTTCCTGCTCTCCATTCGCGCTTCCCTCCCTTCTTCGGGGCGGTCCTCCTCCTCCTCCCCTCCGGGTACTTGTGGTGATCTCCCTGTTTCTCTGCGCTTCCAAGCTACGGTACGAGAGGAGGGGGAGAAGACGAACGAGACTGCGGGACGGACCGCAACAACTCTCACCGTCGGATTGAAGCACGGACGGTCCCTGATCAGTGTTGCTTTTAGTCGCTGTGATATGTCAGTGCTTCTCTTGTGTGTTCCTCTCTCTAAAAAAAAGTTGCTTCTCTAGTCTTAAATCTTTGTCTGGTTGCAATCCAAAAAAAAAACTTCGTCTGGTTACAAAATATTATCAAGTAATTGCTTTTGTGAACTCTTGTGAATCGGCCCGTTCGGCTTACTAAAACTTGGCTAAAAAATACTGACTAAAATGTTGTGAGAGAAAAATACTGTTTCAGCTGAAAAAAAGAAGCCGAAGGTAAGCCGAACACTGATCAGGCTTACCAAGATCATATATATGTTATACATTTATTTCTCTCTTAATAATCATGATGTTTAGGAGTCCTTTTTTTTACTCTCTAGTCTCTTCTCCATTAACCTTTTCCCTTCCTCCAGATGTTTGATGCCCTCTTCTAATTGGTGGAACTGGTTATGAGGAAATCAACAGCCCGTTCGTTCGCTGCTGTGAACTGTGAAGCTAGGATCATCCAGATAGAAAAAGGAGAGCAAGAAGGGCAGTAGGCAACCAAGTTGGGAAATCATGAACATTTCCCATGCTGATGATGGAATTGATTAATTGAATCTGAGCACCTGCTGTTGCTATGGCCGGCAGAAGCAGCACCACAGAACACGTAGCTTTGTTCAATAATTGTTCTCTAGGAGTATTTACCTCCCTCAAAAAAGTTGTTCTGTTTTTTGAAGTCAACACAAATTATTGGCCTCTGCCTTCATGTCAGCATCAAGAGTGCATGGGAAATTCAGATTCAGAAACTGAAATATAGACTTTAATCATGCTCCTTATGACTGAGGATCAAGTCAGGGTAAAATAAACCTTGTCAGAGTTAAACTAATCCTTGGAAATGAACCCATTTATTACTGTGGTGCCTCTGCCTTCTGGTCTTACATTTGTACATTCCTAGCTCAATGGTATACAACAGAGATAACATTACATATTAACGCTTCGGGAGAACTACCAAAATATCAAAGATAATACATCAAATGATGTGTACAAGTATGACTCCCGACATAGAGTTTACTTTTAGAAGAGCATAATAGTGATGTTGACTCGAAACTTTCCTGATCTCAGCACTGAAGAAAGATTCATGTGGCGCCACCACCAAAAGATGATTTTAAACCAATCAGCACTATTGCATACTCTTTTTGGACTTGCTAGAAATAAACCGAGCAAATGCCAACCATATCAACTTGATCTGCAAAATAACATGACATCAGATTCCTCAACTAACCACAAATGCCTAACTGATACATCAAATTATGCAACCGAAGCACTCAATACAATGTTATTTCAACCTAGAATTCAATAACTCAGAATGCCCAAATCAATAACAGCATGCTGCAGAAAGGCAAACATGCACTTTACACACTATTTAATATTTACCCCAAAAAAAATATTTCATACATGTTAATCCAAACTCAAAAGGCAATAAACTCATCCAGACATAGTTGCAGGCTCAAAACAAAATCGACCCCTAGGGGAAAGCCTCCCCCAAGGCATTGATGGAACGATAGAAACTTCTCTCCCGCAGAGTCGAGAAAAGGCCACGAACCCAGATATCCAGGACGTGCAACTGACGACGAGGACGTACCTACGGCCGCGTATCATGCTGCAACCATCAGTGGATCATGTATTTCAATGGAAAATAGCATAGCGAGTGGCCCTTTTTTGAGAATGGGAAATCAAACTCCTGACCTGTAGGTTGCACTTCAGCATCCCTACCACTATGCTATACACGTTCTCATTTGCAGGCTTAAAGCCACCCGAAAAGTGCCATATGTCTATATTAACAAAAAAAAGCACTTAAGTTCCTTACCAAACTAGAAATCTTGGTGAAGTTTAAGGTCAAAGCTTTACTATCTAGTACAGCTTCTGAAGGTGACTGGGATGTCTCAACATTGGCTTCCATAACCTTGTTGCCCCCACAATCATTTGCACAATACTTCTGTAGCCACCTGTCAGTCTCCCAGATTATATGCATAATGCTCTCTCTTGCAGCATATTGGTGCTGCTCACATGGGAGAATCACAAGACGGCATGGCACCCCATGACCCTTCAAGGCATCGTAAAACTGACTTGACTGCAAACATATACAAAGATTATAGTTCTAGAATAGCGACCAAACCCATAGAAAAAAAATGAAACGTTCAGTACTCAAATATCCCATAAGCTATTGTTGCTACCTGCATTGCTGTTGTTACTTTGCTGTCATCTTCTCCATGAATCAATAGGATCGGCTTCTTGATTTTGTTAGCTGACATGAAGGGACTGATCTTAATATAGGTATCGGTGGCCTCCCATAGCGTCCTCATCTCTTTCTTCAAGCCAAAAATAGAGACAGGTCAAAAGGGAACGAAAACATGTTCGTCTTAGATAAAGGATGCATTATGCAGCAAGGCCGTGCACCTGAAAACCAAACGGAGTCAGTGTCCTGTTGTAAGCTCCAGAGCGAGCAATTCCACAACAGAAAAGATGAGGAGCATGTGCTAAGAGGTTAGCAGTCATAAATGCACCATATGAATCACCACCCACGGCGATTTTGTCAGGGTGAGCAACCTGAAGAACAACATCAATTATATGACTTTAACTTTTGTGAGCAGCATGGAGCATACTATCATAAATTCTTGATGAACCGCTATAGACATACAGTAATACTTCTACTGCATTGAATCACTGTACACAATCCCTAAACATACAGGATAACCTAAAGGAGGCCACTGAAGTAAGTAACTAATCATCAAGCATAGTAGGTCAGAAACTATTTGCATAAAAATAAAGCAGTAAGAAAAACTTACCCCTCTTCTTACAACTTCATTTACTGCTGCTTCTGCACTAGCAACTAGCTGCTCTATGTACCTAGGAAAAGCAAACAAATCTATCAAAATAGTTTAAGTAATAGCGTTATATCTACTACTTTCATGCTTTGCTAGAAAAAAACAAAGGTAAGTGTCAACATGATGAACATGTGACTAGTGGGTATTTGACAGTAACTCATTCTACAAAACTGAAACTTCAGATGTTAAAAGTACAGACCAGCATAATCATATTACTATTTTATCTTAACAAGTATAAAACTACCTGTCATTCGGTTCTTGGTTTTCTTCACCAATTATAGGGATTGTTGGGTTAGCAAGAATAGCAAACCTGTAGGATGCACCAATTATAAGACTATAAGGTAAATAAATAGGTGTTGCAAAGAAAAAAGGTTGCACAAATAAATGAATTAAGATCAAGGAAGGCACACTGTACCCTCTAGCTAACCAAAGAAGAGGAAAGTTGTTGCTGATGCGTGCAAATTTATTGGGTGAGCGGCGAACTTGCCCAGCAGCCTCTCTGCTTTTAAATTCTCCAGGATAAGACCAAATGAGGCATGGGAGTGGACCATCTATTGATGGATTATAGCCTGGAGGCAGATACAATGTAGCGGTAAGTTTAACACCATCCTCCCGGTGGTATCTTATTATTTGTTTCTGCAATAGTGCCAGTTGGGGATATGGATGAGGGTAATTTGTAATCTGGACTTGCTTCTTGTTTGACCAAATCTTGAGATAATATTGGGTGGTCTCTCTCCTTGACTCCTTAGATACAAGTAACTTTAGTTGATCAAGATGCACCTCACATTTAGGATGGTAAAACATAAGTGCAAGAATAGATTCGTAGTACTTTTCTTTGTCACTCTCCCATAACCGCTCTTTTTCTCCTGTATCTCTGTAAGGATAAAGCCATGGGCCATGTTATGTTAACGATCTAAAAGAAACATCAAATAGTACATGAGAAGTGCAGCATAAATGCTTGATAGAGATAAACATTAGTTAACGTACACATTGAAAATATCAAGAAATGGGGTGCTTCCTCTTGGTGTGGCACCCTGTCCTTTCAGTAAGATGTAGCTTCCTTCACAGTTCCTCTTAATTTTTGCAATGACAAGGGTGCCTGCAGGAGTTCTGCACATCACTGGAGAACCTGGATTTGAGTAGGCATCTTCTGAAGATCTTTCAAATAATAGCCGTGGTATGAGATTTTCTTTGTCAGGGGATATAACCCATGTTCTTGTTCTGCGTGTCTTGTACCAATATTCATAGACCAGAGCAAATGATCCATAGCACCAGTAGCTCTTTCTGAAGATTTGACAACCACAACAATAGTTATATCAGTTGCCAAAAAAACGAACCTTGGAGGAACTAGGTGGCATTGTGAATAAGAAGAAATAGGCACCCAAATTCGAGTTAAAGAGGACTCAGAAGAAATATACCACCTACACCTCCCACAAGCTGAGCTAGCCTTATGAAGAGCTCAAGAAAGTGCATCTATGTTTTCTACAACAACCCAAGCAACTAGCCTATGGTATTAATATTCCACAGCTTACATGTTTCTAGTTAAATTAGATTTTTCTGCAAGATCTTATAAGCTAAGTAAAATCAATGGTGTCATGTCAACATTACGAAACTGTGAAGAGAAAGGGTTACCCTGGTGGTAGCATGTACCTATATCGAAGGTCAAGTTTAAGTAAGACTTGGGGCTTCTCGCCGTTTAAAGGTTCGGCAAGTTCCATGTAAACTATATCACGTGGTGATACTTCAATATTTGAGTCTCCTCCATCTTGTGCGTCCACCCTTCAAACATATGAAATGTGAATTCTGGAAAATAACACTGGTTCTGGATAAGAAAAATCAAGTATGAATGGTAGTATGGTATTAACTAAGGCCTACTGGTAATATTGAACATAGTTGGAAAAATGATTATAAAGAAACTAATATCATGTTTAGGGTCAAAAATCATATGTAACTTGATTCATAAGCAGCTAACTCTATCATCTCAAGAGTGGAACAAAGCATGGTTCACCTTTGCACAATCACCATGAAAGTAAAATGACTCAAGTCGAATGCATTTGTGTTATGAGTACCACATGATCGACTTTGCCTAGTTTTGTTCATCATGATTTGAAGTAGAATCATTCTTTTTTTTATCTGAAGCTACATTAGTAATTGAAAGGCTAAGCTTACCAATATAATGTAGAAGGCATATCAGGCCTCCACCTGATTGAACGCTTTCCCTTACGGACACTATTAGCCGCAACAGGAATATCTTCAGCAAGGGGCAAATCACAAATTTCGCGGACAAATCTACCATCAATTGTCCACAACTCAACCTTTTTCGGGAACCTTTTATATGAAACTATAGAAGAATATGGTTGGTGCACAGAAGTGAGCATCAAATATTTCTCATCTGGTGAAGGATCAAGAGAAGTGTATATAGCAGGAAGGGCAATCGGTTTCATTGTCCCATCCAACAAAACCAGAACTAACTGAGAAGTTGCATAGTAATCAAACAATTCTTCTTCATGCAAATCTTTCAGCATTTCTTTTGTGGATCTCATTTGAATGATGTTTCTCTGCTCATTAGAACGAATCCTTGGACCGAAAGGAACCAGTGGCTTCATAGGTGGATCTCCAAGCGATGGAGGAATAGTAGAAACCAAGAGAGTAGAATCATTCACCCATACATAGCTGTAAAGCATCAGAAGATGAATGATGATTTGTGACAAAAATACAGAAGGATGGTCCACCTGGAAAGTTATTGGCACTCACAGCTCAAAAATTGCATTTAATATTATGTAGGTTGATTTGAAAAGTGGTCGAGCTTTTCCATTTTCTGCATCAGCAATCCACAATGCTAAATTGCTGCCACTATCCACCTACTCAGAATCTCAGATGTGTCATGCCAATATGCCATCAAGTACAAAACAGAATCATCAACCAATTAATCACTAAAAATAGTTCTTGCTTCATCATACTCTAAAGCATCAACTTATCACCTCATCATCATAGTGCACAGTGAATGCCACATGCTGACCATCTGGTGACCTGGAATTCAGGATAGAGAAGAAGGACATTTTTATTTAAACCATACATGATTAGGGGAAAAAAAAGAACAGCATGTCTTAATTTGTTATCATACTAAAAGAAAGGACCATTGAAGAATAATGGGAAAATTACCATCCTACAAAATTAATCTTTGCATTCTCGTTGTATCCATTCACTACTTTCTCTGGACCCAAAGATCCATCATCCATCAGCAAATGGATACTGATCCCAGTATAAAAGGACCTAAAGAGAACAGCAGCAAATGAACTGCAGGAAAATTACAAGCACATATTCTCATAAATAAAATTATACAAATCCATTACTTACATTCGACTCCTTGTGTTAGAACTTGGATCAATCCATATACCAGCAAGTATTTTATCAGGTTTAGCAAGCTCTGACAATGAAGGCATAACTCTACGTTTTAGAAACATGATCCTATCTCGGCGAGGGGAAATATAATAACTGGGATTCGGTGGCACATCAACAATCTCTTGGATTTCCTTTGGAGGGAGACGATATCCTTGACCTGTGTATAAACACATCATGTTAAAGCTAGAAAGCAATTCCGCAGAATATGCCTTTGAATTAACATGCCTTCGTCTGAATTTCTTAACTCCCTTGGAAAGAAGTTGAGAGGATAGACAAAACCAAACTAACAAAACCAGTTCATCTTGAACCAGAGACAGAACTTTGACAAAATTGACTACTTCCGTTGCCAGCATCCCAGCACTATAACCCACTCAAAGTCACTGACGGGAACTGATTGAACTGAATCTTAGCCAAACCAGCAGGTAAGGTGACCTTTTCAGCATTTGAATCGGATAAACAAAATCCCCCAAATCACGACCAGACAATACGTCGCCAGAATTACAAGTCTTTCTCAGACAAGGCATTGGTAATGATTAATTAAAGCTTGGGTCTCTTTCCACAACAAGCACAAACTCACCTCCATCGTCTTCCTCCAGAGCAGGGCTGCAATGGGTACCAGTGGAGCACTCCGCCGCGAGGCCGATGCGCCTGGCATGGCTCCGGCGAGGCAAGAGGCTCAGAAACCTATGGGATGGAGCCGACGAAGATGGTCCAGCGATGGGATTGGCACGGGAGAAGCACACACGCTGGTCAAATCTCTGAAGCAGCATGACAAATAAGCGGGGGGTTTTCGAGACTGAAACTGCTAGTAGGTGTTCAGTATTCGTGTTCTTCCTTCTAGATATATCGACGTTGTCACTGCCACGCAAGAAAATAGAAAACCCAAACAATTCCTTTGAATTGGAAAAACCAAATGACACGCATTTGATAATTTTTCCAATTTTCCATACTCAAACGATATATGGTCAAATAAAACTTTGATTATAATAACTAAAAAATATATTTTATAAAATAAAAGTCACATATTGATTGCTTGAAATTAGGATGCGGCCAGTTTGTTTGCGAACCCATAAATAGATTTAATTTTTGTGAATTGAATCCAAATAACACGAGATAAAGCAGCAACGCATAGATAGTTTTTTTAAAATAATTTGCATTATTTTTGTAATTTAAACTAGGAATAATAAATTTTTAGAGATTACTGTAAACTGCAACTTTTTTACTTTTAGAAAACAGAAAAAGGCACCTTTAAAAACTAGCCGGTTAACCAAGTTTGATCCATTTTTGTGTAAGTTGGAGGTTAAAAGTGGACTTTACCTATATATATTTCGTAGAGAATTAATGAAACGATCTTGGTATTATAGATGCTAATGCATTTTATATAAATTGATGAAAAATAAAGAAGTTAGACTCAGTAAAAGGTAAAGTAAATTATAATTTAAAATGACGAAGCACAAAACAATGGTCAAAACCGATTTTGAAAGGCGACACAGATAAAATAAAGTCTGATAATTTCCATAGGGAATAATGTATATTTATTACCATTTCATTATTTGGTTGATTCCGCTACCTTTTATTAATTTATATCTATATTACTTGGTTGATTCCACTATCTTTTATTATTTTATATCTATAGGTATTGTTATTGGAGCCATGACTTTTGATTGAGGAGTTATAAAAGACATGTTTGATAGCACTCAAGTTATTTCTATACCTAAATTCTTCTATGAAACTAGAACCAGTTAGAAAAATTACTGGATTATCGATCCAGATCCTCGTATAGCCAACTGTAAAGGGTAAGAAATGCCTATCTATGTGTTTTTGACCCTAATTTATAAAAATTAATGTTTAAGCTGTGATTTAATTGATACTAAAATAATTCTAACATAATACAAAAATGACATTATTGTTTCTTTTTAAGTATAGAAAACATTGAAAGGTTAAAACTTTCGAATGTTTAAATTTAGATCTAACTTTATGAATATTTATTTCGGTGCTAAGTTTTGTAATTGATAATCTCTTTGTTTGAAAGATGCAACTATAGCATTGTACCAAAATAACTAGTTTTACTTTAATCAAATTTATGAAAAAAATATTACTTATGATACCAAGTAAGTGTCAATGAAATTCATCTTGAAATATTTCTCATGATATATTTATTTGGTGTCACAAAAAATTTATACTTTAAGCTCGGTCAAATTTTGGATATTTTGACTGAGGATAGATTCTAAACTATAGTTCTATGACGAAAGTTATAGTTAGGTCACTTTTGCTTTATATATAGAATGACTGCTGAAAGAGATGGATAAGGAGCGCCTAATGAAGATAAGGACGACATCATTTGGATGAAGACTTTCAAGCCTAGTGTATTTATATATTTTATAGCTTCATACGTCTATGAGATTTAATGCTACAATAAGTCTATTGTTTTGTGGTTTACATTTTAAACTGGTAACCCTACTTCTGTATCGGTGACGTTGCTTTCTTAAAAGCAGAGGTAAAGCTCTTTCTTTAAAAAAAAAATTACGGGACCCTAACTTTTCAGAACAAATTAGAAGGGGTTTTACTAGAAAAAACGCAACACAAAATAGAAATGACATTTATTTCTTTCAAGAAAATACGTGCGTTTGTGTGTGTAAGTATACATTTTACTTTTTTTTTGAGAAGAAGTATATATTTTACTGGTAAAGCTAAATTAAATGCCTACTAGGTTTGAGGTCCTTGATGACATTCTCGGTTCTCGCTAGCTTCTGTGGTAGCAAGAACAAAATTAAAAATCGAGGGTTTTAGAAGGGTTTGGTAGGTTCGTTCCCTCGCCTTTCTTCCTTTCTTCCTCTCCAATCCAAACCAAAACACCGCAGGAAAATAAAAAAGCCAAAACAATCCGCGACTTGGAGAACCCTAGAATCAAGCGCGGAACCGCCCTCACCCACCATGCTGCGTGCGGCGGCGGCTGCCGCCGCCATCCTCCCGGCGCGGTTCGCCGCCGCGCCGGCCGTGTCGGCGGCGGAGGAGCTCAGGTCTCCGCTGCTCAGGGTCATTGGGACGCTGAGGGGCGGCCGCGGCTCGGTGCTGCTGGGGAGGAGGGCGCGTTTCTGCTCCAACACCTCCGCGAGCGACTCCGAGGCGGCGGCGGCGGAGGCGAAGGCCGAGGATGCGACCGCTGCGGAGGGGGAGGCGGACAGCAAGGCGTCTTCCGCCATCGTGCCGACCAGCACCAATATCGACGACTGCCTTTCGGTATGTTCGTCTGGATCAGGGTCACTTGCTTTGTTGCTTGCCTCAGCCATTCGTTTTTTTCCCCTTTTTAAGAAACTCAGCCATGCGCTTGGAAATGTGTTGGAAATATGCTATGAGTAGTAGGTTAGTACCAGATTCTGTATTCTGGGTTGAGTCCCGGATTAGCTCAGACACAAATGAACCATTAAATCAGGCGTCAGTAGCGTGCTGGATTCAACACCTTAAAGGTCCGTGCCTCAATATGAGCATGGAGGAACTTTGAATTACAAGTTTATGCTAAAATCTGCAATACAGCATGAATGGATAAATACCAGATTTCCTTTGTTCTGAAGGAAATAGGCTAATTCTTTGCTCCATGTATTTTCTTGTTTGATAGAGCTGTACGGAGAGATCATTAGAGACAACTAGCACTGAGGGCTCTTATTGAGTCTGCCGATGTGGCAGAGGGGATCGGGAAGGTTTTGCTTGCACAATTACGTACAAACAGTATTAATGAGGTATATGATGCAAATTGCATAGAAATGCCTCCAATTTAATGCAAACTAAAATGTCTTCAATCTGGTAGGAAAATGCCTCTGATCTGCTAGGAAAAACATACATCTGTTATGAAATAAACTGCATGCATTTTATTAGGATCCAAGTGTTTATTTTGGGACTGTGATCATATTTTTTTGGTATATATCAGTGGACTATAATTCATTTTTTTCATCTTTAGTGGCTGAAGCTATGTTAGTGCCATCATTATAGGAAAAACGGGTTTGGTAGGGTCATTCTTCCAAAGGGTTATGCTGTGTTGCTTTCCCTTTATAACTCTTCTATTCCAGAAACCACTGTTGTTGTCTCTGCTGAATTCATGACTTCATATTAGCTCGATATTGAACTTCAAAGTGACAGTACAAGAATCTGTTAAGTTGACTGCTGATGTGTGTTTATATCTTAGTGATGTACTGATGTGATACTGCCAGCCATAACCTTCTTGTCCTTGTCATGACCATTGGTCACTCGTTCAAATAGGTTATAGCGTTACCTCTTCCGCATCGGCCACTCTTTCCTGGATTTTACATGCCAATCTATGTAAAGGTATGTTGCTCTATTTGGAGTTTCTGATATGAATTTCACATCTTTTAACACACAACTTCATCATTTCCCTTCAAAATGATGTGCTATTTTTCGTCTTGTTTCAAAATCCCTCAGGACCAAAAGCTGTTGCAAGTCCTAATAGAAAATCGCAAAAGATCAGCTCCGTATGCTGGTGCCTTTCTTGTGAAAGATGAAGAAGGTACTGACCCTAACATTGTGACTGGTTCAGATTCAGAGAAAAGCATTGATGATCTCAAAGGGAAAGACTTGCTGAAGCGTCTTCATGAAGTTGGGACGCTTGTTCAGGTAATTTGACCATTTTCAAAGTACTCCCTTCAAAGATTCTGTTTGCCTAGTCTTTCAAAATGTGCTCTGTAATTAATTTTAGTTATTTCTGTAGATTACAAGCATTCAAGGGGATCAGGTAGTTCTACTTGGTCACCGACGTTTACGGATAACTGAGATGGTGAGATACTTCAGATTGCATGCCATTCAATTGCTGTTAGTACAAGTTGATTTGTTTAATTGTTTCACCAAGATGCCAAAAATTGCAGGTCGAAGAGGATCCACTCACAGTTAAAGTTGACCATCTAAAGGTAGTTATGTTCATCTGTGCTCATAGTTCTATATTTCATACTTTTTTGTGCCATTTGTGGTGAATTACTAGTATTTTGTTTGAACATGATTTCATCATGAATCCAGTGTAGGATTTCTATGTTTTCTTTGCAATGTAATTTGCAATGTCTTATTTAAGTTGCCCTTTTCAGGAAAACCCCTACAACAAGGATGATGATGTTATGAAAGCTACCTCATTCGAAGTTATATCAACTTTAAGGGAAGTTCTAAGGACAAGTTCCCTTTGGAAGGATCATGTGCAAACCTACCAACAGGTCTGACTTTTTAACCTTTTTTTTTCATTTTTACACATCTATTTTTTTTAAATCATTTGCTTGAAGCTTGGAATTGTTTCAGCATGGCTTAACTTCCCAAACTTGCTGCACTCGGTGTTTTGTTTTTTGTACACTGTAGAATGGTCTAATATTAGGCAACGTGTGCATAATATAACATTGCTGTTAGTTCCTGGCCTCCTGGGAATGCATCATAGACAGGGTGCTAAAACTACCAGACTGAACACTTGAATCTGACTATTAGAGGTATACCCTTTGTTGCCTGCCTGTTTCATATAGCCTACCAATATTGCAAAATTGCTAGTAAGGCCGTGACTAGTGTCCGAACAAATGATGGTAACACAGACTACTTCCCGATTGAAATAGGACTCCATCAAGGGTCAGCCTTGAGCCCGTATCTCTTTGCCTTGGTAATGGATGAAGTGACAAGGGACATTCAAGGGGATATCCCTTGGTGTATGCTTTTTGCAGACGATGTAGTGCTAGTTGATGAAAGCCAGGCAGGAGTAAATAGGAAACTGGAGTTGTGGCGGCAGACCCTTGAGTCCAAAGGTTTTAGAGTAAGTCGAACTAAAACAGAATACATGAGATGTGACTTTGGCAATGCTACACATGAGGAGGGAGAGGTGAGTTTGGCAGGTCAAGTGGTGCCTAAGAAAGATACCTTCCATTATCTAGGATCGATGCTACAAAAGGATGGAGATATCGATGCAGACGTTTGCCATAGGATCAAAGCAGGGTGGATGAAGTAGCTCCAAGCATCTGGCATTCTCTGTGACAAGAGGGTACCACAAAAACTCAAAGGCAAGTTTTATAGAACGGCGATTAGACCCGCTATGTTGTATGGAGCAGAATGTTGGCCTACAAAAAGACGACATGTCCAACAACTGAGTGTCGCGGAAATGCGTATGTTGCGTTGGATTTATGGTCACACAAGGATGGACCGAGTTCGGAACGATGATAGCACCAATTGAAGAAAAGCTTGTTCAACATCGGTTGAGGTGGTTTGGCCGTGTTCAAAGGAGACCTCCAGAGGCACCAGTGCATTGTGGAGTCATAAGTCGAGATATCAATGTGAGGAGAGGTAGAGGGAGACCGAAACTGACATGGGGGGAGGCAATAAAAAGAGATTTGAAAGGTTGGGATATACCTAGAGATCTTTGTTTGGATAGGAGTGCTTGGAAAGCAGCTATTGACGTGCCTGAACCGTGACTAGGGGCTCATGTTGGGTTTCAACTCTAGCCTACCCCAACTTGTTTGGGACTAAAAGGCTTTGTTGTTGTTGTTGCCAGTAAAACAAAGCTAGCAACCAGTGTCCATGTAGAGTTTCGACATAAATCCCCTATCATACAAGATACGGCCAATATGTTTGTTTACTTGCCTTGATAGGCATTTCTATTTTTTTTTTGTATGCCATTGGATTTCATCTTAGCAACTGTGAATTTTGAAACTGATTTCCTCTGTTTCAGCACATTGGTGACTTTAACTACCAACGGTTAGCAGACTTCGGTGCTGCTATCTCTGGTGCCAACAAGTTGCATTGCCAGGAGGTGCTCGAGGAATTAGATGTAAGAAACTTTGCTTAAACTCCTCTCTTTTCAATTGTTTTCTTGTTGTGTACTTTGCCCACTTCAAAGTCTATACTGCAACACGGTCGAGCAGGATTACCAATTTAATGTTTTCATAAAATGCAGTCGAAGACCTATTATGCATCCGTAGCCAGTAATACCTATTGATTCCTGGATTGTTAGGTTCTTGTTCCAAACTGACCAAAAGAGCCCGATAAGTGCTGCAGAAAATTTATTTTGGAGTACACAGTCACGTTCTGTTCTGACTGCATTCTAGATTTCTTATGTAAACGCAATTTTTTTTTGTTGTCTGCCTCCGTCCATCATTTTGTTTCTGGAACAGGTATACAGGCGTTTGAAGTTGACTCTTGAGTTAATAAAAAAGGAGATGGAGATTAGTAAGCTACAGGTAATTCATTTTCTTATCCTCAGTCCTGGGAACGGACCTCTAGCTGAGTTGGTTAGGTGGCTCTTGTAACACTCCTCAGGTCATGGGTTCGACTCCCCGTGTGAGCGAATTTCAGGCTGGGGTTCCCCTCGCCTTGTCCCACACCAAAGCACAGTTCTAAGGCCTGGCCCCGGTTGTGGTCGTTCTCACATGGGCTATGGTGCCACTGTGACTGGGTGGGGCAGGGGTTCGGGGGTTTTCTCGACCTGTGTGAGGAGGTCTTCTTCTTTAATGCAATGCCTGGGGGCTGTCTTATCCCCCGCAGGTCGAGTTTTCTTATCGTCCGGTCTTAGCCATCATGTTTTGTCCAATCCTCTTGATGTTTAATGTGCTTCTGTTTCAGCAAGCCATAGCAAAAGCAATTGAAGAAAAGATTAGTGGAGATCAGCGACGTTATTTATTGAATGAGCAACTTAAGGCAATCAAGAAGGTACTTCATTATTTCTGCTGCTCCTACAGGCTACCTATGTTCCTTACATTGCGATAGTCAAATTACTATACTGTTGTAGAATCTGTCCATGCTGTTGTCTGTAATGAAAAGCCAGATGGCCAATAATAATCCCCGACTCTGTCTATGTCTTGTATCCAGGAGCTGGGTTTGGAGACTGATGACAAAACGGCATTGTCTGGTTTGTTCTTGAACTATGATACTTAATGAGCTTTGTGTATGCTTTTATCATATAGCTGCGCAATTATCATAGACGATTTCAAGTTGACTTATTGTTTATGTGTTGCAGCAAAATTTAAGGAACGTATAGAATTAAAGAAGGACAAATGTCCTCCTCATGTTTTACAAGTCATTGAAGAAGAGCTTACCAAGCTTCAGCTTTTAGAAGCCAGCTCTAGCGAGTTCAGTGTAACTCGTAATTATTTGGACTGGCTGACAGTTTTGCCATGGGGAAATTATAGGTTTGTATTCATCAACCTTTCCCTGAAGAGAAATCTGCCATATGTTTGTGCCTCATTAGTGTTTATCCTTCTGTTGCAGTGATGAAAACTTCGATGTCCACCATGCTCAGAAAATTCTCGATGAAGACCATTATGGTTTGAGTGACGTGAAAGAGAGAATACTGGAATTCATAGCAGTTGGGAAGTTAAGAGGGACTTCACAAGGTTTGATTCATACTCGACTGATTTATCTGTTGTGTTGAGCTTGTAGAGTGTTGTACTGTCGTTCAATTTGCATTAATGCATCCTCAACTGTCATCCATGGTTAGAAAAAATGGCGTCGAGTTTTGACAATCCTGTCTCATTCATCATAACTTTCGTGTACTTAGATAGATTGGTTGGATAGGGAGTGAGAGCAGCTCACATGAACAGTACCATGAACATTAAGATACTGACTTATCAAGAAACTATCGTGTCTCTATTTATAGAGGAGACTTGACTTGGCACTCGAGACACCCTATGTAAACATGATCCTTTACTTCCTAACTTATCAAGATACTTGCCTAAGAAATAGATTTATTACCTCCAAACCTACTGACTCTGGAAGGTCACACCTCCACCTGCGTGCAGCCTGGCTAGGGCGGCCGCCGGCGGTGCCCCCTGGCCACATGGGCTATGGCTGGTCTAGGATGGACCATGTTACGGTCCAGCTGGTCTATGGCCATCTGGTCCGTAACAATAACCTACAGTGTTCACTAAATTTCTTGATTCCTCAATGTCCATCTGTAGTTATTCTACCAATAACTCTGTCCATCTTTTACAACAGGCAAGATCATATGTCTTTCTGGGCCACCAGGAGTTGGAAAAACCAGTATTGGTCGTTCAATTGCACGTGCACTGAACCGCCAGTTCTACAGGTTTTCTGTTGGAGGTTTGGCTGATGTGGCTGAAATCAAGGTACAAAACAGATATTGCTGATATGTCATGTACAGTTGCATGTGGTTGTATAAGTAACTTTTCAACAATCTCAGGGCCATCGACGCACGTATGTTGGTGCAATGCCAGGGAAGATGGTGCAGTGTCTTAAATCAGTTGGGACAGCAAATCCTCTAGTATTGATAGATGAGATTGACAAGGTGCTCAAACAACTGGTTATGGTCCATTTGGTCTTATTTTGCTTGAGATGCTAAATTGCTAATAATAGCCTGCATTATATACTTGCATAATGGCCTGTGATGCACTTGAGTCTTTGACACAGAATGGACTTTCAACAGTTACTTTCTTCAATGTGACAACTTGTGTGCATGCTTTATTAACGCTAACTTTTACTTGTCTGTCTTGCAGCTTGGGAAGGGGCATTCTGGCGATCCAGCTAGTGCATTGTTGGAACTCCTCGATCCTGAGCAGAATGTTAATTTCTTAGATCACTACCTTGATGTTCCTCTTGACCTATCCAAGGTTAGTCCTTGCTCCCTCAGGAGTTGCCTGTTTGACTGTTGGCTTCACAATTTAACCTTTTTTGCCATGTTTATTCTTTTAAATATAGACAACAAGCTTATTCTTAACAGATTGATAGTTGTCATCACCATCTCATTGTTTTGCATTCTCACGCATCTTGCTGTTATCATTAGGTACGCGCATTGCTGATTATTGTGCTATCACATCATTCACATGCAATGCTGCTAAGTGCTAGTGTACTACTGTAAGTTGTGATTAGTAGGTTGCACCAAAGCAACATCCTTAGTATTATGTTTTGTTCTATACGATGAGATCCGTAGCATTAGGATGGTCTTCGATACACTTCAAGTGCATAACTTCCACACAATCCTCTGCCTCTCCAACCTTTTTTTATTCCTGTTGTTTCGAGTGTCTTCAGTCGTGTTTAACTATTTATTTCATGCTACTTTCTGTTTGTAATATTCTTTTCATCTTCTAAAACTTTGTTTATGACAATTAGGTTCTGTTCGTTTGCACAGCAAACGTAATAGAGACGATACCAAATCCGTTACTGGATAGGATGGAGATCATTGCTATAGCGGGGTATATAACTGATGAAAAGATGCATATTGCTCGGGACTATCTGGAGAAGAATACAAGACAGGCTTGTGGCATAAAGCCTCAACAGGTAGCTTGGACACTTCTCTTATAATCTTCCTTTCATTCAATATTATGTGCATGAGAATAAATTATTAAGCATAGAATATTTGTTTTTAAAGCAATCTTGGAATTTCCATAAATAAAAAAACAAACAACACAAAGAAAGGGAAAAATTGTTGTAAACTCTATGCTTTTATAATGTCTGTATGCGTAAACCACCTAATCTATACTGACACAGTTTCAGCAGTATGTGAAGTGTCCCAATAGGCCAATACACTTGCTTCTTATTTCTGATTCTACGTTATTATCAATTTTGGACTTAACTGTTCAGCCATGCACATCTACAGGTTGAAGTTACAGATGCTGCTCTTCTTGCTCTCATTGAAAATTACTGCCGAGAAGCTGGAGTGAGGAACCTTCAAAAGCAGATTGAGAAAATTTACCGTAAGGTGTGTAAAATAATTTCTGCATACTGATCTGACCCCTCTATCAGAGAAGGGGAAAAATGTTGGCTGATTGTTGATAATGGTTAAGCAACCTCAAGGCATTGGTATGGTATGAAAGGTTGCTTTTAGTTTTAGAGTCAATGCTTCCATTAATATCTTCTGCTCGCCAATATGATCATGCCATACATCCTTTGCTGGCCGATATGATCACACTCTTACTTCTGAAATACCTTACAAACTTTTTACCTCCGCAGATAGCTCTGCAGCTTGTTCGCCAAGGGGTATCGAATGAGCCAGACCAGGAGTCTCTCAGCGTCACTGTAAGTGAGGAATCTAGTAGTGGTGATAGCACCACAGCAAAAGATGAGATTTTGAAGGATCCTGCTGTAGAAGATGCTTCAGTCGCCAATAATGTTACAAATCCTGCCTCTGAGGAAGCTAATGAAGTAAATTTGACAACTGAAGCACCAAAAGAAGACAGCACATCTAAGGTATAGTGTGTCATTCGTTGGTTTTATTATTTTTTCAAATAAAGTATTCACACTTAATTTTGTACTGCGCTGTTGCCTGTTAATGTGCAAAATGGTCCTCTACATTGTATCTGTTCTGCTGATTGACACACTGCTTATCCTTGTGTATGGCAGCCAGGTATTGTTGGTTGGTCAAATATAATTTTGTAGATTACTGGACATCAATGTTCCCTGTCTGTGTCCATTGTGTTGGCCTGAAAATCACTTATGCGATTGCTAGCTCACTCAACAAATGTGCAATATAGACTCAGGAGAGTGGGAAACAAATCAAACAATATTATATTATGATGTTAGTTACTGATTCCTGTATTCTGTAGGGCAACAAGGACACAGATGGAGCAGCAGACAAGGCAATTGAAAAGGTTGTGGTCGATTCATCAAACCTTGGCGATTTTGTTGGGAAACCTGTGTTCCAGGCTGAGCGTATATATGAGCAGACGCCTGTTGGAGTGGTCATGGGTTTAGCTTGGACTGCTATGGGTGGTTCTACTTTGTACATCGAAACAACAAAAGTGGAGGGGGAAGGGAAAGGTGACCTTGTGCTGACGGGACAGCTTGGAGATGTCATGAAAGAGAGTGCTCAGATAGCGCACACAGTTGGCAGAGCTGTATTACTGGAGAAAGAGCCAGATAATCAGTTCTTTGCAAACTCGAAGCTGCACTTGCATGTTCCTGCAGGGTCCACCCCTAAGGATGGCCCTAGTGCTGGATGCACCATGATAACATCTATGCTGTCCTTAGCTATGGGAAAGCCTGTCAAGAAGGACCTCGCAATGACGGGTGAAGTAACATTAACAGGAAGAATCCTCCCAATCGGCGGGGTATGTTTTCTTTGTTCCCTACTCAAGCTTGGTTTTACATTTTAAATGTATTGTTTTTAGTCAAACATGACCAGCCAGCCAATGACTTCTGCATGTGAAACGAGGAAATGTCACTTGACTGAAAAATATGAAGTGGTTTCCTTGTTTCATCTTCGAGCCTCCTGATATAATGAGAGGCTTACAGCCTGTTCGTTTCGGCTTATATGATCGTGGATTATAAGCTGGAACAGTATTTTTCTCTCACACCAAACCAGCCAGCAGTACTTCTGGCTTATAATCCACGATCGTTTCAGCCGAAACGAACAGGCTGTTAGTTTTCAGATGCTAGCTGACATCCAAGCAGATGACAGTGCCTTAATGAGTTAATGTTAACATCCATGCGCTTCAGCATGCCATGATAATATCAATATGGTTTCATGCATCGGATTGTTTCTTCTCTATATATCAGGTAAAAGAGAAAACGATTGCTGCAAGGAGAAGTGCGATAAAGACACTCATATTTCCAGCAGCGAATAAAAGGGACTTTGACGAGCTTGCTTCCAATGTGAAGGAAGGCCTCGAAGTTCATTTTGTTGACACATACCGTGAAATATATGATTTAGCTTTCCAGAGTGACGCCGGGACAGAAACAAGCTGAGATGATTTAGCTTTACAAGATTGAGAATTTTTTTCCAGACCTGTTTACAAGCCAAATACCAAGCAGAGGCAGGAAGACCATTGTAACCGAGATGAGTGTAGTTACTTGACAGTCACGAGAAAAAGAAATCTTTTTTGCTCCCCAGATAACACCATTGAATTTTGAAGAGATTTTTGGCTAAGGTTGTACTAGTGTGCTAGCTCAGCTAGGTTGTATTAGCCTATATATAGGAATAAGAAAAGAGCAGCGTAAACTATATATCGTACCACACTTTGTTATCCGTGAAAGCAGCACTGATGCACCATCTGTTATTTATTTATTTATTTATTAGAGTGGTGCACCATTTGTTATTCGTTAAATTTATTTTGGTGAGTGTTGGCCAGTCTTCTAGTTTACTCCTATTGTACAAACAGTTGGGCAGTAGGGTGCTAGTTGTTTTGTTTTTTTTAAATTCGTTCTGTACGTATGCGTGAGCGTGGACAGTGGAGTGAGCCGGTCCGGTCTTGCGCTTGCGCGTGCGAGCTGTTTCAGCCTGCAGGTCGGGCAGGGATTGAACTTGAACGGAAGTCGGAACTCGGAACTCGGAACGTACGGCTTCAAGTCGACTGCAGGCTGGGCCGGCCGGTCCGGTCCACCGTCACCCTCAAGCTGCCCATTTTTATTCGGATCCGGCGGTCGATTCGCCTCCGGTCTCTGATCCGCCGCCACGGTGACTCCTCCCTCTCCTCGTCTCCGATTTCGATTCCGCGCCCGGTCATAGGTGAAAGTCCGACTCCTCCCCTCTTCTCATCTCGTATCCCAAATTCCCAATCCATCATGTTTGTTGATGTATCTAAACGTGCTGCAGGCATCTGCCATCCATAAAATTCAAGATGAGTTAAATATGCCGGGGGTCCATAAATTTGTTATGGTGTACCACTTAGGTTGATGAACTCGAAAAATATATTTATAGGTCACCTAACTTGTTTTTCTAGTGGACCATAGGTCCATACTGCTCCGTCAGCGATTTCTTGTCGATGTGGCATGACAACGTGGCATCTTCTTTTACATCTAACCCCTCACACTTATTTCTTCTTTTACAGTACGACGGGCACGTGCATGGCCGCGTGAACGACACGCTCCACCGCGCACGGTAAGCAGCAGCATACCAGGGAGCACTCCTGGATCAGGTGATTGCGGCCCCGCGGACAGTGGCGTGGTTGCTGCTCGCCGCGTACCTGCAGTTTGATTTCGGCCGGCAGTGGCACCAGGAGCGGTTCCTTGCGCCGCTGAGGCTTTGTGGACGCTCTTCATGCTGCTCTCAGTCGCCGTCGTTGCTTACGCGGAGACGAGTCTCGACGGGTAACGGGTTCCCCATGCCCGGTCGCGCCATCTCTGTTATTGCACCAGTGGTTCTACTCTCAGCTAGCTAGGTTCCTGGGAAGGAGAGCCGGATAAGGCCATGCTTCCGAACCAATGCTGAACGGCGTGCAGTACCTCAATGGCGAAGAGAACTAGGTACGCGAGCAAGGGGCAACTCCCTGTCCTCGCCTTCATCTTGGGCAAGGCATGCATTCGAGTGCCTGTCCAGTCACCATTCCTCACCCACCACTACCTCCCCATCAACGCGGCGTCCTCGGCGGCCAACCGCGACCACAGGATCCGGCGCATGAAGCGCGCGCTGGACGCGGCCGACCTTGAGCTCGTCAAGATGATGGTCATGGGCGAAGGGCTGGACCTCGATGACGCGCTCGCCGTGCACTATGTCGTCCAGCACTGCGGCCGCGACGTCGTCAAGGCGCTGCCGACGTCAACTCCCGCGCCGGGCCCGTGGGGTCGCGGGGAAGACGGCGCTGCACCTGGCGGCCGAGATGGTGTCCCCCGACATGGTGTCGGTGCTCCTCGACCACCACGCCGACCCCAATGCCAGGACACTCGACGGCGTCACCCCGCTCGACGTGCTCCGCAGCCGCACCTCCGAGTTCATCTTCAAGGGCGCCCTCCCGGGGCTCACGCACATCGAGCCCAACAAGTTCAGGCTCTGCCTCGAGCTCGTGCAGTCCGCGGTGATGGTGGACATACGCTTGTCATTCGCATCGTCCTCGCACAACAACCTCAGCCGCGAAGCCGAGCCTGGCAAGTTGTTTTTCTCCTTGGCCTCTTCCTCCGCGCCTCTCTTGCCGGGCGCCGCATCTGTTCCGCCGCATCCTGCCGGGTCAGCGCGTGGAAGAAGTAGGAGCGGCGACGAGCGCTTTGTTCCTGGCTGTAAGGGTTTAGATGCAAAAGAACATGCCACGTTGGAAGCCGTGTAAGCAAGAAAACGCTGACGAAGCCGTATCGACATGTAGTGCACTATTTAATAAGTTAGGTGATCTATAAATACATTTTCAGAGTTTATAGACCTATGTGATACACAGTGACAAGTTCATGTAGCCTGGTGCATTTAACTCATTCAAGATTATTACCAGGCGGGATCAGGAGGTGGGGCGGCACGATGTCCAGTAAGCGGCGAGCCATAGGCTAGTATGACGAGCCGAGGCCAAGCCGCCGCCGCCGCCATCGACACGCCGCAGGCCGCCGTAAGCACCTGTACCTGGTGCTGGATGACTGGAACAATGGCTTCAGTATCCACAAGATTGATCCCCCCGACACTTTGGATGACGAAGCACCTGCCGGTGCCGGGCAGTAGCACCTGCACCTCCCCGAGCCCCCAGTGCTGCGGCTAGAGTCACCGATCAGCTCCGTACCCCATGACCGTTTGTCCTTCTCCGCGCTAGGCACCAAGATGTTGGTTTTCATGAACCACCGTTGCGCCCTCGTGTACACACCGAGATGGCGGCGGTGTCCATCGGCCCCCACGCCCCTGCTGCAGATGTTGTGCGGCTCCGGCGTCACCGTGCCTGCTGGCGGCATGCTCTACGCATTGTCGCATCGCTCCTTCGACAAGGAGGATCCGCACTCGTTACAGGTGATGTCGTGGACGACACCTCCAGCCCGGCCGCGGTTGGGGCCGAGCATGATGCAGCAGGTGTTGGCCCACAAGATCACCGACTCAGGTGAGTGAACTACTCACCGGTCTTGTCGAGCACCCGTTAGTGTTGCCGAGCACCCACTAGCCGTGCCGACCACGAACAAGCGTTGTCCGTCCCCACGCACTATGGTTAGAGCTTGAAGAAGAAGGGAGAACAGAGCATACACACACAGTACAAGACACCAACGTTGGCTGAAGTCCTGTCTGAGAGATGGCAAATCTGAATTCTATCCATCTAGTCCTAGTACAACGCACATGCTGTAATAGTAACTAGATAACATACAGGGCTGACTCTACGCCGGTCTCTGCATGTGGCTACAGTGCTGCAGATGAGCCGTGCGGCGCCTGCAGCGCCTACAGTATCACAACAGGGGTCCTTTCGGCGCCGCCTTCCTTTGCTGTGTTCACATAAGGTAGCAGTAGATTATCTAATAATCTTTTTCTAATCTTATTGCTAACCCTTGTACCCCCTCCATGTTGATCATCTCCTTCAGCTCCGTGAGTCGAAGACGTCCGAGCGGCTTGGTGAGGACGTCCGCGAGTTGCCGACCAGTTTTGACGAATTCGATGACGATCTGCCCTCCATTGACACAGTCCCTGAGGAAGTGAAACTTCACGTCGATGTGTTTACTCCGGTCGTGCAGAACCGGATTCTTCGCGAGGGCGATGGCGGGCTGGTTGTCCACCATCAGTGCTGGTGGATGAGCTTCCACACCGGTCAGCTCGCCCAGCAGCCGGCGCAGCCACACAACTTGGCACGCCGCTGTGGCCGCCGCTACGTACTCTGCCTCGCACATAGATACCGTCATCACCTTCTGTTTCAGCGACAGCCGACCCGAGGAAGACGAGCACGCCAGAGGTGCTCCGTCGTCCGTCGATGTCCCCCGCCATGTCTGCATCGCGGAACACAGTGAGCTGCAGCCTACTCCCGTCGGTCTTGGGAAAGATAATCCCCTGATCCACCGTCCCTTTGACGTAGCGCAGTAGCCGCTTCACCGAAGCCCAGTGATCCTCTCTAGGATCCTCCATGAAGTGACTGACGTAGCCCATGGTGAACGCAATGTCCGGCCTCGTATGGACTAGGTAGCACAGACCGACGACGATGCTCCGGTAGAGTGTTGCATCCACCTTCGCCGCGGCGCTGGCCTTCGTCAGCTTCAGCCGCTCCTCCATCGGAGTCACGCATGGCTTGCACTCAGTCATGCCGCTCCTCTCCAACAGCTTTGAGGCATACGCGCTCTGACCGAGCGTGAGTTCCTCCTTCCCCTGTCTCACCTCGATGCCGAGGTAGTAGGAGAGTGCGCCGAGATCGCTCATTCGAAAACGAGCCGCCATCTCGCGCTTGAAGCTGTTGATGTCTTCCGTGCACGCACCGGTGACGATCAAGTCATCCACATGCACGTCGACGACGAGCTCCTCCTTCCCCATCGCCACGTGTAGAGCGCGTGCTTGGTTGCGCACCTCTGAAACTCAAGCTCGCCCAGCGTGGCGTCAAGCTTGGCGTTCCATGCTCGTGGGGCATGCCGCAGCCTGTAGAGCGCCTTACGCAGTCGGAGCACCCTGTGCTCCTCTCCCTTGACGGCGAAACCTGGAGGTTGCCTAACGAAGACCGTCTCCGCCAGTTCGTCGTTGAGTAAGGCCGATTTAACGTCCAGGTGATGGACGCGCCAGTCCTTTGGTACTGCCAAGGCTAGTAGCAAACAGACCGACTCCATACGCGCTACTGGTGCAAAGACCTCCTCGAAGTCTATGCCCTCGCGCTGAACAAAGCCTCGGGTGACGAGGCGCGCCTTGTGTTTGACGATGGCGCCGAGCTCGTCCCGTTTGACCTTGTACACCCACTTCAGGCTGATCGAACGACATCTTAGAGGTGGATCGACGAGCTGCCAAGTCTCGTTTTTCTCGATCGCCTTCATCTCCTCCAGCATCGCCTGTCGTCAGTTTTCTTCGCAAGTCGAAGAACACCAAGTCCAAGTCGAAGAACACCCACTTCAGGCTGAGCGAAGCCGAAGAAGCGCAAGTCGAGAACACCAAGTCCACCCAATGTTGTCGGCCTGCAGACCACAGGCCAAGCGAGCTTGCACTTGCCACCGGTGGTCGCTGTGGTGCCGGACCAGAGGAACGCGCGGTGGCGTTTGTCAATCTGACCCAATGCCCAGCTGGACAAGCAGCATGATATGCTCATGTGGACTGGGATCACCGAGAGAGTCACCTTTGTGAGCAAAACGCGTCCAGCATGTGTGAGCAGCCCTGCCTTCCAAGTCGGGATCTCATCGGCTCGCCGCAACCGGCGCAGCGACAGTGGGACGCCAAGGTACCTGCAGGGGAATGGCGCGACGACGCAAGGGAAGGTCTCTGCTGGACGGCCGCCATCATTTCCTCAGAGCACTGAATCGGCGTGGCTACACACTTATCGACGTTGGTGACAAGACCCGATGCTCCGGCGAAGAGCTGTAGGATCTCAATCACACACTGCAGGTCTTCTGTGTTCGGGGCGACAAGGAGCACCAGGTCGTCATCGGCATAGAGTGACGCGCGATGGACGATGCCGATGGCATTCCCGGGCAACGGTGTTAGCACCAGGCGACGGTCAGCTTCTCTGATGAGTGAATTAAGAGCTTCCATGGCGATGACAAACAGCATCGGAGATATGGGGTCGCCCTGCCTTAGTCCCCTCGCATGGATTATTCTTCTGCCTGCTTTCCCATTAACAAGGACCTTGGTACTTGCAGTGGACAGTAGGATAGAAATCCAGTTAGTCCAACGCCGCGGGAATCCGATATGCTGCAGCACCTCAAGTAAGAAAGGCCATGCGACAGAGTCGAACGCCTTTGCGATGTCAATCTTAAGAAGCACGACTGGGAACTTCCTACAGTGCAGCCAACGGCATGCCAATTGCACAGCCCTGAAATTGTCATGGATCGAGCGTTCTCGAATGAAGGCACTTTGGTTGGGCGCAACGATTTCCTTTAGCCTCGGCGCCAACCGCCTAGCCAAGCACTTGGCAAATAGCTTGCTGAAACTGTGCATGAGGCTGATCGGCCTATAGTCCTTGAGGCGCGTCGGGGCGCTGTTCTTCCGTAACAGCACCATGAGGGCGTCATTGAGTTGGTAGAAGCTCCTAGCGTCGAGCGACCAAAGTGCGTTGAACGCACTGATGACATCTTGTTTGATAATCGGCCAAGCCACCTTGTAGAACAGCCCTGAGAAGCCGTCCGGTCCCGGCGCACGGTCTGACGGGAGGTCTCTGATGGTGTCCCAGATTTCTTGCTCAGAAAAGCAAGCGTCAATGCCTGTTAGGTCGATCTGCGGCAGCAGTTCGTCAAGGTGCAGTGCATGCTGCCGCTGAAATGGAGTGCCCAGGATGTTGTTGTAATAGGTGTAGATCAGATCCTGCTTAGCTTCTTCCGCTGAAAACCAGCTGCCCTCATGTTGCACAGCGGCAATGAAAATTTTCCGACTTCGGTGGCAGGCTTGCAAATGAAAGAATTCGGTGTTGGCGTCGCCTTCGCCAAGAAACCTGATCCGGGATCGTTGCCGTGCGATCGTTCGGTTGAGAGAGGCAAGGCCCAAGCAGCGGCCTTTTAGCTCGGCCCGAATGGTCCGTTCCTCCTCAGAGAGTAACCTGGACTCCTGGGCCTTATCCAGCTGCGCGATCAGCTCTCTAGCCATGAACAATTGCTGTCGTACACTGCCGACATTGCGCATGCTCCAACCTTTCAGTGCCTTTGCCGTTTGTCTTAGCTTGATATCAAGCCTGCGGCAAGCGTCGACATTTGGCGGGTTTAGATCCCACGCTTGCTGAACAACCTCCGTGTCAACATGGACGCCGAGGCGCTTCATCATTACTTTGCGTGCCTGAGCTTCCGGCCGTGGTTCCCTGTGTTTGCTCTTCGCCGCCAGTCTTGCACTCCGCTTCGGGATGAGCTCCTCGTCGCTGGGTTCCCGAGCCGCAGCCCTGGTCGCTTGAGTCTGCCGCAGCTGCGGTGTCGACAAGATGATCGGTGGCTCCAGCTGCTTCTTGAAGGATGAGACGAAGTCAACAGTCGTCATGGGCCTGGGTGGCTCCACGTCGTTAGACTATCTCCAACAGCCCTGAGGCAAACACGATACGCATTCAGAGATTTGGGCCACTAATCTTGCACTCCTCCCTCCCGGACGCCACATCCACCGGCGGCGGCGGCGGAGCCGGTGTGGCACTCCATGGCCACGACGTGCTTGTCGTGCATCGCGGCCAGCTAGATCCAGCATGCGGCTAAGAATAGGCGTTGGGCATGGGAGTGGCCAAGTTCAAATCCACCGGCGTAGCACCAGGGCACATAGCAGAACGCGAAAAATCCGCTGAAGCTAGGTCCAGCATGCGGCCAAGAATACGCTTTGGCCATGCGGGTGGCCAAGTTCAAATCCGTCGTAGCATAGGCGCAGCATGCGAGCAGCCGGGGCCAAATCCATGGGCAGAGAGGAGAGCTGGGACCGGCGAAGAAGGAGGGTGGGGTTGGAGCGAGATCCGTACCTGCGAAGTCAAGCTCAGTGCAGATCTCGCCGACGGCGAAGCTTCGCCCGGTGCGCTCTCCTCTTCTTTCCCCCTCCCTCGCCCGCGAAACGGTTGTGCGTAGATATTTCGGTTGAGGAGAGAGACGGAGAGAGGGGACGCATTTTTTGGTTCCGACAGACCACCGACGCAAAATGGGTCTCGCGTTTACCTCCGCTGTTGGACTCTGAGTTTTTCGCTTAAAGCAACGTAGACCACCCATTTTTTGGTTTGGGTAGCGTAATAGCTATCCTGTTGGAGGCAGTCTTACGGGTGGCAGCATCCACCCACAACCAATTGTGGTCGGCGGCCACGGGCGGATCCCCGGATGGAACCAGGCCTGGCTCCGTGGGGAGGTCCTTGGACAGCATCGGATCGACGTCGGCCGGGAAACAGGCTCCAGCCTGGTCGCACTGCCCCGGCCCAGGCGATGGAGGCCCAGACGAACAGTCTTCGGGCCCCGAGCAACAGATGTCCACCTCGAGGTCTTCCAACGACAGCGACTAGGCCGTTGGCCCAACATCACCGTTGCCGCCGAACAACAGGTCAGGCCCATCCTCCGACCAGGACGGCCCGCGAAGCTTCCGAGCGTTGAACAGGTCCCCATCCACCGCTAGGGCGGACCCCACAAAGCCATGCCGCGGGGCACAGGATGAGCGTGCGCGGCGCGGACAGATGTCAATGGAGTGGCGGGTGTCGCTGTCGCAGTCCCTGCGGCACGAACGTGGCGTGCACAGCTGAAAGTGCAATCAAGCCCTAATTGTGGGTTTTGGTGATAATTATCACGTAATTAGAGGACTAATGAGATTTATCGAGATGACAAGCAGGGAATCTATAATCGAGGATGTTATATGAAACGGAGGAGCCCCAAATTACAAATATTGATGGCTTCAAATTCAAAGGAGGTTTAAATTCTTTTCTATTTTGAATTTGAGTATTGGAAAAACCATACTATAAAGGGGGACACAATGCTTAAGCTAACATGTGCTACCAAGTTCTCTATCCTACACATATATCCTCAGTTTCACAGCCAAGACAGCCAGCACTTCACTCTTATCCTTGCTGTCTTGCCTGGTGCGGCAATGCCGCACATGGAGAGAGGCACTGCTACGACTTAAGTGACCGTTGAGGGCTGAGGGGTATTTATACATTTTCCCTTCCTCCCCAACATCTCTTTCTTCTTCCTCAACCATTCAGCTTGTGTAGAAATAGAAAAGTGCTTCTCTCTCTCCTCCATTGGTGACCTTGAGCTCCCAAGCTTCTCCATTGATTTCTCTATCAATCTTTGAGAGAAAAAGGTGTCAAACTCGATTAGAGAGCAGATCCACTGATTCTCAACCTCTAAATAGCACTTGGTTCACGTTTTGACCGGCAGTTGTGTTTGTTACTCTTGGAGCTTGGCTCCTAGCCGACTAGAGCGTCGTCCGTGGAGGTTACCAACTTTGTGTGGCAGCTCCGGAAGGTTTGTAACCACCTCTTGCAGCTAGTAAATTCACCCATCATCTCAGGAGTTAAGTCTTTTGACTTGAGAACGAGGAAGGGTTAGGAAGCCCTAAGCCTTAGGGGTTAACCTCAACAACGTGTATTTAGGCAAGCCTTAGTGACGAGCTCAACCACGGGATAAATCATTGTGTCACCTTGTGCTTGCTTTATATTCTTGTGATTCATATTGTTGTTGAGGTAATTTCTAGGTTTGAAATCGATCTACTTATGTGTGGTATTCCTATCATTTCTTGATGTTGATCTGTGTTCAATATACCTGTAGGGACTTCAGTAACCTCTTGAATCCAAGTTTCCTTTTATAGATTTTGAATTACGTCACGAAGTTGTCTACAGGTGCGGCAGTGCCGCTATTCTGGCTTGACAGTGCCACGGTGCGGCAGTGCCGCAGGTTGAATTTAACAAAAGTTTAAATTTTGTTTTAACAGGCCCTGTTCACCCTCCTCTACGCAGCGTCATCCACCATTGGGTCAACCGCTGCAAACCCGACAGAAAAGGGTGAGCCTGAGCACATGGCAACGAAGTCCACCTCCGCAACCAGGGGCTCCTCGACATGCGCCACAGGCGTGGCGTGAAATGCGTTGCTAGCACCGCAGCAGGGCATGGCGTTGCGCGGTGACTTGACAGGGCAGTTGACAGCACCAATTAGGATCGTGTCCCTTATTTCCTGCGCCTGGAAAGCTGGCCCGGAGACCCGCCCGAGACGCGGCTCGTCCGGACCGGCGAACCTTGTAGTCCGTGGTCGCGCACCGCCGCCAAAGCCCAGATGAAAGCCGTTATAGTTGCTGTCGTCGCTATCTTCATCGTCTCCGGCGCCGTAGAACTCATCGTCCGAAGAAGGCGTCGTCGTATGCCAGTCCTGAAACTCCACGATCCGAATGTGGACCAAATACCTGAGCGCGGGCACGTCATCATGAATGATTTCGTGCGGCCTAAGGTAGAGCGGCGAGCCACTGTCATGCTCCTCCTCTGGCTCCGGCACTGCCATGATGATCTCGTCTAGAACCAGGTCAGGATGGGCGCACCAGGTAGACACGAAGAACTCTCGCTCATCTTCCAGATAGGAGAGAGCGTCCGGGTCCGCAATCTCCACCTTGGCCCCAGCCGATCCCAGGATGGTTTGCGCTACCTCCGACGAGCGCGCATGCGAGGGGATACCCTTCATGCCGACGAGGACGCGGTAACGGAAGGCACCAGCCGATCCCATGATTAGACAGCTATAGCGTCGCCACCACAGCGCGAACGACACTCCCTCAGGCCTCTGGTTATAGAGGACGAGGTCAAGGTCCTCCTGGTGGCTGAACCGCACAAGGAAGTCATCCGGCCTGGTCCGTCGGACAGACACGTGCTCCTCCGTGATGCCGTAGTGCTCCTGAAGGTAGTAGAGCATCGCGACCGGGGTGACCGCTGGCCTAGTGCCAAGAACCAGCGCCAGCAGCGCGAGCGACAGCGCTTCCTCCGCCACCTGTATGGCCATAGTCCGTGGAACCACCACTAGCAGGAGAAGCGACGTCTTGGCCCTTGTCCTTGGCGACGCCGGTGGCTCCTCCACCCGCCTCAGCAGAGAACGGGGATAGCCACGTGGGTGGTCCGGCACATGGGAGGAGCCTACTTCCTCTGCGGTGCCAGGCACCACCCCGCCATCCGCACAGAAACCCGCTCCGAGGCTGCCGCCCGCCCCGGAGTGGCCACCGCCGGCAAGCGCATCGGCAGCAGCGCCATGAAGTGGGTCATCCCTCCAACGTCGTTTGTTGGCTCTTCGGACGCCACCACGCCCGGCTCCGGGGTTGGAGGCTCGCAAACAGGTGACACCGAAGGAGATCTACCCATGGACGCAGAACGCGCGGAAACGGTGTCCGTCGGCGAGGCGCGATGGGCCGGAGAGAAACGCCAGAACCTCGACCAGGGGAGCACCCCCGCTTCCCCACGCCACAACCCAGGAGGGAACAACCACGCTCCTGATGCCCCTCCCCCATGCAGTTGAAGCATCTAGATGGGAACGTGCACTCTGCCTTGACATGATTACCTGCAAGACAGTTGAAGCATTTGCCAACCAGGTTGGCGGGCACGGGGCGCCGCGGCGCCGCGACGCGCCGCCAACGCCTACAATGGTGCACCGCCCTGAAGACATCCACATCCGGCTCCACGGACATGCGTGGCGGGTGGATGACCACGGATGCCAGACGACCCTGCGCCGCCGGCGGTGATCCAGCGGAAGACCGAGGCGCATCCCAGAAGGCACTCCCCCGACGGGCGCGGCGGCGATGATGACGGCGTTGTTGATGAGGCAGCACGGCCGTCTTACCGTGGCCCGATGAAGGAGGTGCATCAGAGTCGCCGAACGATGCCTCCGAATCGGTGAAGTGTAGCCTCTCCGACCCTCCCGGGGAAGCAAAGAAGGGCTCCGCATCCGGGTCCAGGGAGCTCGCTTGGAGCACAAAGGAGGCGTGCGTAGCCGCCGCCAGGGGTGGGAACTCGAAGAGAGCAGATCTGCCAGCGCTCCGGGCCGTCTCTTCCTCGTCGACTTCATCCGCCCAGGAGTGGCGAGAACAGGACCCGGGCTCCATGGTGAGGTGGTCGGCACGGCCGAGAGGCCACGGCGATTGCTAGGGTGGACGCCGGGGCTGGAGTGGCCACAGGCAGGGGATGGTGAGGGAGGGGTGCCGAGCTTAGCTTATCGTTCAGGAGCGTGGATTCTAAAATTCTATGTCAAAAGAATACACTTTAGCTTCAAATATACAAAGACGACTATGTCACATTAACTCTTTTTCAATGTTATAGGTTCCTTGAAGGCAACTTTGAGAATTATGTGAGACAGATGAGAAAGCCTCATGCTTGGGGAGGAGAACCTGAGCTGTTCATCGCAGGAGTTAGCCAGCGATGGCCTCTGCGAGCGCAAGACAGGAACTAGGCAAGATTGATCTAACCATCAGACTCCATCAACCATCGACCTTCGACAGCTACCAAACCTTTGAACTCTCTAACATGAACATTTGTGTTGTTTAATTTTTATTTTTAGATTCTTATAATATGCATCGACCAAATTTCATTTGATCTAACCTTCGCAGGAACTAATCCTTTTTACATTCAATACTACAAGTCATATATGTGCCTATGCAGGTTTTTGAATGGCAGCCTTTGCTAGCCATCCAAAACTATAACCCGCTCATTCGAGAGCATTACTCTTTACCCTTAGAGTTTAACCTTTGCTTGAGCATGACCATCATTTCTGCAGGGTGCATGATATATTTACTCATTTTAATATTTTCATGCAAATGCACTCATTTGCATCATCACATACATACATACATCGCATAAGTGCATTGCCCCGCATGGCCCAGGCCACCTGGAAAAAAGTCTCAAAAATACGTGGACACCAGGACTCAATGCACCAAAACCCTGGAAGAAGTCCCAAAGTTACACAGGCACCAGGTACTTGGTACAAAGACCCAAAAAATATGGGCACTAGGTCGCGAAACTATGACTTTCGCACTACCCTCGTATATTATATGAAATAACTATACATCTTTTGCAGCAAGTAGAAAGCTAGTGTATTTTTTAGTGTCAAAAAACTTGCCTGCAAGTTGATATTGGATGAAGCTACAACACTCAAACTAAGTCCCTGAAAAATGCATCCTATCCACTTAGGTGCATTTTCACATGATTTCTCCGTCCTTCGGCAAAAAGGAACTTCACCGACATCTTCGGCTTTTACATCGACATCGCCTTCGCCAAGCTCTTTGGCATGATGGGCTTCGCCACCATCTTCACTGACTTCACCAACATCGCCTCCGCCAAGATACCTTTGCAGGAGGGCCTTCACCAACACCTTAGGCTAAACTAAAATAACTCGCCTCTGTCAACACGTCGGCACGAGGGGATTCGTCGACACCTTCGTTGTCTACACCAAAATTGCCCCCACCAAACACCTTTGCAGGAGGGTGTGCGCCAACACCTTCAACAAACCATAGTAACTCGCTTATGCCAACACATCGGCATGAAGGGGCTCTGCCGACACCTTTGTCATCTACACCAACATCGCCTCCACCAAACACCTTTATAGGGGGGTCTTCGGCAAGAGGGGCTTTGCCATCATCTTCACCCACTACAATGGCTTAAGAGCCTTCGTCAACACCTTTGGCATCAACACCCATGACGACTTACCATCATCGCCTAGCTCAAGGGGCTACACAACTCCTTTGGCACTAAGGTCTACTATGCCTTCGTCAACCACTTTGACTCGAGGGGCTCATCGGCAACTTCGGTCCGGACATCTACTTCCACTACTATGACTATGTCAACTACACCAAGGGCGACAGAGGATTCGGTCATGAGCACATGCCAAGAGGGGCTAGGGGAGCATACTGGAGGACCAGCCACTCTGGAACATGAAGTCTTTTTGTAGGACCGCTGGTTAGCCTAGAGGGGGGTGAATAGGCCTGTAAAAATTCAGCTCAAACAAATGTGAGAACTCAGCGCAACAGTGCTGCTCTATGCACAGCATTGCTGCCCCGCAGCACTGCTGCTCTGGCTGACACCTGAGACAATAGTTCAAAATCTACCCAACAAAAATTAGATCGGGTAAAATACTGATGTTCCTAGAGTAGTATAGAGCATATTCCATCACCTGGATGTTGGCGGAAGTGCACACACGAGTAGATTGGAACCAAACCCTAGAATCACCATAAACACAAATATTGCAAAACAAATCACAAGAACACAAGTGAGACACCGATTTATCCCGTGGTTCAGCTCGCCACTAAGGCTCGCCTAAATTCACGTTGTTGAGGAAGCCACTAAGGCTTGGGTTTCGTGAAACCCTATCCTCGTTCTTAAGTCAAGAGAATGAACTCTTGAGATGAGGGGAGATTTCAATAGCTGATTGGGGTGATTACAAACCTCCTGGGGCTGCCACATAAGTTGGCAAGCTCCACGAGCGACGCACTAGCTGGCTAGGAGCAAGCTCCAAGAGTAATAAACACAATCCATCGGCTTGAACACGAACCAAGTGCTTTAGGCGATGAAGAACAGTTGGAGCAGCTCTCTAATGAAGTTTGGAGGCTCAAGGGAATCAAGGGGAGAGATATTGGGAGCTTGGGAGCCTTCAATGGAGAGGTGAGGAGTGCTCTGGTGGTTCTGAGATGCAAATGGTCGTGGGTGACCATTGGGGGAGAAGGGAGGTGAAGGAAATACCCCCTTTTCCAATGGTCAGATTTTAAGGCGCAGCAGAGCAGCAGTGCTGCTCTGGCCTGTCAGCTCCAAATTGAAAACTGAATCACATGCTGACTAGGCAAGGTAAAAGAGGATGTTTGGTGGATTTTTAGCACTTGGTTGCATGTTGAAGTTTGCGCATTTGTATCCCCCTTTCTAGTATGGCTTTTCATAAACTCAACTTCAAAATAAAATGAATTATAAGGCCTTTTGAGTCGGATGTCGCGTCCTTTTGTAATTGGGGCTCCACCATCACATATGTTATCCTCCATTTGATTTTACCTGCTTGTCATCTCGATAATTTCGTTAGTCCCCTAATTGTGTGGTCATGATCACCAAAACCCACATTAGGGCTTGATTGCACTTACACTTTTGCGTGGCGCTCGAGAGAAGATACCGAAGATGAAGCCCCGAAGGTGAAGACCTCCGTGCCGAGAAGACCCTAGAGACGAAGACCTCCGTGCCGAGGACCCGAAGACGAAGACCTCCGCACCGAGAAGGACCTAGAGACAAAGACCTGCGCATCGAGATGATACTGGAGGAGAAGGTCCTAAAGGCGAAGACCTACGCGTTGAGCGAAGCCAATAAACTATGTCATACAAGCAGAGAAAGGAGTTGAAACCCAAAGATGAAGACATCTAGAAGATCAAGGCACTTGGAGCTAGAAGCCTCAGTAATTAGAACATGTATAGGCTACAGTGTGTACATGCTCTTTTCTCCATGCCTTTTTTCCCACAGCGTTTTTGGGATGGATTTTTTAGTGAGGCGCACATGTGAAGGTTGCGAAGGGCAACCCTCGCAACCAAGGTTTGAGCTGTATTATGCTTCTTGTATGAGCATCTACTAGGTCATGTAGTACCGGCCATAACCTAGTAGCCGAGGGGCTACCGTTGGGGGAAGTCCATATGGTATATGGGCCAACCCTCCCCCCTCGAAGAGGCCCAATAGGGGTTATTATAGTGGCTTGTGAAATTCACCCCCACCAAGGGGCCGTATGTAAATCGCTGTTACCTATATATATATATAGTGCCAAGAGCACAAGGGTAAGGAGGCTCCCTCACTCTCCTCTCCCATTTGCAAGCTCTAATGTGTCCCTCCTCTCTACTCTCTCCCTGACTTGTTCATATTAATTTGAGCCCATCTATCATGTATAGTTGGATGGTTTCGATGCTTTAGATCTATTTTGTATAGAACATCCAAGGATAAAGACAAGGAGGTTTTTGCTTATGTGCTATTATAAAAGTTCGATATTTCATATTGCCACTAAATTTTTTTTGGCAACTCTAGTAACACTCGTGAAAAACATTGTTGCTCTCCATGCCACTTCTATCACATTTGCTTCTAAGTGTGTTAAACTGTGATAGGAAAAATCCGAAATATCCTCAGATCTAAATGCCATGCGAAAGATTCTAGTTTCTCCAGTATCACTACCCAAATAGTCAGCCAGCCCATATAGAAGCAGCACACCACGGGCTCGGGACTTAAATTGACATTTGACTTAAAAAGATGCAAAAAGGCTATGCACAGTGTTAAGGTTTCATCAACGCAAATACAAAAAAATTAGTTAAGGTTCCACTGCAGAAGGAGAATCTGTTAAGGTCGACATAGTGGCTTCTAACTTGAGCCGTCCGAGTAGTCCAGCCCGAGACAATGCTTTCTGCTGATCATAGAGTAACCTAGGAAAATCATCCTGAATCATGATGATAAGCTTGTCTTCATCGACGTCAACAGTCGGGTGGTGCCAACAGTCTCTGACAAGCTTGAATACACCTTTAATGTTGTGCCAGCGCTGAGCACACACTCCGGTCAATGGGTGCACATAGGATTGAGTGATCCGTAGCAAGTCATTGACGCTATAGATTCTAGTGGAGGTACGTGGGGAACATGTTACAATTTACCGGTAGAGAGCACGGTCGGTCCGCTTGAGTCCTTCAATGATGCGACGAGATGTCATCAGAGTAAGCAGCTGCTGTCGCGGTTCCATCAAGGCTATTTAATATCTCAGAAGGTACCCTCCATCAGCTCGGACTCCATGTCCAATAAGCTCTAACCACCTTTCGATATCTATAGCTATTTGTCTCCAAAAGAAACATGTCTCGCACTGATCTGACAAAGGCTTCATCACAGTCCAAATTTCCAAATTTCCTTGTTGCGGTGTATATCTCTCAAGTGGATGCCTCGTAGTCAAACTAAAAGACAAGAACTGATCACATAGTTGTGAGCCCCAAATTGTCCATGAACTGATCACATGTCCTGTGACAAGTGTTAGCTAATCTACTGCCACCTTGTATGAATACAGCAGAGGAAGGCGGCACCGACTTAGCCGCCTGCTGTGTGTGAACACAGCAAGGGAAGGCGGCGCCGACTTTGCCCCCTGCTATGATACTGTAGCACTGCAGGTGCAGGCGCCGCACGGCTCACCTGCAGCACTATAGGAACAGGCAGTGGCTGACGCAGAGTCAGCCCTGTCAGGTTATCTAGTTACTGTGCCAGTATGGGCGCTGCACATGGACTAGATAGTTAGAGTTGTATAAATAGACATGTATGGCAACTCAGTAAAGAGAGCTCAGATTTGCCATCACACAGACAGGGCCTCGGCCAACGTTGTTGTCTTGTATTATGCGTGCTTGCTCTGTTCTCCCTTCTTCTTATAGCTCGATCCGTAGTGTGTGGGTACGGACAAAGCCGGTACAAGGGTCTGGACGACTAGTGGTCTGGAGGCTGGAGACTAGTGGTCTAGGAGGCCAGGGGTCTGGAGACTAGTGGTCTGGAAGGCCAGGGCTAGGAGGCTAGTGGTCTGGAGGCTATCTGGTTCACTATCGTTAGACGGTGATCCCGTAGGCCAACAAGTGGTATCAGAGCCGTACAAACGCCGTCGTCATTCTAACCGATGGCGATGACAGGCGGTTCGGAGTTGGGCGACGGCAATGGCACTATCGTGGCTGCCCAGCCACTACCGGATGTAGTTGTTCACATGGTGCGGGAGGTCAGCGACACCACTTGGCCAACGCTGACTCGCACTAACTATGGAGAGTGGTCGGTGACCATGAAGGTCAAGCTCAGAGCCCGACGGCTCTGGAATGCTGTTGACAAGGGCACCGACGTGGAAGAAGACGACATGTCAGCGTTGGAGGCTATCCTCGCTGCTGTACCGACGGAGTACAGGGAACCGTTGGGGACGAAAAGCTCAGCTAAGGAGGCGTGGGAGGCCATTGCGGCGATGCGCGTTGGTTCCGACCGCGCAAAGAAGGCGACGGCCCAGCTTCTGAAGCAGGAGTATGCAAACCTCAAGTTCAAGGATGGTGAAATAGTGGAGGACTTTTCCCTCCGCCTGCAGACGCTCATCAGCAAGCTAAAGAGCCACGGCGTCACCATCGACGAAGAGGAGGCGGTCTCCAAATTCCTCCACTCCGTGCCGGCAAAGTACATCCAGATCGCTCTCTCTATAGAGACGATGCTGGACTTGTCCACCCTCACCATCGAGGATGTGGCAGACCGTCTGCGGGCGGTGGACGAACGCCTAGAGCAGGCGACAGCAACGAAGGACAACGGGAAACTCCTGCTGACGGAAGAGGAGTGGGCTGCTCGGCGAAACTCTGAGAAGGCAGCCTCCTCCAGTCGCGGTGGCAACGGCAAACATCGCGGCAGGGCTTCTTCGGAGAAGAAGCAAATCGACTCCAATGCCTATCGGTGTTGCGGGAAGATGGGCCATTGGGCACAGGAGTGCCCAAATCGCAAGAAGGAAAAGAAGGCTCAGGCTCACCTGGCGAAAGCCGATGATGAGGATGAGGCCAGTATCCTTATGGCGACATTCTGTGCACTGCACAACGTCGAGGCCATGGAGAGGGAAGAGGCGACAACGGTGGAAGGATCTAGCATGGCCCTGAAGACCGTCAACCTCGACGAACCACGCGCCCAAGCCCATCTCGGGCGTGTGGGCGCCGACCAGGAGCAGCCGTGGTATCTGGACTCTGGTGCCAGTAACCACATGACGGGCTCCAAGGACTCCTTCTCTGAGCTCGATGGCGATGTTACCGGTACGGTGAAGTTTGGTGATGGCTCAAGGGTGGCTATCCAAGAGCGCGGCACCATCATCATTAGATGCTAGAATGGGGAGCACCGCGCGCTAACGGATGTATACTACATCCCGCAGCTGCGTTCCAGCATCATCAGCATTAGTCAGCTGGATGAGCGCGGTAGCGAGGTTCTGATCAAGGACGGCGTTCTGAGGATCAGAGACCGGGAGCAGCGACTTCTCACCAAGGTGAAGAGGTCCCTGAACCGGTTGTACCTGCTCGACCTGAAGGTAGAGCAGCCGGTTTGCCTGGCGGCAAGGCACTCCGAGGAACCGTGGATGTGGCATGCCCGGTTCGAACATCTCAGCTTCGACGCGCTTGGTCGGCTGGGGAAGATGGTCCGAGGGCTACCCCATATCAAACACAGAGGCGAGCTATGTGACAGCTGCCTGGCCGGGAAGCAGAGGAGGCTACCATTCCCAAAGGCGGCCAAGTATCGCACAAAGGAAGCTCTCGAGCTAGTTCACGGCGACCTCTGCGGGCCGACCACGCCTGCTACATGCGGTGGTCGGCGGTACTTCCTCCTACTCGTGGACGATTGCAGTCGCTACATGTGGCTGCAACTCCTGACGAGCAAGGACGAAGTGGCGGTGGCGATCAAGAAGTTCAAGACGCGCGCGGAGGCCGAGAGCGGCAAGAAGCTCCACGTACTAAGGACTGATCGGGGTGGTGAATTCACTTCGGTGGAGTTTGCTACGTACTGCGCGGATCAGGGTGTGGGACAACATCACACCGCGCCGTACTCGCCACAATAGAATGGCGTGGTGGAGCGACGGAACCAGACAATGGTCGGCATGGCCCGATCCATGATGAAGGCCAAAGGGATGCCGGCAAAGTTCTGGGGAGAGGCGGTGACCATGGCGGTGTTCATCCTCAACCGCGCTCCAACCAAGGCCCTAACGGGCAAGACGTCGTTCGAAGCTTGGTACGGGAGCAAGCCGAACGTGTCATTCCTCCGGACATTCGGTTGCATCGGCCACGTCAGAAAGACGAAGCCAAACCTCACCAAGCTGGAGGACAGGTGCACACCCATGGTGTTCCTGGGCTACACGGAGGGTACCAAGGCGTACCGGCTCTATGACCCACACGGAGACAAGGTGACTGTCTCGCGCGACGTTGTGTTCAACGAGGAGGTGGCTTGGGACTGGAACAGTCCGAGCACGGGGGAAGTAGGAGGCTTCCCCAACACCTTCGTCGTCGAGCATTTGGTCATCCATGGTGGTGGAGATGCTGCGGAACAGGTGCCACACACTCCGGGAGGAGCGTCGAACACTCCGACGGTAGAGTCGAGCACTTCTGGGGCAGTGCCGAGCACTTCAGGAGGGATGCCGAGCACTCCGGGAGGAGTGTCGAGCACTTTTAGAGGGATGCTGAGCACACCAGGAGTGGAGCCAGGAGGTTCGGTAGTGGTGGCGACCACTTCAGGACGGGTGCCGAGCACTCCCGTGGCGGAGCCAAGACGTCTTACTGTGGTCCCAGCCACTCCAAGATTGAGGCTAGGCACTCCTACAGTGTGGCCGAACACTGCAGGAGTTATGACGAGCAGTCCAGAAGTAGTGCCGAGCACTTCGGGTGCTATGTAGGCCACTTCGGCGGAAGAAGGAACTTCATCACCCCCGATCGAGTTTGTCTCACCTCCAAGTGACATCACTGAGTTCGTGGACGCCTACCACAAAGGTGAGGAGTTGAGGTTCCGCAGGCTAGACGACATCGTCGGCGGCACAGGTCCCTCAGGTCTGGCGGGTAGGCTGCTCAACGACGCAGCAGAGCTGCTACTCGTCGCCGCGGAGGAACCACCCACGTTCGCGCTAGCCGAAGCGCGATGGAAGCTCGCGACGAAGCGTCTTTGGAGGAGATGAAGGCGATCGAGGAAAATGAGACTTGGCGACTTGTCGATCCACCTCCGTGATGCCATCCGATCAGCTGAAGTGGGTGTACAAAGTCAAAAGGACGAGCTCGGCGCCATTGTCAAGTACAAAGGCGCGCCTCGTCGCCGAGACTTTGTCCAAATATGCGAGGGCATCGACTTCGAAGAGGTCTTTGCGCCATGATGCGCATGGAGTCGGTCCGCTTGCTACTTGCTTTGGCGGCAACAAAAGGACCGGCGCGTCCATCACTTGGACGTTAAATCAGCCTTCCTCAACGGCGGTGGCGAAAAACGGTCTTCGCCGAGCAACCTCCGTTATTTGTCAAGGGAGAGGAGCACAGGGTGCTCCGACTGCGCAAAGCGCTCTACGGGCTGCGGCAAGCCCCTCGAGCATGGAACGCTAAGCTTGACACCACGCTGGGCAAGCTTGGGTTTCAGAGGTGCGCAACCAAGCACGCGCTCTACACGCGACGACGGGGGAAGGAAGAACTCGTGGTCGGCGTGTATGTGGATGACTTAATCGTCACCGACACGCACGGAGGATATCAATAGCTTCAAGCGAGAGATGGCAGCTCGTTTCCGAATGAGCGATCTTGGCACTCTCTCCTACTACCTCGGCATCGAGGTGAGACAGGGGAAGGAGAAACTCACGCTCGGGCAAAGCACATATGCCTCTAAGCTGTTGGAGAGGAGCGGCATGGTGGAGTGCAAGCCATGCGTGACTCCGATGGAGGAGCGGCTGAAGCTGACGAAGGACAGCACCGCGACGAAAGTGGATGCAACACTCTACCGGAGCATCGTCGGCGGTCTACGCTATCTAGTCCACACGAGGCCGAACATTGCGTTCGCTGTGGGCTATGTCAGTCGCTTCATGGAGGATCCCAGAGAGGATCACTAGGCTGCGGTGAAACGGCTGCTACGCTACGTCAAGGGGACGGTGAATCATGGAATCATCTTCCCGAAGACCGAGGAAAGTAGGCTGCGGCTCATGGTGTTCAGTGATGCAGACATGGCGGGGGACATCGACGGACGACGAAGCACCTCTGGCGTGCTCGTCTTTCTCGGGTCAGCCCCAATTCATGGCTGTCGCTGAAACAGAAGATGGTGGCGCTATCTCTACGCGGCGAGGCGTAGTATGTAGCGGCGGCCACAAATGAGTGCCAAGTTGTGTGGCTACGCCGGCCGGGCGGGCGAAGCCGACCGGCGTGGAAGCTCACCCACCAAAGACCGATGGTGGACAACTAGCCCGCCATCGCCCTCGCGAAGAATCCGGTACGCACGACCGGAGTAAACACATCGACGTAAAGTTCCACTTCCTCGTGGATTGTGTTGATGGAGGGCAAATCGTCATCGAAGTTCGGCCGAAACCGCTTTCGGCAGCTCGCGGGGGCGTCCTCACCAAGCCGCTTCGACGGCTTCCCGACTCACGGAGCTGAAGGAGATGATCGGCATGGAGGGGGTACAAGGGTTAGCAGTAGGATTAAGGAAATATTGTTAGATAATCTACTGCCACCTTGTATGAACACAAAGAGAGGAAGGCGACGCCGACTTAGCGCTGGCTGTGTGTGTGAACACAAAAGGGGAAGGCGGCGCCGACTTTGCCCCTCGCAGATATCAGAGCAGCTGCAGTGTGTGCGTAGCGCCAGCACGGCTCACCAAGCAAAGACTATAGGAACAGCAAAGGCGGCGCAGCAGAGTCAGCCACATCATGTTATCTAGTTATTGTGCAAAGATGGACGCGCGCACATGGACTAGATAGTTAGAGTTGTATAAATAGATATGTATGGCAACTCAAGAAAGAGAGCTCAGATTTACCATCACACGTACAAGGCCTCGCCAACGTTGTTGTCTTGTATTATACGTGCTTGCTCTGTTCTCCTTCTTCTTCTAGCTCGATCCGTGAGTGTGTGGGTACGGATAAAGCCGGTCTGACAGTGCGGACGACTAGTGGTCCGAAGAAGGTGAAGACTAGTGGTCCGGGAGGCCAGGGTCCGAGAGACTAGTGGTCCGGAAGGCCGTAGCTGGAAGGCTAGTGGTCCGGAGGCTATCCGTTCACTTTGTCGTCGACGGTGATCTCGTGAGGGCCAACAACAAGTACCTCTGTGGTCGACGCGCTCCACTTCTGAACCACGCTAGGCGTCTTACCCTTTGTGCCAGTGTTCTTAGTGCCCTTCCTCTACACTATATGTCTTCTCTTGGGCTACACCAAACTGTGATCAAAGCTATTGATCGTCGTCGTCGTGTTTTCTTCTGGACTTGTGAGGACTCCTGCCATGGGTCCAAGTGTCTTGGTTAAGTTTTGATGAAAGCGAAGCGGTCGGCAGTCCGGCACAGGCATCTCGCCGACACATCTTTCCCTGAACCGATCGTTTGGTTTTTGTTGGTGCAATCACGTATTTATGGTGGATTTTTTTCTATTTCTATTTCCATTCAATCTTTTCTATTTGGATTTGGATTCGACTTCGATCCAATTACTTGCCTGAGGTAGGAGATTTCCTTGTTTGCCATGTTGTATACGTGAACTTTCCTTGTTTGCCCTGTTGTATACGTGAACTTTGTTCTGAGTTTCCGATGAAAACGTGTAGGATTAGTAGTCTCCACTGAAAACGCATAGAATTTAAAAGGAGGCCAGACCAAAAATATGCCAGACCAAAAATATGGCTGAAATTCTGCATCTTATTAGGGATAGATTTGGAAGTAGGTTGCGCATGCTTCTTCTGTGCGGCAGCGGCAGTACTAGTAGTGCAACTCTGCAAGTGCAACCACCCCTGACCTGACTCTGACTGGTTGGCTTTGCGTCCACGATATGATGCACCTATTGCTTTGCCCCCGTTGCTTGCCGTTTGGTCGGGACAACGAACCAAACTCTCTCTATCCTGCTTAGTTTCTTTCATCTGGCACATTGATTACATTACATTATTGTCGAGATCAGATTACTACTATTGTTTTGGAGTACTCTACTCCATCAGGTCCATTCAGAAATTAATCACTCCGATCCGATCCATTCGAGAAGATTAATGCATGTATACACGATGAGCTAGCGTCAAATCCGGAGATCTTTTAACTTGAATGCTACTACATATGCTCTAATAATGGAATAATGTACTAAATCACTGTGTATGTATGGAAGAACCTGCTGAATGGTTTCAGTATGTATGTACGACAAGGGAAAAAAAGATCAGGATTCAGAAAGTAGCACGCGCGTACAGATACACAGTCAGCAAGGTGCAGCAGTAACCACAGAGTTTTGGCCTGACCTGGTAACCCAGCGCAAGCTACAGTGGTGACCACAAGTTTTCATTTTGACCTAAGAGTCTGAAAGCCCAGTTTTATTTTGAAGAAGGAACCCAGAAGGCGAAGCAATCTCCAGCCACCAAAAGAGTGAAAGGCACAGGATCGGAAGAGGCAAGCAGAGCAGAGGCATGCATCGATGATAATTGATAGGTCGGTAGGTTTGGTGGAGTCAGCAGAGAGATGGGGAGGGAGATGAAAGTTTCCGTTCCACGCAACATCAACAATGCCAAGAGATAGGGAAGAAAGAAAGAAAGGAAGCATCATGCATCGGCAGCCAAGGAACAGAAAAGGCGAGCATGACAGCAGCAGGATTTAATTTGGGGGCGGATAGGAGACGGAGACGGAGAGGGACGGCACGCTAGGGATCGGATCTTTGGTTTGATGATGAAACGCAGCCCAGCCCCTGAAGCCCCGGCTGCCATCATCACTGGAGTCTGGAATCCAAGACAAGAATACACCACGCACGGCAACACACACAGCCCCGGCTCTCATGGTCTGTCCCGCAAAGTTTGCAAATCGGATCATTTGGTCAAATTTGGCTTATACTGTTGTTTATGCTGATTCGTTGTGAGAGAAAACACTGTTAGTTCGCTGAAAAGTACTATTGAAAATAATGATGAAGAACAGGGCAGTACAATAGATAAAACATTACTATCCAAATCCACTGTATATAAATATAAATAGTATACTTTGAGTAAGCAGCACAATAAATAAATAGATAAATAATAAATAAAAACACCAGGCAGGGAATATGGCAATATATGGTCTCATGCATTGGCAATTGGCAATTGGCAATTGGCATTGCCACACGGGACACGGGACACGGGATCACAAGACGCGTGCTCGATCCTCTGCCGTCTGTCCCATCTCTCTTCTCTCTCTATATATATGAGAGCTCCAATCCATATCCATGGCACACGCCAACATATCACACAATCCCCGTATCTGTTGGTCTCCCTCCTCCGTCCCTCCCTTCCCTTGCAGGCTTCCATACTGATCCATACGTGTACGTGGTACGTGCCGTGCCAAGCTTCTCCCTCACCTACCTAAATCCAATCCACTTCCTTTCTTTTATCTGCACATGTTCTCTACTTCCATTTCATACTTTGTGTGCCCTCCTCGATATTTCTCCTTCTCCTTCTTCCTGGGAGCGGTGTTAATTGCTCTCTTGTTGTGGAGCAGCAAGAGCCGAGGAGGACGACGACGGCAAGAAGAGATGGCCGACGGCAACAGCAACTCATCGGCGTCGTCGGTGGCCACGGGAGAAGAGGTACAGGTGCCTGCTCTGCTCTACTTACTACCATGCCACGCCATGGTGTTCATCTGAACTCATTATGCACTTGCTTGCTGAAATGGATCGATCGAGAGTATTATTTGTTCTTTATTGCGATCTATCGTTTTATGGATGCTTCGTTCTTCTGATCCACCACGCGTTTTCATTTTCTCTATAGATGCCTCTTTTTGTTCACATGTTTTTCTCTGCCTGCTTGACTGATCCACCATGTTTGGAAATTCAAGAACCAGAAGAAAATTTGCTCTTTTTTCGCTGCTGCTGCTGTTTCTTTGTGTGTTCGATCAGGCTGCAATGTGGATCGTCTTAGACAGTTAGACTGGTATCTGAACATCTCAAGCACTAATAATCCCGCTATCTGATTCAGTAATTCTCAGTAAAAAAAAAAAACCAAGTTCATAGGATAGTCTGTTCTGTTCCAAGTTCCAACAGGAGAGTGTTCCTGCTGAATAATGCTAACTACACAGTGACTCACCGAACCTTTTCTTCTTCTTTTTTTGCTGGAAAAGTAATCGCTGGACTGAACCTTACATCCACCGAAAACTAAAAGACGAAAATGATATGAAGAATCTCTTGGCTGAATTTTTCTGGTCGACGCTCTGAGAACAAAACCCGTGGGCCAACCGGCCAAGGCAAACGCATGCATTCTGTTCATTGCAGACCAGAACAATACCAACCTTCTTCTTTTTCACCAATGAGAGCGAGACAAGCTTGGAATCTCTCATCTTTGGGGGTCCATCTGCATGGATCGTGCACAGGCAGTGAATAGCATTTCCCTGCCCTGAATCATTTGATTTGAGCACATTTCGTCTGAATGTTTCTGAAACCCTGTCCTTGTCAGCGACAGCTTCGTTCACGGACGGACGTCGGGTCAGTAGCATGTTTGACATGCTCTACTAGGGTCTCGTTTAGATTGCAAATTTTTGCAATCTGGATACTGTAGCACGTTTCGTTTGTATTTGACAAACTTTGTCCGATCATGGACTAACTAGGCTCAAAAGATTCGTCTCGTGATTTACAACCAAACTGTGTAATTAGTTATTTTTTTTACCTACATTTAATGCTCTATGCATGCGTCCAAAAATTGATGTGATGAAAAAAGAGTGAAAAAACTTGGAATTTTGAGGCAATCTAAACAAGGCCTAACTACTTTTCTTGGCAAAATAGAGTAGAGTAGCCACGAAACGTGCACCCAGCCTGCAAACAATAATGAATGGTATCTGGAAAAGAAGAAGAAGAAGAAGAAGATGGGCTCTCACTGAGTGCAGACTTGTTTTTTTTTTTTTTTTTGGAGACGTTGCAGACTTGTTTTCATGAACCTGCCTGCCTGTGTTAGTTGCGTTGTTGGGTCATGCACTGTCTTGTTGCATTCATGATTAGGCAGCCTTGTGTCAATCAAGAAAGTAATAAGAATGTGTAAATGCAGGATTCCATATGAATATGAATATGGTGTGGGTTTTGTTAGCTAGCGTTCAATTTTATACGTTACTGGTTGCTGCACTGCACATAACGCTTAACAGCAATATACTTTGAGGTGCAGGCTTTCGTTGAGAAGAAGTATGGTGGAATGGTGCCTAAGAAGCCTCTGATTTCAAAGGTATTACTATCTACTGCTGGGCTGACCAACCTTAAACATGCAGCACCGATGAGCATGGAACGAATTTGCTTACAGTAGTATAGCATCTGATGATTCTTTTTTTATTTGGTGGTTTTCTTGTGCAGGATCAGGAGCGCGCCTATTTCGATTCTGCGGACTGGGTCCTTGGCAAGGTATCCAATCCTTCTCATCCATCCAGGAATAAATAAATGAGCATCTCTGCCTCTGCAAGTTTCTTGTATGCTACAGGCCCGTAGATGGGCTACAGCATGCACAGATGCTACCTAGCTGTTCTCTGAACTGATGAAACCTTTGCTTTCTGATGGAAATGCTTTGCTTCAGCAAGCTGCAAACAGCGGCAACGCACGGGCTGCTACTGCTATCGAATCCTTGAAGCCAAAGCTAAAGGTGAGTAGCTAGCCTACAGTGATTTTAGCTCAGCTGCACTGCACTGCACGTTTTATCAATGCAAGTTGCATGCATTGTGGTGAAAGCAAGATGTTTGTTGCTTGCAGAGGACGCCCCATCACCAGCTTCCCCCTCGCAAGCCGACCTGTGCTTCCAGCTGAGCTGAAGACGTGCGGAAAATTAAAGGTGCCTGAAATTGCAGTCTCTGAAACTTGCACCTTGTGAGTTCTGAGGATGCTTCAATTTAATTGTGTTCTTTATTTCTTTTGGATGGATGATGCAGGGCCAGGGCTTACAAAACTTCCCTAGCTCTGGCTGGGAGAGATGATGAAGAGATGGAGTCGCTGGGATTACTAGTTATTTAGTTGGTTGGACAGTTGCATTGGTTAGGGGAAATTCGGGATTGAGCCCTGCAATTAGGGGAAATTTAAGCCTGTGCGGTTATAGATAGACTAGATATTGCTAGTAGTATATGCTTATTTGTGGAAGTGGTAGTTGCCATCATCTGTTTCAAAGTATCTTGGGTGGGCAGATGAAATGTATCCTCTCTTGGCTTCTCCGTTTGTTTACTACATCTCATATATATATTCAGCAAAAACAAGAGAATGTATGAATGAATATTCCAATTTGGGATGACAATGTGAAATCCTTTTGGAGGAGCTGAGAATGATAGGTATATACTGATGGAAAAAGTCTATTCTGCCGACTGAATTGACGTCGTAGTCTGATTTTACTCCCTAAATTTTAAAACCATTCAAATTACCCCTACCTGGTTTAGAATGGTTTTAAAGGCGGGTTTGTCCTCTTTTAGTTACAAAAACTCGGTAGATACTCATTAATGTTTTAAACCACAAAAAAAGTCTAAAATCTAAAAAATCACAAAACATTCTAATTTATATGTAAACATGTTTTTTTTTAAAAAAATCACAGCAAAATATGTAATACGCAAGTAACACGAATACGCAACACCAACATGCTTATACATGAATTAGAATGTTTTGGAAATTTTTTTACTACTGGATATTTTTCTATTTTCCTCGAGCTAAAACTTTTTTTTTTATTTTCTAAATATGTAGTCACAAGCTCTTTTATTTGGATTTTCATATCCCATTCTATCTCTAGATTTTTTTTCTTTAGAATTTTCAAAAGCCCATAACATTTTTCTATGATTTAAAAACCTTATCATGTATTTACCGACTTTTTCACTAGTTAAGGACAAGCCAATGCGGGAGTTGTTCCCAGGACGAAGGCGGTTCGGGTCGCAAACTTGTTCTCATGGACCATGAAAAACTACTGTGCTGGAATGTACGCGGTCTCAACTCGAGAGCTCGTCACTCGGTTGTCCGCAATGTCTACGTCTCTGAACGATTGTCGCTCCTCTGCCTTCAGGTTCCAGGAATTTAGAATTTGGAGCTACTGTAGCATGTTCATTTTTATTTGACAATTAGTGTTCAAACATGGACTAATTAGGCTCAAAACGTTCGTCTCGTAATTTCCCACCAAACTGTGCAATTAGTTTTTTTTTTCGTCTACATTTAATGCTCCATGCATAGCCCGTAAACATTCGATGTGAAAAATACTGTAGCACTTTTTGGGATTTTGGGGTGAAACTAAACAAGGGCGAAGGTTCAGAGCTTCCCTGTCGCATGGATTAACGAGACGTACTGTTTGACTACGCCTACTTGCCTGCTGACACGTCAGGGGGGATTCTGATTGCTTGGCGCCGTGATGTGTGGGCCGGAACGCTGGCTACCACACGTACGCCGTTTTTCTGTCTCTGTCTTCCTCTCGCCGCGTAACGGGGGTACCGTGGCCGGCTCACGTCCGTATATGGGCCGACGCTGCTTGCTGAGAAGGCAACGTTCCTCGACGAACTGCGTAGCACCAAACTATCCTGTCCTGAGATCTCGCTTTACTGTGGCGATTTCAACATGATTTACCGCGATCAGGACAAGAACGAGGGCGCTCTACACCGTAGCTGGATGCGGAGGTTCCGCCGTGTCATCGACGATCTGCAGCTTGCGGAGGTGCATCTCCACGGACGCCTCTACACATGGTCGAATGAGCGCCGCCGGCCGATTTTGGAACGGCTGGATCGTGTCCTAGCCACGTCCGGCTGGCTTGACACCTTTAGCAACCACTACCTCTCCACGGATTGCTCGGACTATGCGCCCCTGTCGCTACGTCTCAACGCCCTGCCTTGGGCAAAGCCGCAGTTTCGGTTTGAATCCTTCTGGAATCTGGATAACTATGGATGGCTTCAGTGAAGTCGTTTCTTCGGCTTGGGCGGTCGGCATGCACAACGCCGACGCCTGCAGGCTACTCGACTTCAAACTTCGAAACACGGCAAAGGCTCTGCGCGCCTGGAGCGCCAAATCCACTGGGAGTGCAATGCTACAATAAGTAATAAGTATTTGTAGGGGTGGCTGGAGATGGTTTGTATCTAAACGTAGCAATGTTTAGTGTATCGGATAATCCTTTTCAATACCATACACAGCCTCATTCGATGGGTTTTTCACTCTTTCAAAATTTTCTAAATCTTTCAGGCTCTTTAGTAAAATCTATGGTCCATGGGTTCGAATTATGTCCTCTAAATCATCTTTATCCCCGACACATGCTCCGCCATCATTATTGGCAGCACATTCGTCGTTACCATCCCAATCATCAGCATCACCACCGATCCATTCGTGCAACAAGCTCCGCTGAATATTGGGACATGGATTCTATGGTTTCGTCGTCGTATTCCTCCTCATCATCGTCGTTAACAATAACCGTTTCACCATGATGAACCCACACTGTGTAGTCCTCAACAAATCCTCGCATAATCAAATGTGATCTGATGATAGTCACATCTGTCCATGCCATACGGTTCTTGCAATCTTTACAGCGATAAATAATTGTATCCTTATTCTCTGTCAACGTCGTTGCATGCTTCTCTGCGGCTTCAATAAATTTATCCACCTCTTCACAAAAATCTGCCTTGAACCTTAACGAACTAAACATCCAAGAGTTCCTGTACTTCATCTTTTACAACAACAAAAAAAAACATTAAAGGATTACTTATTCAGATATATATAAAAATAAATCAAATTAATAATTACTTGAAAATAATTGTATATACTTCAGATATATATATGAATATAAATCAAATATAATTACATGAAGCATACAAACACACCATGGTAGAGGAAAATTAATTAATGACCTATTTATTCATAAATAATTAAAATACATATTTGTTGATTACAATAAATAATTTCAAAGACAACAATTAGCAATAATTAATATTTTACCCAATACCTTTCATGCAAACCCTAGTCCAATTTTATCAAACATAAATTTACAAAAACAAAATTAATAAAAAAAACTAAACCCTAGATCTAGATCTACATGCACATGAAACATCTATAAAACTAACTAATTGTTCACTAAAATCAAAAAACATGGACCAAATAAGGGTATGATCTTGTTCCCCTACCTAATTTAACCTAGTACATTTAAAACTTGGGTCTAATTTACTTCATAAGTAGTTCAAGAACCATAGAAGAGAGAGAAAAGCAAAACTCTAATTACTCACTGACCAACCATTAAAACTTAAAAAAAATATGGAATAGCATTTTTTTACCTTCTACGACCTCTCCACCAAAGGATTTAAGACCACAATCCTCCCCTTTAGTAGAGCAATTTTTTAGAGGTGCCTAAGACCTCCCTACCTTTTTTCACAGGTTGGAGTGAGTGACCCGAGGAGAAAGAAGGAGCTACAGGTTTTTATACGTGGGGCATTTATAGGGGCGGCTGGTGATTGAGCCACCCCTATAAATCGCAACACCGAGGGCGGCTGGTTAGTGAACCGCCCCTACAAATCGACCCATTTGTAGGGGCGGCTCGTATCACCAGCCGCCCCTACTATGTCATTTGTAGGGGCGGCTGGTATTATGGGTTCCGAACACATCCACTATAGGAACGTCTCCATCACCAGCCGCCCTAAAAAAATTATTCTGTTACTAGAAACGTTTTTTTAAGTAGGGGTGTGCGCTCTCAGCTCACCATGGTCAGGCTGATTGCGGGCGAGTTGGACGTTGCTCAGGAGTCCAGAACACTATCGGATGATGAGCTAGAGTTGTGCCGGGAGCTGAGCTTAAACGCACAATCCTTGGCCTTGCTTCGCTGTCCAGGACATTTGAACATGCTGGACTTTCGTTCACTGATGAGGAGACCAAAGCCGACGCGATCTATGAGTACTTCAATAACATCCTCGACACTTACTTTTCGCGCACGAGGAACATCAGCCTAGCACAAATTGGCATGCCTCAGCTAGACCTCAGCGAGCTCGCCGCTGAGTTTTCCGTTGACGAGGTCTGGGCCGTCATAAGGGAGATCCCGAATGACAGGGCTCCGGGGCCAGATGGCTTTACTGGTCGTTTCTACAAGGCAGCATGGGATATCATAAAAGGATGACGTGGTCGCGGTCTTCAACTCATTCTGGACGCTTGACCGTAGGAGCTTTAAGCTGCTCAACACAGCAAACATGGTGCTGCTCCGGAAAACTGCTGCGCCTTCCCGCCTAGGATTACCGGCCCATCAGCTTGATGCACAGCGTCGGAAAGCTTGTCGCCAAGGCGCTGGCCACTCGACTGGCACCGCACCTCTCTGCACTGATCAGGAATAACCAAAGCGCCTTCATCCGGGGAAGATCTATCCACGACAACTTCATGGCAGTACAGCTCGCCTGTCGATGGCTATATAGCCGCCACTGCCCGGCTGTCCTCTTGAAGATTGACATCGCCAAGGCGTTCGACTCGGTCTCTTGGGAGTTCCTCGTATAGCTCCTCACATTCATTGGCTTTCCGACAAGATGGACCGAATGGATCTCCATACTTCTCTCTACCGCCACTACGAGGGTCCTGATGAACTGGAGGCCGTGGAGAAAGATCTGCCACGCGCGCGGCCTTCGGCAGGGTGACCCACTTTCGCCTATGTTGTTCGTCATCGTCATGGAGGTCCTCAATAACATGATCTCGGCCGCGGACAGCCATGGGGTGCTCCACCCTTTGCCTTCAACCTTGATCCGTAACCGCACCTCCTTATACGCGGATGATCTGGTCGTCTTCCTCTCGCCCACGGTGGGCGATTTGAGGTGTCTACGGGCCATCCTCGACCTCTTCGCTAACGCCTCGGGCCTCATCACTAACATGGACAAATGCTCCATCTCGTTGATTCGCTGCTCCGAGGCTGACGTCGCTGCCGTCTTGGAGGCCTTCCCGAGGCGGCTCGCACCTTTCCCATGCACGTACCTGGGCATCCCACTGACCCTATTGAAGCCTCGACGCGTTGATGAGCAGCCGTTGATTGGCAAGGTAGCCGCCAGGATCCCCACATGGAAGGCGGGGCTACCCAATAACGCGGGTCGTGCAACATTGACCAAGGTCACCCTGTCAGCCATCCCCGTCCATGTCTCCATCGCCACTGGGCTCTCTGCTTGGCCGCTGCGTCAGATCGACAAGCGGCATTGTGCCTTCCTCTGGGCCGGAACTGATACCGTCGCGGGAGGCAAGTGCAGAGTCGCTTGGCGGACGGTGAACGCCCCGACGTGCTACGGTGGGCTTGGCGTCCCGGACCTAAAGATCGCAGGCTTTGCCGTTCGCCTGTGCTGGGAATGGCGCTGCGCCGTTCGCGGCCTGATCTAGGCTGGTGTGGCCTCCCGAGGAAACCTGAACGCGAGGTCCAGGCCATGTTTCAGTCGTCCGTCACGGTGGCCATCGGTGATGACTTGTCGGCAAAGTTTTGGACCGACTCTTGGCTACCTCATGGCCCGATATGTCGCTTCGCTCCCCACTTATTCGCCGCCATCGGCAAACGACGTCGCCAGAAGTCCGTGCGCGAAGCTATCACCAATAGAAGCTGGGTACGCGATATCCAGGGTGCCCCGACAGCCCAAGTGCTGTGTGACTACGTTGTAGTCTCGGCAAAGGTCGACGGGGTGGTGTTTGATGACCTCACAAGCGACAGATTCATCTGGCGATGGACTGCGGACGGCGTGTACTTAGCCTCTTCAACCTATAGGGCCTTCTTCATCGGCATGTCTTCTCTGAGAGGTGCTAAAGAGCTCTGGAAGGCTAGGGCCCCGCCGAAGTGCAAATTCTTCTTTTGGTTGTTGTTGCACGATCGGCTATGGACGGCGGCGCGAAGGATGCGGCACGGGCTGCAAGATGGGGATGTTTGTGCCCTTTGCGACCAGGAACAAGAGACGGCATGGCACCTCGCTGGTGAGTGTGTGTTCGCCCGGGAGGTGCGGTTCAGGGTGTTGGCACCCATCGGCCTCACCAACCTCACACCTCCGCCCGGAATCGCCTTCCTCAACTGGTGGTTGTTGTACCATGTACAGCTCGAAACGACGAAGCGCAAAGGTTTCGACTCCCTCATCATCCTTGGAGCTTGGTGTCTTTGGAAGGAACGTAATTGGAGGGTCTTCCATGGAGCTGGTCGTATGTTGCTACCGTGATGGAGGAGGAGGTCGAGCGCTGGTCTCAGGCGGGATACAACCACCTCGCCGTGCTGTGGGCGTCCAGTGACAGTGGTTGATCCTCGCCGATCGTAGAAGTCGCAAAATTTGTTCTTACGTAATACCAAGCTAGAGCCGCCGTTTCTTTGTTGCAGGGTTAACTTTGTTCGGCCGTAGCGTGCCGCTCGCATTCTAGGCTGACCGGCGTTTACCTATGTAACAACTCATTTTCCTTGTTAATGATATACATGCTACGCATGATCGCGAAAAAAAAACTTGAACAGTTTTTAGAGTTTAAGAGGGTATAAGATGTCTGATCTTAGAGTTTTGAAAAGGAAAATTACCAGGGAAGTGGAGGTAGAATGCATGGATTTCCCTATAATCGAACGAGTGAAGCCCAGAGGTGTATTGGGCTTTGAATTCGTGTGGACACTGGGCCTGTCAGACTTTGCATCCCTGGTCGGGCCTCGGGCCTGGAAAGAAGAATGGCCGAATGGGGCAGCTGAATGGAATTGGAAACCGTACAAACAACTAGTGTGAGACAGCAGTCGCTCAAAAAATAAAAATAAAAATAAAAATATAGAAAAAAAACTAGTGTGAGACAGCACAGCAGGCATGGCCCGCAAACCTTGACCCTAAACCGTACAAAGTACTCCGTCCGTGGGATGCATGACGTCGTACGATGCGTGACTGTGTCGCGTGGCTGCACCGTACCATCACCATGCATGCAGATCTGATGATCGATGTACGTGTCACGTGTGAGTGTGAACAGACTGACTAGCATGCAGATGCAGGGTAATTATAGTAATAATAATAATTAAATAAATGTGCGTGGCGTGGCACGGTGGCAGCTAGCGACCAGCGAGCGAGGGTGCCGCCGGCGGGCCATATGGGGCCTGTTTGGTGCCCTGATGTACTCGTGCTTGGCTCCTGGGATGTAGTTTCACGGTGTTTGGTTCCCTGTACTCGTCGTTGGGCCTGGCCCTGGGCATGCAGCCGAGGAGCCTTCTCCCAAAAAATGGATTTGGAATCCGTTTTTTCGTGACCTGGCTCGCGCGGGCGGCGATGGCGTACACGCGTGAGTGCGGGAGCGCAGGGGGAGCACGGGTTTGGGCTGGTTCGTATCGTTACTGCTTCATTTACGTGAGAGAGAAGTACTGCTGACTGATTCTGATGATAGTGTTTTTGTGAGAGGACTGGCCAACCTAGCCCCAGCCAGCCAGCCCAGCGATCACGCTGGGGCTGTGTGTAGTCAGGTGCTGCAGGTCATGCGAACCAAACAAACAATGGTTGCACACCCATAGCCTGGTCAGCGGGAGCTTGTATGGCCAGGTGCAGCGTAGGAACACCGAGAAGAGAACCAATAAGGCCCTGCATGCATGCATACAGATTGATCTGAGATGGATATGATATGATGACACCTCCATATATGTAGGCATATCAGATTACCAAATCAGATCCATGATCCATCTGTAATTTTTCTAGCTGCTGCTGCTGGCTGCATGCATATATATGCAGGGTCATGATGATGCATGCATGCTGGTTGATCCGTCTGTCTGTACGTGACGTTCGTGTTGTGACTCCACCTCAATATTTTTCTTAATAATAAGGGAAGTAGGGAACATAGTTGATAGTCAGAATACAAACTAAAGCCAGCTTGCACACGAACGAGAAAAAACAGAGTTCACCCTAGCTAATGAGCGCAGCAAACAAAGAAAAGAACTAATCCATAATACGATTCCTAAGTCTCAATCCAAAATTCACAAAGACTGCCAAAATTAAAGCCTCCCAGCTTCTACAGCCCTTCTTTGAGCAGTGGTCGCTTCTCCTCTCTATGCAGCATAGACCACGGTCAGATCCAAAACGTCATCTTGAAAATTACATCTATAAAAGTGTTAGATTTAGAATTGTTAAATATCATATCATTTAACCATATTGTCCAACAAAGTGTGGTTGTTCCTGGCAGAATTTGGTTTTTGAGTTTATGATGTAATCCACGAAGCCAAGAACTAAACAAATTAGCAAAGCTAGTAGGTGGTTGAAAATCCAAAAGTGATATGCACTCCAAACAAAGCATGCAAAGTGTCGGTCAAAGAACAAATGTTGGATAGTTTCAATTGAACTACAAAGACAACACTTGACATTTCCTTGCCAGTTTCTATTTGCTAAATTATCTTTCGTAAGAGTTGTCGCCAAGTACCATAAGAAAATCTTAATTTTCCGCGATTCTTTTAACTTTTAGATAGGGTTTTCTCAGGGATAACGTCTTGTCGGATCAGTTTAATACATAGACCGGACTATGAACATACCATTCTTACTGAGGTTCCGTCAGAACACATCTTCCTCGTTTGAGAGGTGAACATGTACAACTTTTGACACTAAGTCAAACCAGGTGTTCCGATTTTCATTAACCAAACCCCGCCTAAAAGACACATTAAGTGGTACTATCCCTAAGACATTTGCTACCGTATCATCTTTCCGCCTCACAATTCTATATAAATTAGGATAAACCTCTCTAAAAGTTTGTATCATAACCACACATCCTCCCAAAACCTCACCTGCTCCCCACTCTACACCTTAAAAGTGCCACAAGCTAGAAAATCCTCCTTAGCCTTCATAAGGCCAGCCCAAAAATAAGAATCCCTAGGCCTATGTTGCACTTGAGTAAGTGATTTATTAGACAAGTATTTCCTTCTTAGAAGGTTCTGCCAAACCCCATCCTCATTGACCAACCTAAACAACCACTTACTCAAAAGGCATCTATTTTGTAGTTTTAGATTAAGTATTCCTAGCCCACCAAAATCTTTTGGTGCACAGAAAACACTCCGCTTAGACAGACGGTATTTGTTCTTGTGTTCATCACATTGCCAGAAAAGCGGGCGCGATAATAATCTAATTTTTGAAGGACTCCTCTAGGGATTTAAAAAAAAAGATAACATAAACATAGCTAAGCTAGTTAGCACCGAATTAATAAGAACAAGTCATCCACTAGCTGAAGTAATTTACCTTTCTAGCTACTGAGTTTTTCAAGGAACCTCTCCTCAGTACATGCCCGGTCCTCATTGGATAGCTTAACATGATTCATAGGAATACCTGGATACCTGAAAGGAAAATCACCTAACCGGCACCCAAACAAACGTGCATATTCCAGTTCACAGTCCTTGGCTCCACCCTAGCAAAAAAGCTCACTTTTTTGTGGAAATTAATTTTTAATTCTAATAATTGATCAAAGGTACTAAGCACTAGCTTGATTCTTTGGCTTTTAGCATATCATGATCCAAAAATAAAATGGTGTCATCCGCATATTGCAAGATTGAAAGGCCATCATCAACCAAATGTGGGACAACTCCCTTCATTAATTTGTCCATTAGTCTTAGCCTGAAAAATCAAAGTTGCTATCATAACCACACATCCTCCCAAAACCTCACCTGCCTTAAATAGAATAGAGAGACAAGGGATCTCCCTGTCTTGCTCCATTCTTGGTTTGGAGAAGAAAAAAAAAGACCCACCTCGTCATTTACGCTGATGTTGACACTACCTCCCCCTCAGAGTTTGATCAATCCAATGACACCAAACAGGTGAAAAGTCTTTCATTTTTAAAGTTTGTTGCAGAAAGACCATTTAATTTTGTTATAGGCTTTCTCAAAGCCTAACTTTAAGATTACCCCATGTAACTTTTTTCTATACGACTCCACCTCATATGTAGGAGGAATAATCAGTCCAGACGATCCAGATTACCAAAGATGGACATAAAGCTATAGCTTGCGATCCTAGTCAGCAAATTAATGCATGGATGCTGCTTGCATGCAGTGGGATCATAAGTCGATCGTGTAGGAGTAATAATCATATCATGCAATTAATAAAGGGCCGGGGTGGTGTCACGGTGTGGTGCAGTGCAGGGCACGCAGGGGCTGTGAATGCCCGCTGCAGAATATCACTGCCAACCTTGCTCTGTCATCACAAGAACAAGATTGCCTGCCTGCGCATTGCAACCGTACTGTACTGTATTAGTTTAACATCTACCCGGAGCCGGAGCCGGTGCCGGTGCCGGTGCCGGTCCATATGCATGCATGCTGATGGCTGATGCTGCTGACGATTCATGCAATGGTGATCCGAATAGTAACGATATTATGGACCTGGCAGGGCTCCTTCCCGGCTCCGGCTCTGGCTGTGGATGCCTTCCCTTGTTTCTGACTCCCAACCCACAATGTACTGCTCCTACTAGTAGGTACTTAATTGGAACAGCAGGCGGATTAAACCATGCATGTCTGCAGGTCGATCGGTCTGGGCTTGGGTTGGGTCCATCATCAGCTTTGCATTGAGGTCGTCGTCCCAACAATTTCGGCCCGGCCGCCGGCGTTGCGGAGCAAACAAGCAAATGCAGTTTGTAAATGAGTGGGCTACGTATGTCTCATATATATGTACAGTAGCGACAGTACTTGTACTGCTACTTTCATCAATCTATAATTTGGTTGATGGATCACATGAATGATGAAGATGCAACTGCAGCTATGTGTTCTGAAAACCACCAACAAACATTGCTGTGATGTCCTGCTCGGCTAGCTGCGCATAACATATATAATCCTCCTATATGTAGATGATGAAGGGGACAATTCAAGGACCCATGGCTTTATTATAGCAAATGGGGTCCAGGATTGCAAGTACTGGAGTACATCTAGATGAAGAAGGGCTGTGTCTGTCTAGGAAAGAAAATGGTCCCTAAATCCAACATGCAGGCAGCACTAGGCTACTGTAAGTTGGATCGATGCATGCAAGTGACGGAACTGCAGGGACCTCACGGCATGCCATGATGCCATGACAATGGCAAAGCCAATAGGCACAAGTAAAAAACCAGAAAACCACTTGTGAGCCAAAAAAAAACTACAGCTCAAGCAAACCGTCCCTGTTCTTGGAAAGCTAGAATGCCGTATGCATGCAGCAGGAGCACCAGAAATGCCTATATGTTGAACAGTACTTGCCAGTAGCTTACAACAACAACAAAACATTTAAGTCCCAAACAAATTAGGGTAGGCTAGAGTTGAAAAACCAACAGAAGCAATCAAGGTTCAGGCACGTGAATAGCTATTTTTTAAGCACTCCTATCTAAGGCTAAGTCTTTGGGTATATTACATCATTTCAAGCCTCCTTTTATTGCCTCTACCCATGTCAACTTCGGTCTTACTCTGCCTCTCTTCATGTTACTATCCTGGCTTAGGATTCCACTATGCACCGGTGCCTCTGAAGGTCTCCGTTGGACATGTCCAAACCATCTCAACCGGTGTTGGACAAGCTTTTCTTTAATTGGTGCTACCCCTAATCTATCACGTATATGATCGTTCCGAACTCGATCCCTTCTTGTATGACCGTAAATCCAACGCAACATACGTATTTCCGCGACATTTATCTGTCGAATATGTCGTCTTTTCGTAGGCCAACATTCTGCACCATACAACATAGCAGGTCTAATCGTCGTGCTATAAAACTTGCCTTTTAGCTTCTGTGATACCCTTTTGTCACCTTCTTTCGGGTTTCATCTCCATTAGAATGGCTAGATTTAACGTTAGCTCGCCACGTCTATCACAACCCTCCTCCTTTACCAGGACTTGGGACTGTTGAGACAACATAGGCGGAGTTTGCTAGTAGCTTACAACAAAGAGCAAATATTCCATGCGCCAAAGGATTATGGCCACACCCAAATACAATGGAAAATCATCATTAAGTGTCAAACTTGGTCAGGCTACTGAACATTACACGGTACAATAACAAACAAGATGTTTCTGTGAAGTTGACCAGAAGACGAGAGAGTTATCAACAAACCAAAGACGAGCAAGCAAAAGAATATTAAACAGGCCAGAATCGAGCACGGAGGCGGACGGCCCGGGAGGCGATTTCTCTCAGAGTGTCTCTTGCTGTGGACACGTCGTTCCGTGGCTGCCAGAGCCTTCTCCAAAAAACGGATTTTCGTGGCCTGGCTCGCGCGGGCGGCGATGGCATACACGTGTGAGTGCGGGAGCGCAGGCGGGAGCACGGGTCTGGGCAACCAAACACCGGCTGTGTGTAGTCAGGCGCTGCAGGTCATGTGAACCAAACAAACAATGGTTGCACACCCATAGCCTGGTCAGCGGGAGCTTGTATGGCCAGGTGCAGCGTAGGAACACTGAGAAGAGAACCAATAAGGCCCTGCATGCATGCATACAGATTGATCTGAGATGGATATGATATGATGACACCTCCATATATGTAGGCATATCAGATTACCAAATCAGATCCATGATCCATCTGTAATTTTTCTAGCTGCTGCTGCTGGCTGCATGCATATATATGCAGGGTCATGATGGCCCAGGGCGCAGCATGCATGGATCATGGATGCATGCATGCTGGTTGATCCGTCTGTCTGTACATGACGTTCGTGTTGTGACTCCACCTCAATATTTTTGTTAATAATAAGGGAACATAGTTGATAGTCAGAATACAAACTAAAGCCAGCTTGCACACGAACGAGAAAAAACAAAGTTCACCGTAGCTAATGAGCGCAGCAAACAAAGAAAAGAACTAATCCATAATACGATTCCTAGATCTCAATCCAAACTTCGCAAACACTGCCAAAATTAAAGCCTCCCAGCTTTTGCAGCCCTTCTTTGAGCAGTGGTCGCTTCTCCTCTCTATGGAGCATAGACCATGGTCAGATCCAAAACGTCGTCTTGACAATTACATGTATAAAAGTGTTAGATTTAGAATTGTTAAATATCATATCATTTAACCATATTGTCCAACAAAGTGTGGTTGTTCCTAGCAGAATTTGGTTTTTGAGTTTATGATGTAATCCATGAAGCCAAGAACCAAACAAATTAGCAAAGCTAGTAGGTGGTTGAAAATCCAAAAGTGATATGCACTCCAAACAAAGCTTGCAAAGTGTCAGTCAAAGAACAAATGTTGGATAGTTTCAATTGAACTACAAAGATAACACTTGACATTTCATTGCCAGTTTATATTTGCTAAATTATCTTTCGTAAGAGTTGCCGCCAAGTACCATAAGAAAATCTTAATTTGCAGCGATACTTTTAACTTTTAGATAGGGTTTTCTCAGGGAGAACGTCTTGTCGGATCAGTTTAATACATAGACCGGACTATGAACATACCATTCTTACTGAGGTTCCGTCAGAACACATCTTTCTCGTTTGAGAGGTGAACATGTACAACTTTTGACACTAAGTCAAACCAGGTGTTTCGATTTTCATTAACCAAACCCCGCCTAAAAGACACATTAAGTGGTACTATCCCTAAGACATTTGCTACCGTATCATCTTTCTGTGGCAGAACCGTCTAATCTAATACCTCTCAAAGGTACTTATCTTCCATTAGACACTGAGTACCCAAGCGAGGACACTAAACTACGCAGTTCTATCGAGTACACCCAAGGGAGAACTCGAAAATCCACATTTTTCCGTCAGGATCATAAATGAGAGTGTAAAGCTTACAACATCTTTAGTCATTTCTTCCATCACTTTATTACAGTAGCAGAATATTACCTCAATTGATTATAACAACGGAATATAACAATGTTATCAGAGTTTTCAGTGGAAATGTATATAACGACAAGTTTAAGCGCTAACATGAGGAACATCTGTATACATGGAATGATAACATATTGTAAGTCTTTTCTTTTGCAAAAACATTTTGTGAAAATTTTGAATAAACTCTACGTCCGCAACGTAAGGAAATCCTCGCGGGGCCCACCAGGAGGTTTACACACACAAAGCCATCTACCATCCATCGATCACCTGCAACAGGGGTAATAAAACTCTTAGTACTCGGTTGTAGTCAGCAAGACTTACCCGACAGAAGGAAAATAAAAGACTCCAAGGATATGCATGGCTTATTTGGCTTGTGGGTTATTGCATCTGCGGAAGTATTACTAAACGTGCGTCCTTATATTCAATTTTTATTAGCAGTCATCATTAGTTCATTAACTTACCATTCTATGTAAGCACCTATACTACTTTCAAGCAGGTGGTAAGCAATCAGAACCATGTTACCATCTTTCATGTTCCAATTCTTACTACGATACTAGACCATAGCCAGGTCGTACCGTCTCACAGAAATGGTGATTCGTGAATCAATGTATCCCAGCTGGATACCCCGAAACATACGCCTCGCTTATACCCTAGGCACAAACAAGACCAACCCATTCCACTCCTGTCAAGGGGTCTAGATCCCCGTCCAAACTTAGACTCTAAGCCCCCAACACCTGAGACCCGGTCTCAGTATGGTGCTTAGACCTCCACCTAATATCCACACCTAAAAGTCGGTCTGAAAAGAGTCAGAACCTATGACAAGAGCGTAACGAGCCTTTCCGCTCCCATAAGCAAGTAAGTGCTCAGGATAATAAGTCTGTGACCTGACTATCATCCACAACAACGGACGGTCCTCAATCGATACAGGCAGAACAAATGCAACCAGAGCCTCGCTCGGTTGCCTAACCAAATCCAAAGCACAGTCCCGCTCGGTCTCCAATTATCATCCATATATATTCCATGTAATAGTTATATGATAATAAGAACGACAATATCTTTCCTATCTCTCGCGAGTGACAGGTAATCACTCGACTTCTATCGGAATCTTTTAATATAGCAATCTACACGATCCTAATATACTAGTAGAACTCATAGGATAAGAATATATATATGCAAGTGGTTTTCATTCAACTCCTTAAAACTTAATGCACAAGCATAAAATAAAGTGCAGAATAATAGGGGTTATGCATCGGGGCTTGTCTGGGCAAGATATAACCAAGGATTAGCATTCCATCGGAGTGACACGATCACCAAGGCTCCATCTTTTCTGCTTTTCTGGTCGACTCCACGATCCATCGTTGTCTCTATTATGATATACGTAGACGCAACGTAGAAAACGTAATTAACCAACGACAATCACAACTCTAAGAATACGATTACGCCTCTCATGCTAACGAGCTAGCTTTAATGGCTAACACACTAGGCTACATATCCATGTTGCTGAATAAGGCATTATTTCCCAATAAATGTTTCCGTTCCAACATCCCAAGATGTTTCGGCATTTCATTGATTTAATATATATATTCAAACTAGGGCTCATTAGCTATCTTAACAAACTAATTATTATGGAGCTACAAAAATTATAGTGAGCACATAATAATATTAGGAATTTACTGTAAAAATTTTAGAGCCAACACTATCACCAATTTATTACAAAAATTCCTACAATTTTATATCTTAACAATATTAAGCATCTCAATTTAATTAGATAACTCCTAAAAATACTATGAAACTATGTGGATAAGATATACTAGCAGATAGATCATGATTTTAGGAACCTAACAAAATTAGTTTCACAATTTTTGATCAACTACACAAATTTATATTGAATTTACAAGTTTGCCTTAGAAACTAAATTAGAAAATGCTTAGAAAAGGAAAAGGGCTGGTGGCAACCAATTCGGCCCGACAACCCTGCGGCACAGCGTGGGGCGCGGCCCACGCGCGAGACGGCCCACGTCGTGGAGCCCGCGTGCTGGCATTTTAGCAAATGAGCCCTCGAACTTTTCCCGAACCACGATTAAGTCCTAATACTATTTCTTCCTTTCTCTAGCGAATTCACTTAACCCCCTAGATTTTTCCAAATTTCCCCGAGCGCACCCCCGGCCACTCCGTGCACGGCGGCGCTGCGAGCGGCAGCACTGGGCGTCCACGCCGACCACCAGGTGCCTGCACGGACCCATTTAGCAGGTCGGTCGCCATCTACGGCTAAACGCGTTAAGATTGGTGGCGGTTAGGGCTCGGAGGCACACCAGTGCGAGCTGCAGCGGCGAGCGACTATCTGCAGCGGTGGTGCGATCATTCCAATGAGAGAGGAGGATGGAGGGGGAGGAAAAGTGGTACGTGAGCACCAGTGACATACCACGAGTACAGCCAACGCATCCGTGAAGTAGGAGAGACCCCGTGCGGTGCTGGCCACGTACGACCGAGCGGGACGGCGACGCTCTGTGATGGACACCGACGCGTCACCACGTCGTCGATGAGCATCCTGGCCAAAATAGTGTGAGCACCGGATGAAGGGAGTCAAGGCGAGCTCAGGGTTACGAGCAATCGAACTGCTATCACTCCTACATGCCTTACCTCCGAACCTACCGATTCGGCGACGCCCATGACCGGCGACGAGCAAAAGGCCAAATTGCCGGTCGGTAGGGCATGACCGAGCTTAAGGGGGAAGAGACGGCTAGCCTACTTCCTAAGCTACCCGCTAGAGCGAGGAATTATATGGTGAAGCCGCTGGCGCTAGGAGGAAAGGAGGAGTGGTGGCTTAGCACACCATGCAGTCATAGAGAGGGCACATGAGCGAACCCCAGCAAGTTAAGATGGGTGGCTCCGCTTGATGGTGGCAGCAGTACGAGCCTGTGCGTACAGACGACGAGACCTCGAGGCTTGGCATGAAGCGCTCGGAATGGCATGGCCAGACCCGAGCAGGGCTCCCCAGCGTCGGCTAGCGAGGGTAAGTGAGGCAGGGAGGTATCCCATCACCGCTATGACTAGGGTCGTCGACCTAGACACAGCGAGGCACCAGCACATGCTTAGAGACTTGACGCAGTAGGTAAAATGAAGGGCGAGGTGAGCACCATGACGGCAAGGCGGCGACAGCCGCAGCTCCATCTCGACCACGCGCGTAGCTCGGCGACTGGATATTGGCGCGCGCACACTGCGGTAATGGGACCAGACCGTAGCCAGCCGGGTCGGCCAATGCAAGGCCAGGGTGCAGCGTGGCATCGGCCTGGTGAAAGGTCCTAATATGGCTAGAGGGGGGGTGAATAGCCTATTTAAAAATCTACAAATCAACTAGAGCAATTTGATTAGTATAACAAATAGCGAAATGCAAACTTGCTCTAGCACTACAAGGGTTGCAAGCCACCTATCCAATAATTCTAGTTGCTATGATCACTAAACACATAATTTTCTATTTCACTACTCACTAAGAGCTCTCACACTTGCTACACTAAAGAGCTCCACAAGATGAACTTAAACTACAAAGTAAGCTCTCAATTCTAGTTACACTAAAGAGCTTGCTACAACTAGTTTGCAAGAATATAAATGAGTGAGTAGGGTGATTATACCGTCTTGTAGAGGAGTGAACCAATCACAAGATGAATACTAAATCAATCACCAGGAGAATACCAAAGGGCAAGAGACAACCAATTTTTCTTCCGAGGTTCACGTGCTTGCCGGCATGCTAGTCCCCGTTGTGTCGACCAACACTTGGTGGTTCGGCGGCTAAAAGATGTTGCACGAACCTCGTCCACACAATTGAACGCCACAAGAACCTACCCACAAGTGAGGTAACTCAATGACACGAGCAATCCACTAGAGTTACCTTTCGGCGCTCCACCGGGGAAGGCACAAGACCCCTCACAATCACCACGATCGGAGCCGGAGACAATCACCAACCTTCGCTCGACGATCCTCGCTGCTCCAAGCCATCTAGGTGACGGCAACCACCAAGAGAAACAAGTGAATCCCGCAGCGAAACACGAATATCAAGTGCCTCTAGATGCAATCACTCAAGCAATGTACTTGGATTCTCTCCCAATCTCACAATGATGATGGATCAATGATGGAGATGAGTGGGAGAGCTTTGGCTAAGCTCACAAGGTTGCTATGTCAATGCAAATGGCCAAGAGAGTGATCTTGAGCCGACCATGGGGATTAAATAGAAGCTCCCACGAAATAGAGCCATTGGCTCCTCAGTCCACTGGAAATCGGGGTGACCGGACATGTCGGTCAGATCAACCGGACGCTAGACCCAAGCGTCCGGTCACGCGATGCAAGCCACATGGCACCTGCTTCAAACGTTGATCGCCCGATCTCAACGGTCATCATTACATTTAAGTTGTGACTGGACGCGCTGCTCAGAAGTGACCGGGCGCAGGACCCCAGCGTCCGATCGTTTCCAGTAAGGTTCCATTCATGAAAAATCACAACCGGACACGTCCGGTCATGCTCGACCGGACTCACCCAGCGTCTAGTCACACAACGTCTCCCCTGTGCATCGCATATGTCATCATACGTCATACTGACTAGACTCGGGCCCTGAGCGTCCGGTCATTTCTTGCGCCAGCGTCCGGTCATGGACCGAAACCGCGCGCTCACTTCTGCCACCGACCGGACGCGCCGGTCCTACAGAGACCAGCGTCTGGTCACTTACAGTGACCTCCGTTCACCTGGGTTTAGCCACCGGACACGTCCATTACGCTCTATAAAACCCTATCTTTTCTATACAGTGCGCCGGTGGCACCGTCGGATTGTCCGTACTCTACGGGCGGACACTTCGTCGGTGAAGTTTCTAACCCTTGCTCAAATGTGCCAACCACTAAGTGTATCACCTTGTGCACATGTGTGTTAGCATATTTTCACAAACATTTTTAGGGGTGTTAGCACTCCACTAGATCATAAATGTATATGCAATGAGTTAGAGCATCTAGTGATATTTTGATAACCGCATTTCGATACGAGTTTTACTCCTCTTAATAGTACGACTATCAATCCTAAATATGATCACACTCGCTAAGTGTCTTGATCATCAAAACAAAATGGCTCCTACCACTTATACCTTTACCTTGAGTCTTTTGTTTTTCTCTTTCTTCTTTTCAAGTCCAAGCGCTTGATCATCACCATGGCATCACCATTATCATGTCATGATCTTCATTTGCTTCATTACTTGGAGTAGTGCTACATATCTCATAATCACTTTGATAAACTAGGTTAGCACTTATGGTTTCATCAATTCACCAAAATCAAACTAGAGCTTTCACCTGACGCATGAGCTAGCCAGCAACCATAGCTCGGTCATGCCGTGAGCCCGACGCCAACAGCGTTGTGCCCGCGGTGACCGTGAACTCAGACCGAGCGACTGCTATTGGTGACGTGCACGCATTTGAAAGCGAAGCGAAAGCTACTAACGATCACAATTGAGGCCCAACTAATTCCCCTATCCTAAAGTCAACATTACCAGCGACCTAGCAAAGACATCGCCATGGCCAGAGAGAAACTAGAGAGGGGGGTAGAAGGATGCCAACATGAGCTCGTCGCGCTGAACGCCAGTTTACGAACAGAGCGTCAACAACATGGTTACAGCACGTTCCAACGAAGTTTGGAGAATTTTCAAGGGAGCAACACGACACCCAACGCAACTACGAGCTACCCCATGCCCAAGAGCTTACTTAGATGCAACCAACAATACAAGAATATGAAACTAGTGTTTAAACATTTTAGTTAGAATTTAAACGCCAAAATGGTATTGTCTACTACTCTTTCAAACTTAGAAAAGACAAGAGTTCAGTTTGAACTTAACAACCATCACTTTTGCCACAATTTTTAAAAGGCCTAGTCTTGATTAACTTCAACCAACAAGTACTCTATGCAATAGTCCATACTTTATATTAAACAATAGGAACAAAATATTTAAGCACTATTTAATTACTTTGCTCAATATAACTCGTCAAAAATAGTACTTTAACATAAGTTCAGATCTTTGCCGACTTAACGAAAAGGTTGATTTTAATTCCCAATTTGATTTTTGGAGCTCCCAAGAACATTAGTTAACACGTTTATTTTCCAAAAATTAAAGTTGCATTTTCACCTACACCACTTGCTCATATCTTTACATAAGCACTATACACAAGTTACATTTTATTTTTGTTTGTAGAAATTGTTTTTCGTACCAAACAATTAAAACTACTTATTTTATTATTCTTGTTAGTATTTTCATTAGCACATTTACGCACTGAGTAAATTAACTTAGATATTTATTTGATTTCTCTCAACCATAAAAGTGAGTCGCACAGGGTTTATTTATCATTTCATGTGTGTTTTAAATTTTTTAAACTCAAGAATTTGCTTTGCTAATTTCTCTTAAGCCTTAACCTAGGTGCTAAGCAAGCTCGTAACACCAGAGGTGTTACACTTTCCGCCTCACAATTCTATATAAATTAGGATAAACCTCTCTAAAATTTGTATCATAACCACATATCCTCCCAAAACCTCACCTGCTCCCCACACTACACCTTAAAAGTGCCACAAGCTAGAAAATCCTCCTTAGCCTTCATAAGACCAGCCCAAAAATAAGAATTCCTAGGCCTATGTTGCACTTGAGTAAGTGATTTATTAGACAAGTATTTTCTTCTTAGAAGGTTCCGCCAAACCCCATCCTCATTGACCAACCTAAACAACCACTTACTCAAAAGGCATATATTTTGTTGTTCCAGATTAACTATTCCGAGCCCACCAAAATCTTTTGGTGCACAGAAAACACTCCACTTAGACAGATGATATTTGTTCTTGTGTTCATCACATTGCCGGGAAAAGCGGGAGCGATAATAATCTAATTTTTGAAGGACTCCTCTAGGAATTTCAAAAAAAGATAACATAAACATAGCTAGGCTAGTTAGCACCGAATTAATAAGAACAAGTCATCCACTAGCTGAAGTAATTTACCTTTCCAGCTACTGAGTTTTTCCAAGAACCTCTCCTCAATACATGCCCGGTCCTCATTGGATAGTTTAACATGATTCATAGGAATACCTGGATACCCGAAAGGAAAATCACGTGACCGGCACCCAAACAAACGTGCATATTCCGGTTCACGGTCCTTGGCTCCACCATAGCAAAAAAAAAAGCTCACTTTTTGTGAAAAATAATTTTTAATTCTAATAATTGCTCAAAGGTACTAAGCACTAGCTTGATTCTTTGGCTTTTAGCATATCATGATCAAAAAAAAATGGTGTCATCCGCATATTGCAAGATTGAAAGGCCATCATCAACCAAATGTGGGACAACTCCCTTCATTAATTTGTCCATTAGTCTTAGCCTGAAAAATCAAAGTTGCTATCATATCTGCCACCAAATTAAATAGAATAGAGAGACAAGGGATCTCCCTGTCTTGCTCCATTCTTGGTTAGGAGAAGAAAAAAAAAAAGACCCACCTCGTCATTTACTCTGATGTTGACACTACCTCCCCTCATAGTTTGATCAATCCAATGACACCAAACAGGCGAAAAGTCTTTCATTTTTAAAGTTTGTTGCAGAAAGACCATTTAATTTTGTTATAGGCTTTCTCAAAGCCTAACTTTAAGATTACCCCATGTAACTTTTTTTCTATACGACTCCACCTCATATATAGGAGGAATAATCAGTCCAGACGATCCGTATTACCAAAGATGGACATAAAGCTATAGCTTGCGATCCTAGTCAGCAAATTAATGCATGGATGCTGCTTGCATGCAGTGGGATCATAAGTCGATCGTGTAGGAGTAATAATCATATCATGCAATTAATAAAGGGCCGGGGTGGTGTCACGGTGTGGTGCAGTGCAGGGCACGCAGGGGCTGTGAATGCCCGCTGCAGAATATCACTGCCAACCTTGCTCTGTCATCACAAGAACAAGATTGCCTGCCTGCGCACTGCAACCGTACTGTACTGTATTAGTTAACATCTACAGAGAGCTACGTACGTAACGTAGTATATCCTGCTGTCCTGCCAAAATACTCCGTATGTGATCATCATAGAGCTGTGTACGGGCGGGCATGCTTCACACAGACGCATGCAGTGATGGGTCGCGCTCGCGGCCTCGCGCCCGAGCCGGAGTCGGTGCCGGTCCATATGCATGCATGCTGATGGCTGATGCTGCTGACGATTCATTGCCATTATATTATATTGCTGATCATGGCATTCTTGCAATGGTGATCCAAATAGTAACAATATTATGGACCTGTTTGGCAGGACTCCTCACCGGCTCCAGCTCTTGCTGTGGATGCCTTCCCTTGTTTCTGACTCCCAACCCATAATGTACTGCTCTGCTCCTACTAGGTACTTAATTGGAACAGCAGGCGGATTAAACCATGCATGTCTGCAGGTCGATCGGTCTGGGCTTGGGTCCATCATCAGCTTTGCATTGAGGTCGTCGTCCCAACAATTTCGGCCCGGCCGCCGGCGTTGCGGAGCAAACAAGCAAATGCAGTTTGTAAATGAGTGGGCTACGTATGTCTCATATATATGTACAGTAGCGACAGCACTTGTACTGCTACTTTCATCAATCTACAGAAATACACCAATAATTTGGTTGATGGATCACATGAATGATGAAGATGCAACTGCAGCTATGTTTTTTCTCTCTCGAATACGCAAAAGATTTGTGTATCATTGTAATTAAGAAGAAGAAGAGTTTAACCATACACACGACACACTTCTAATGAGCGTCCTAGGAGGTCTTAAAGTTTGACTGGACCCATGAATGATGAAGATGCAACTGCAGCTATGTGTTCTGAAAAACACCAACAAACATTACTGTGATGTCCTGCTCGGCTAGCTGCGCCACATATATAATCCTCCTATATGTAGATGATGAAGGGGACAATTCAAGGACCCATGGCTTTATTATAGCAAATGGGGTCCAGGATTGCAAGTACTGGAGTACATCTAGATGAAGAAGGGCTGTGTCTGTCTAGGAAAGAAAATGGTCCCTAAATCCAACATGCAGGCAGCAGTAGGCTACTGTAAGTTGGATCGATGCATGCAAGTGATGGAACTGCAGGGACCTCACGGCATGCCATGATGCCATGACAATGGCAAAGCCAATAGGCACAAGTAAAAAACCAGAAAACCACTTGTGAGCCAAAAAAAAAATCAAAAACTACAGCTCAAGCAAACCGGCCCTGTTCTTGGAAAGCTAGAATGCCGTATGCATGCAGCAGGAGCACCAGAAATGCCTATATGTTGAACAGTACTTGCCAGTAGTAGCTTACAACAAAGAGCAAATATTCCATGCGCCAAAGGATTATGGCCACACCCAAATACAATGGAAAATCATCATTAAGTGTCAAGCTTGGTCAGGCTACTGAACATTACACAGTACAATAACAAACAAGATGTTTCTGTGAAGTTGACCAGAAGACGAGAGAGTTATCAACAAACCAAAGACGAGCAAGCAAAAGAATATTAAACAGGCCAGAATCGAGCACGGAGGCGGACGGCCCGGGAGGCGATTTCTCTCAGAGTGTCTCTTGCTGTGGACACGTCGTTCCGTGGCTGCCTCTCCTGCTCAGGCTCCTCAAAGGCATTCATGAACTCCTCCTGTTGCAACCTGTAAGCCAACGCAGCATCTTCAGATTGGTCTAATCTTACTGCGCTCCTTCTGTTACTGCTTCTTGTGCTGCCATGTGTCCTGATGAAGTTCGCACTAGTGTTGGTGCCTGTTGTGCTGCCGGGTTCGATGAACGTCCTGTAGCTGCTTCTTGTTCTACCTTCGGTGATGAAGCTGCTGCTGCTGCTCCTAGTTCTAGTTCTCATACCGGTGCCACCTTGTGATAACCTATTAGCTCTCAGTGGGCTACGGTTCACACCCTTGTTGCATTGTGAAGGTGATGAGGTTGAACTCTTTCTTGCCTCAACTTCACTGGGAAATAAGAGCTGAATGGTGTTCCAGAGTACAGTGTTGATGGTGCACGATCTTGAGTTGCTGCAGAGTTACAATCATTTAGTCAAAGCCTTTACAGTTTATTGACCAAACACATCTTTTTTCGAGATTGCACAGCTTTGAGGAAAGACTTACCTGATTAATTGCCTGCATTTTGGACACCGTTTTCCGCACTTGGCTGCAGCATGTCTTAAGCATTTCATGCAGAAGCTGTTAAATAGAATAGCAGTAATATGAGTTTCAGAACAGTTTACAGAGTAATGAAGAAACTGACTTAAAATATTCAACAACATAATTGCATCAAAGAATGTTCAATTCAAAAAAGTTTCAGGTAACACCGGTATAATGAGCAAAATTTTAGATTGGTGGACAATGTACAGATAACCACCACTCAGTTGAGATATTTGAAATGATAAACCTCAGGATTAAAAAAAGACCTCTTAGTACAATACTAATTTATTTCCACTCCAGCCTA